>OY982567.1:13090424-13564085 GCA_963859945.1 Euplagia quadripunctaria
CTCTTTGTCTTCTTCTTGAGTATAAACAGATGAAAAATAGTTCGCGAAAAGATCACAGATGGTTGGACCATCGGATGTTGTAGTTTTTCCATCGGACATAGACAACGGGTATACGCTGGATCCACCACGTTTTGTTTTAACGTGTGTCCAAAAGAGTTTAGGGTTGTCTTTAATTTTGCCTTCCATATCTTTCATATAACTGGAATACAGAGTTTTAGCAAGGTTTTGACACCTTGCAGTAATTAGCTTTAGTTCTATTCCATCCCTTGGGTTTTTATATTTCTTGAAGCGTACTCGGAGCCTATTTTTTTCACTAAGAGCTCTAATAATGTTCCTATTAAACCATGGGGGATACTGGCTATTTAATGGTTTACAGAATGGCACATATTTATTAATGGCAGTATTTAAAATATTGTAAAAGATCAATAACATGTCATTCACATCTCTTTTTGGAGCGAGTAGGTGATGCCAGTCTTGATCATTTAAGTATTTATTAATTTGTTTGTAGTCTGCTTCATAAAAGTTTGGTCTCTTATTTAATTTATTGTAAGAGAGACAGTGTTCTTTTAATGAAAATATAGTTATATCTAGAGGGGGATGTAGTTTGTCGATAACAGTTAAGGGGCTGTTGGATTCACTCACTGAGCAAGAATGTACTTTAGATAGAATCAGGTCCAAAATACGTCCAGAACAATTTTCAATTTTATTATATTGAATAAGTCTATTCATGTTCGAAAATTTATCGAAACCGAAGTCGGAATCGGAGGTAAAAAATCAATCGAAAGTTTCGATCTTTCGGAACCGAATTCGATGGTTCGTAACATCCCTAATACATAATATGTGCCGCCACGGTGGATATATTCACATACTTCTTTAAAATTAAATTTCATAATAAAGCTGTTTACATCCCTAAGTACTACTTATTGCGTTTCAAGCTTGCACAAAATTCGCAATCTTGCTTTACTATATCAGTATAGTAAAGCAAGATTAAGAGTATAGATTAATTTTCAGTAATCTGTTGCCAATTGCTTTCTGTGCGTTGTATGTTCTTTTGATGTGTATAGGATTCAAGTCGCTTACAATGCATTTGAACGGGATTCTACTTTGTCTAAACTTTCTTAAACTACAAAACTCCTTTTTATTAAGTTTCAAATTTTTTTATAGAGTTTATGATAAATGCCGACGTTATCAGGATCTTAAATTGTATTTTTTAAATTATATTATTTATCACTAGCATTCCCACTTAAGACACTGTCTATATACATAATAGGACTTAACCAGTAAGTTATTTGCAAACATCGAACTGATTTTTTTAGAATTGAATGTTATATTGAATACTAATTTTAATAAAGTAATTAGGTACTTCATTACCAACATCGTTGTTAATTCCACTTTTTTTTTTCTTTTATATACATAAATCTGAAAGAATCCGAAGTGAAAACTTTCTCGGGGTAATAACTACAAAAACATGGTCTTTGTCCCTAAGTTATATAATAGTATGAAGTAATCATTTGTTTTATGTACACGTTTAATTACTATAGTATATTTTTTTTATTTAAAAATAATACAGTACGTATTTGTTAAACGTAGAACAACTGTTCTACCTATCGGAAACACATATATTTAATCAATTAAGATTTTTATAAGAAAGATCAGTATTTTGTAATTGTTGCGTTTGAATTGATTTGATTGGTCTTTCAGTTGTATAATAAACGAAACGGATCGATGCATAAAAGGGTGCTACAATGACATGTATAATAAATGCGATGCCTCTCTAAATATACATTCGTCACATTTGTTACTGTGTACAACAAACAACTAAGCGGGTAGATCAATTCACATGTTCTTTTTTAGAAAATTTATTTAACTGTGATGATTATATTTTTTTATAATTTCCTGTTCAGACTTTGTATAATCTTTATCAGTTAAGATATACGGTTATACTCACGTGTATATTTCGGGGATGCCCGACTAGTTTGTATAATCTTGTCATATTCATATATCAGGGGTTTTAAATGTTTGCACATATAAGCTTCTTTCCTATTAAAATTGTCTGAGAAGACTCCAACCTTAAGTAGCAAATAGAAAATTATTTTAACATGCGGTGAAAATATTACCAAGTCTGACTAAGTACATCTCACGAACTAATACGTTTATTCATAAAACTAGTTTTAAGTAGTTTTGCAAAGCACATTAGTCTGCATCAAATGCAAATTACGTTACTAACCTTTGACTATTTCTAAGAAATATTAATATGTAAATATGAATGAATCATAATGTAGTAGTTATTTCAACGTTTCACCAGTAGCTTTCATAAAGGGTAATTAATTTAGAAATATTACTCTAAATACTCGTACATGTTTATTTTCTGTGAAAACATTATTAAATGAGGAGTACCTACTACTAATTTTTGTAGGAACTTTTTCATTTAAATGTGCCTTTATTTTGGTAAACAACTATTACTATTGGTTTGAGTGATAATTGATAAATGTCAGGTAAAAAAATAATAGTAGGGTGTAATGTTTCGTATTACTATTTTATCATCCATCGATTTGATCAAGTTTTCCATTGCGTCTTTCGGTATGGCATCCCATTCCTCTTTTGACACATTTTGTAGCTACAAGAAACTTGATAGTGCAGATTTTCTGCAACTCTATCGACTTCAGGTCAGGGCTTCGAACTTGCAACTTTATTACGGGTATATTAACCTCTTGCAAATACTAGCTCACTATTGCATCCTTGTACGTTCTCCCATTATCGTGCATAAATGGAAGTTTTTCGACAACGTATCCCGCAACATAGGAAAACATACTTCTTAAAAAATGTCATTTACCCGCATCGATCTGTTAAACCGAGGCATGAGAGCAATCATTTATTCCAAATCTATTCAGCTGTAACCGCGTAATTAAAAAACCGATTCTCTCAAACAAACTCTCAAACTCCCACTAAAAAAAAACAATTTCCCTTCCTTTTATGCCAAACTTTGAAAGAGTGACCAGCCGTTCTCTAATGGTGAGCTTACCATCAGAAAGGCTTTATTTTTTTGTACGACAAATAAAAACATACAATTACCTTTTGCAGCCACGCGACCAGGGCTCTAATTGTCTTTTTGATTTAATCACCATTTGAATTAGTCACAAACACAGAAGTTGAGTCATTTCAACACACGACAGAACTTCATAAAACACGTTGTAAAGCAGAGAAGCTCACACGAACGGAAATAAGACCGATTGTGGCGCGGCTTAAATATATGGCCAATGTTTTTATGTGTAAGGTCATTTCAGTGAATATACTATAAGCTTAGTGTACTAGCTTAAAGTATACTAAGTTTATGGAATATATGATATACTTATGCTGAATCGAAACGTATGATTTTTACTTCTTAAGTCTCAAGAACCGTCTTGGACCGAATGTTCTGTTACACTTTGATAAAACAAATGGAAAACCAGTTTTTACTTAACTTAAAAAAATAAAGGGCTTCTAAAGATTACAGTGTCATGTGTCAAAGTCAAACACAATATTATTTAATTCAATATATTTTAACTCTACTATGATGCGTTATTGTGTAAAAAATGTGTCCTATCAAAACCTATCTCTGTGACCATCGGTGCAGGTCACAGAGATAGGTTTTGATAGGACACAATTTTTTTTTAGGATATTTTAGGATTGATTTTCAAAAATAATTATTCCTGTTCATTAACACTCATTATATTGCAAGTGATTTGATTATTATTTATTTGCACAATATATATTTTTGTAAATCTTTGCTGATTTATAAATAAATATAAACCTCTTTCAATGTAGCATAAGAGTTTGTGTTCACCGATTGTATATTTACAAAATCGATGTCTGTATTTTATTAAAATTATAATATTCATAGCTATAGACACAAAATCCCGCTCATATCAACGAACCAATAGCCCTAATATAACAAACTGCGGCGCACATCTTTCATAAAATAAATGTAAGATGAATCACTACAAGTAAGGTCGTTCAAAGAAAGTCCTATCTTTTGATATCGAACTTTAAAATATGGACGTGCTCTTGACTAACATAAATAATTAAAAATAAAAAGTTATAACAAGAAAATCAAGTGAGAGATGATCTTTCAAAGACACAAACAACTTGAATGTCTGTTTTCCCTCCTTGTTTAGGCATAATAAAACGTGTCCATGAAACTGAGCAGTGGAAAAATCTTCAAGCTCTACCGAAATAATTTGTTCTTCTTTTGAATAAATTATGTCATGCTTTTGGAGGCGAAATTTTTAAAATATTTCACAATTTATGAAATGTAAAAAAAGCGTATTTTTATTTTATAATTTTAATTAAAAATTCTAAATATAATTAATTCATTTGTGACTATGAATAAATGTATAGTTATAAAAAAGAAATTATTTATCGGTAGGAAGGAATAATTTTTTACTTAGGACAAGTTTTGTGACGTAAATGTTTTGGCAAGTTTTCATACTTGATACTTTATAAGGTATACATAGGTAATGCCTTATAATGTATACATAGGTCTACGTAAGTGGATACATTGAATTTTACTCTAGTTATACTGTTTTTTGTAGTTCAATAACCTAATTAATGTAAATACATCTTTAATTTATCAAAATTTCCATAGTACAAAATTTATGAATTCTCTATATTTACCATTTAAGTGTTATATAAATAGAAGTCAATAAATGATTTGAGACCTAATTATTAAACACATAACGTATTAAAAATTAACTTCGATTTCCCGACGTCGAGTAACTTACACCGATGTGTTAAGTTTGCCCTTGACTATAACTGATGGAAGTCGATGGGAAAGTCGGGCACTCAAAATAATCTTAAATAACATTTCGTTATAGAAGTTTTCGCTGTTGCTGTTGTCGTTGTTCTACAAAATTGCAAAAGTGGATGTATTTATAATATGTTGATAAGTATTGATAAACATTATCTAACATCTGGACAGTTCGCTAAAATGTTGTGCTATCTGTGTTTCAAGTTTGAATTCTAACATTGAGTCCATGCGGCAGTAGAAGTTCGTGGTGCCAATGCAAAACAAAACAGTAATGTTAACTTACTACTAACACAAATGTTATAACGAAGTGTGTGATGTAATATTAATTTCTGTAAATAAAAAAAAGAACTTACGTTTTCCACATTTGTCTTTGTAGTTACTGATAGGGACTTCGGTGTTGCAATGACACGTCTTTTGCACGTCGTCGCACACCGAGTCCTGAAAGTGGCAGTCCTCGGAGGTAGAACATAAGTCTCCGTAAAGGCCGCGTCTTAATGGGTCTGAAATAACAATTATTCATTAGAAACTTTATGGAAGTAGACGGTTTGTAAGTATAGTCTTGGTTTATCTTTGAATCAGAAGCTTCCAAGTGAGGAAGTATCGCCACTACTAAAGTCGTAGTACTATTTCTACTAGCCAGCTGGTAGGAGGCTGTAGAGCTGGGGGAGAGGAGATAGTGTTAAGAATGCATAAATTACACTTTTATAATATATATAGGTTTTTGTAGCATATAAAAACTTTTGTATAAAATAAAACTTCAAATGCAGACTGTATTTTAAATTCTAATGTAATTAATTAAAATATTCTAGACGTAGCTTTAAATATTTGTCTGTCTGAGTGAAAAATCGCTGGTATACCTCAACTTAATCCTTGTAAAACTAATTACTTTGTAACAAACCTCGTAGCTATTTTATGCTAAATCTTGGAAAACGTTCATTACGTACCTATTATAAATTGCTTTAGTGTATTCGCTACACATTGTACATTGAACACATTCATCATCTTTTCACTTTCTTAACACTAACATTAGTAAAGTCATAAGCACGTCATTAATCTACTACCAAATGATTTCTGTAGTAAATGATAAGTTAATTCTTCTTACATTAAATCTGAGATACACAATGATTAATGGCCTTAATGTTTTGCTCTTACAAAGCCCTAATCTAAAGGAAAAGTTTTGCACAAAATTAGTTGTAAAATTTTATGATTTTCATTGCATTATGAAAGAAATAGAAACTAAAGCTATTATCGAGATGAGAATTTAGAGTTCTACTACAAGTGAATGAAGTGTAATAATGGTATTTAATATACTGCTTATGATATTATTCTATTTAATTGATCACGATATTCGATACATATCAACACTAAAATAGAAGATCACATGTTGCGTATGAATCATCATATTCTTGCCTTTTTCCCAAACTTATTTGGGTTCGGCGCAATGTTTTCTTCTTCCATTCTACTCTCTTATTCGTCATTTCACTGCTTACTTCTAGCCATATCCTCTTTCACTCTGTTCATATATATTTACTTTAGTCGTCCACTACTCTTGTATCTGTCAACGTCCATACACATATACATACTACTCCATTCATTTCTACGTCACCCCAAGGCAGACTGGTAGAGAATGCCTTTGGCATTGTCCGTTTCTGTCCATCTTGTGCATAAAATTTAAATAAATAAAACTCTGTTTACTACATTTCGTCCATTTCTCCGCATCATAATATGTATACCACATACCACTATAATCTATTGCTTCTCCATTTTTCATTCACTATTGCTTCCTTTGTCCATTCTAGTCACAATATACGTCCATCTTATCATTCACGTTCCAGCTACATGTTGGCGTTTCTTAGGCCTCACCATCATTATTTCGATTGCTGAATCCCAACTTCCATGCACTCTTTAATAATCATTAATTACATCATATCATTCAATAATTAAAATCTCATCCTATAAAATTTCTTCACGTTCAGAAATATTCATCATCACCAATCCTTGTCCATATAACTGCATAGCCGGGTACTGCTGCCGCGCGTCGCTCACGGGGCACGCCTATGCCCTACCGCACTTTTGTACTTCTGTTACTCATGTTAACGTTGTGTGTGAATAATTTATATTCCGTTATTAATAGTTTACATAATTATATGTAAAACATATCTCAAAGCATTTGATAATAAATAATATATCGTGAAAACGTGGGTAGTTATCGAAATGTATAACTAACAAACCCACGATTAGTGCAATTCAATGAAAAGGTAAAGTGTGCTTTATAAACATTACACAGTTTCAGTCTCAATTAATATGTTTGTATCACTTAAGTGCAAAGGAACATACGGCCTAACTTATATTATATGATAAAGTAGATACAAGTAGGGAGATTATTATCTAATTTGTGATACGAGTTTCATTTTACTTTGGCATGCATCTAAGTTCTTATGCTGGTATTAAATAGCTCCCTAATTTATAAAAACGCTCCACATTTCCGTATTCTCTTAACATTAAAGAATGCAAGCACTCAGTTGAAGATAAATATATTTTATTGGTCTCAACATTCTCTCTTGAGGTACACTTCCAATCACTAGGCCTCGAACCCTATTGGGAAATTAGCTTAAGTTCTATTACAACCGTTATTGAGGGTAATTGTTGCGTTCAGTGACTGCAGTGCGGTTCATTGCACCTAGCTTATTGATTACACGTAGTCACGGCAAGGGAGCTTATTGCACTTTAGTTGTCATTAGCGAAAATATTAAAAATGCATTCATAGAAGAATTCGAAGTGGGAAATTAAGTACATTCATGGAAATGAATGGTAACTGTCCTCTTTTTAAAAAATAAAAAAACGCATTTTGAAGGAATTCTAAAAGATTATATTTTTAAACAAAAATGGCTTTAACTCGTGTAATAAAAGTAAATGCAGGCAATATTTAAAATGCCGAAAATCCAACTATGCAACCCCGATTCATTAGTTGTTATTGAAATTCGTGAAACATGTTTGTAAAGAGCAGTCTGGTGACATTAAATTAAGTTCTGAGAGTGCTATATATATACAATGAACTGTATCAGGGAATATCGAAATATTTACGTGACCGACTAATCATGTTTAAAAAAAAATTCTAGTTGTTAAATCCTTATAAATGCTGAGACTGGAAACCTACATCACAGTGTTAAATGGTATGGTATTTCACTGCCTACCTCACAAAGGTTCTTGGCATAGACTTTAGTCACTTCTTTTTCATGAAGAGGAACTTCATACTTATCTATGCAGTTAAGAAGACAACATAAAGTAGCTATTCAATTTAACGTTATTACGCTTAGTAATTGCTAAAACCAAATGACTAGTCATCCCATTGATTTAAGTAGTACGATTCACTACCCACTATGGTTCACAGTTCAAGATACCTCAGGTAGTACACACGAACAACGTAATGTGACAGAAGATATAAGAAGTCTTTAAACTTGCTTTTAATTGTGCGTCTTTAAACTTTAAATTTGGTAGCAATTTCCAAGATATTCATTTTAAGATGTGAAATTTGCGTCTTCAAGGCTTTCGAAATCATAAGATGTATAAACTCACCGATGGATGTGAGCTCAGCGGAGCTAAGCTGTGGCGAGTTGAGCGCTAGGAGGGTCGCGAGCGCGGCGAGCGAGGCCGCCGCCCGCAGAGAGCGCTCGCCTCGCATGCCGCTCACAACATGTGCGTCACATACCAATGAAGTGCCTGTAAATTAATAAAAGTAACATAATTATGTACATTTTATAGCATAGAATAACAATCAAAATCCTTCATGTTTGGTCACATGCAAAACAATGACTAGGAAGTCTAATGGTAAAATCGTTTTGAAAATCAAATGGTATTTTAATCTAAATGGTTTATTCTAAATAAAGTTGATCGTGCTTTTGTCATTAATTACTTTAATATTTCTCTTTTCAATTCAAAGGAAATCGAATTTGAAAAGTTTTTAATTTATTTTGTGTTCGGGGACACACAAAATAAATTAAAAACTCTTGAAATTTTCAATACCAAAATTAACTAGAAACAAACCCTGTCAATTCACAGCTTACTCAATAAATGTTTCTAGGAAAACAGGATCAATAACTCCTCTTTGGGTTACAAGTCAATAACATTACTTTACAGTTCTGAACTTTGTTACCAGGACAACTTTTCAAAACTTTAAATGTTTACTGTACACTGGTGTGATAAAAGATGTTAACTTGCAGTATGAAAACTTTAGTAATTACGTTAATTTTTACCGACTTGCTGTCTGTTTTTGTATTTGGTAACTAAGTAGGTATGTGATAAATCTTATAAAACGCCCATACTCATCAAAAACAAGAAAGATAATTAATAAAGGCCACTAGATTGCCTCTAAGTGGACTCGCTGAGATGCAAAGACACTTTTACAAAGAATCTAAGCATAGGACAAGCGAGCAAGTAAGAGCATATGTAATAATTAAATATTTGCACACGCAATATAAATTATGTTAGTTTTTTTAAATACAGAAAATATTAGGCTTCATTAGAAGGGGCACAAAAATATTGTGTTTGTTGTCGTACTGTCTTCTAGCTTTTGTGTGATTTTTCTTGAAGTTCTTTATCATTACTATGTAAAACTTACGCATATTGTTACTAGAAAATTCATGTAATATCTATATAACGTAGCTATTTTACAAACAACATTTTAAAGAAGGTCACACAACGTTTTTAGAAAATAAAAAACGGAATAATATTATAGAAGCCTGTTAATAATTTTATTAATTTTCGAAGTAGTCTTCGTTTCTTTCTAAGCACCGTTGAAGGCGATGGAACCATTGACTAAAGCAGTGAGCCCACTCTTCTTTAGGGATGTCTTCCACGCCTTTTTCAAACGCAGCCACGGCATCTTCAGGGTTCATAAAACGAATTCCTCTAAGTGTATATTTTTGGAAATAAATAAAAGTTACAAGGTGCCAGGTTGGGATTGTAAGGAGGATGATTCCCTAGCACCACACCTTCGATAGACAAATATTCAATAGTCTAGATATAAAATGATTGTTGCATAATGACCCGTCCGTCTAAAGAATGAGGCAATCATCTTTTTCCCTTGACTTCTGCCCTTTTTTAATTTTGTCAGCAAATCTTCGAATGGAAACATCCATTGTGTAGATTGTCTTTTGGTTTCGGATTCGTAACAATATATCCAGCTTTCATCACCTGTGAGGATGTCATATACATTCTCCGTCAAATGAGGTATCAAATCTTGTTTTGAAACTGACAAATAGAACTTGACAATTGACGGATAAAGCTAATATTTTGTAAGAGAAAGGACTGACATGAATGAAACTATGGACATTGAATACCGAATATGGAAACTAAATGGAATACAGAATAATCTTTCTGAAAATGTCAGTACAAAGAAAAAACAAAATCATTGAAGTTGATATGAAAATTTATAATATGTAAATATAATAATATAACATTATTATTTATAGAGGTGCACCACCTAAACCAGTAAAAGCATTCAATCAAAAAAAAAACAATGTCCATTTAACACATAATCCTTCTTCACCACATCTTTCTGTGACACTCTGTACAATAAATATAATAATAGTTTATAAATTTAAGACCTCGGTTCAGTTCTAGTTTAAACTGTTTCGGTAAATATCAAATATCATCTAGATTCAAAATATTTTTTTCCGTACCTCCAACATACATTCAGAAAACAACTGACGCATGACAACAAAACCCAACCTTAAGAATGGGTTTCAAGGGACTAAGCAATAGTAATATTATCCTTACGCCTCCGATCTAAGACAACAGATCCCATTTTTGTCCGAAAGAAGGGTTATATTACAGTGGGGTTCAAATTACTAATATAATTTCAGACTAGGTCACTATGTCTTTGATTTTGTATCCTCATACTAAGCAGTAAAGTCAAGATCAAACAAATACGGGTGTACTGTAATAATATTAGACGTTGCTTTTGATGCAATGCTTTTAGCTGATATGTTCATGAATTGTATTTCTATTAACTCTTTTTTAAAACTCTTTTCTTGTAACTATTTTAACAAATCTTGGAAATCAATTTTAACTTACTTCTTATTGTCATTCTAAAATGAAACTTAGTATATATATTTGTAGTTCGAATGACAATACTAGTTTACAAAATAAATTAAAAAATCTCCTTCCTGTAAATTTTCTGTAATTTTATTTAGTTGCAAAAACTAAGCCCAAAAATATTTACTTATTATTTTTACCACGTCATGAATTAAAGTTATCTACGTATTACATTTTTAATTACCCGCGAGTTTGTTCCAAATGCATTCTTAAATTTCGATGCAGTGTAGTATTTGATTAAATTAACATGATTGTTTTCAAAATTCCAACAAGGCTGTTTAAACTATACACTGACCGGCTTTCGACGTTTATGATGAAGTTATTATATCTAAGACATGATATTCCATAGTGGAATCATTCAAATAAACATATGTTTGTTATTTCCAAATTCTCGTCTGCACCAGGACAGTGAAGTGAACTCCTCACTTATTTAGCATTTAGTGAAAGATGTAGATGGACGCTAAGTTCGTGGGCTGCAGATAAAAACAGATCTTTGAATTTTAGGAGCCTATGATATAAATCAAACCATCTAAACATAAAATTTATTGTAGCTTCTGTCTCATTTATATATATTTATATATCTCTTATAAAAAAATTGATTTAAAATTACTATATGCAAATGTGCCTTCGATTACCCAAACTTATCTACTATTCAGGATAGTAGCAAATTGCAAAACCTTCTGGTTGTTCCTGAAAAACTTTCATGACGAGAGCCTACAGAGACACTAAATTGTTGGGAATTTCCAGTGACCGACCTTACGCGAGTACTAGACTCTCTGTACATAGCACAAATCAATTCCACATTCTTAGCAGATTAAATTACTTTCTTCTCTCAAACCCTAAAAAGGTTAAAGAACACATGTCTGTATTTCAAACTAAGTTGCCTTATTGCGAATATGGCAATTGTTGAAACGCGTATTGGCGAAAGTGCAATTACACTTTTGTTTTCTTTTTTATGGTAAAGGGGAAAACGAGCAGACGGGTCACCCGATGGTGAAACAACTACCGCCGCCCATGGGCACCTGCAACTCAAGAGTCACAAGTGCATTGCCGGCCTTTAAGGTGGGAGTAGGGGAAGAGCGGAAAGAGGGGAGAGGGGGGAGACGGAAAGGTTAGGGCCTTCGGTAACCTCACTCACGCGGCGAAAGAAATGCAAGCATTATACTTCACTGCCGGTCTTCTACATAAGTGCCGGAGCATGGCTCTCCAACTAACAGCTTTTCCAACTTAGGTAAATTAGTTTTGTGTAATCGCACTTTTCTATCTCACCCTTCTCTCAATCACTCTCTCTCAGACTTTCATACTATATGACATAAGCTTTATTTCTCGATGATTGTTGCATTCCTATACATCTCCTGTTTTTAAAGATAGGCACTAGCTAACTTAGACATCATTCATTTGAGGTTACGTCTTCATGCAACAACTTATTAATAAATAAAGTCAGCCACTGATATCCATTCTCTTTTATTAACTTCCAAATCATCCGTGAATTCGTAGGTGATGCCCTAGCCACGATGCCCGTCTGACGCCGACCCTCCTTTGAAATGTAATCGTTTTGAAACAGGAAAAAGGAAAAAGGTAAATTGGGATAGGAAAAGCGCATAGGATGAGGAAGCTAAAGTAAGAGATAACGCATGTCTTAATTGGGAAAACGGGACTGAGACTGTAGTAGATTGAAAAGGTCGGGACCGCGTATCCGTATGTCCGTCCTATGTTTGGTGAAGCCTATAGAACAGAGACACGCTCTGACCGACTTTTAACTAAAGACTAACTAACTTAGAGATGTGAGATGTTTAAAAAAAAACAAAATATCAATCGAAAATCATTATTTCGAAAGTAATTTTATGTTAATGCATAATATGTAAAAGTTATCTAGATGATAAAAAATAAAAGTATTAATCTTATTGAGGCCAAAACGAAAGAAATATGAATCTCCATTAACTCATCATTTCTCCCTCGCAAGAATCAATAGCGGAAAATTGATGAGTTTTAGATATAGCCTCTGCTTATTACTGACATTAATCATAAGCGAAACGACATAAATTATTAATTTTGTCCACTTGAAATGTTGGCTTGATTGAGTCTTTTTATTGTCTGTTTATCTCTATAATGGTTTATATTATAACTTAAAATTTCAATATTACAGGACTCGTACATAACTACATAGTCTAATGATTTTTCTCTATTTTTTTAACATGAGCCTAAAGTCGGCGGAATCATCTGCAGATGAAGGTTTAAAAACCAGAACCCGTGTAGATAATTAAAGCCCTGTCAGCATAGCACTCCTCCGTCCTCTTTCAGATAAAATGTTTTGGTATCTGTATATTTAAGCCATGACCAGTTAAGTATTCCTCAACGACTACCGTAAAATTTTACATAAGTTCATATTAAAACCATAAAAACGAATACCATTAACTTTTAATGGTCATTTATTGTTATCTACCCAAGCCACATGTAAAGCTCTAAGTGACCTTATTAGGCTGTCTATTTTTGTAAGTACATAGGCCGGCGGCAATCTCCCTCAGAAGGCAAACGACCCTTAAACCGGTGGTAACGAATAAAGCTTGAACGATCTTTATCTTTTGTACTACTGAACTTATTTGGTGATAGAAAGTAGTTCCAAGCTATATTCAGTAGTTCAAAACTTTTGGATTTTACGGCTTTCACCGCCGATACTGGTTTTGGATTGATTTGATTTTTGTTATTAATCGAGTACACGAGTATACATAATTAAGATACTGTAAAATATATAAATTGTATATATATAATTGGTCCTAGTTGTCTTAGTCGTAGAAGTAATATAGTGTAGTATATCACACCTCTGTGACATATGTTAGTACTGGAGTGTGAGAAGTCCGCACTGAATTCTATTCGAATTATTTAAAATGTATAATTGTTAGAACAAATGGGAGAATCGCCACAGCCAGCAGACAGAGTGGACATGCTGTCAAGTTGGAAGGCCTCTTCTATGAAGTCTATATAAAGTTATCTTGTTAAAGTAGATAGCTCAGTTTGTAATATATTATCTTTCAGTTTTTTGTCGACTATCAATCACTCTCCTTACACATCAACATCACTACCCCAAACCCTCTCAGCCAAGGGAGCCTTTATTGTATCTATAGCATCTGCGGATAACAAAATTGCTCCCCTCGAGAAAAATTGGTAAACAATATTCAGTATATCTATTTTATTAAAAATACAAAATATAGATTTTATTTTGTCCGAAAAGTGAAAAGGCGAAAAACAACAAAGAAGAAAATACAAGAAATACTTGAGTGTACAGTTTTTTTCCTGAAATCAATGTAAATTAGACTACAGTTAGGAACACATTTCAGTGAAAAAAAAATTAACACACGATAAAAAAGTTTCAAAATTACTGCGTCGATAGAAAAGCAAAACGACCCAAGGAAGTACTTTATACCAGTTTATACTTATTATCTGGTCACTGTATATACTTGTGCATTTCTAATTGCCGTTTATAATTTTCTATGCTAGTAGGTAGGTAAAAACGATTTTGTTCTTATAAATAAGGAACAAACAAATTTGAATCTTTTGTCCTTATAATATATAAAGAAATTCTCTTTTATTTATATGTATAAAATAATCACTCTTGTGGTTATACCGATGCACGCTACACTCGCTATTCTCAAAGAAAAATTACCTTTTTCCAGTCTGGCTGGGTTTGTGGCACTACAATAAGTCATTAAACTGTCAAAGAACGTGTGTGTGTGGCACTAGGCCGTCTAAGTGACGGAGCACCACGCTTTATAGCCAACATTTCCACCAAATAACACTCCATTGCGCGTATCAAAAACGCTGAAATATTCATATTGCAATGCGACTCTAGTAAGCGTACTCCCGAGGTGTTTCCAATCTTTTGGACCAGACGAGAGACTTACACCAGAATGTTATCCTTTATGGCGGGATTGAGATAGCAAATACGACAGGCGTTCAGTCATTAGGTATTCGATACCAACAATAACTGCAAGCTGAACTAGATACATGTCTGCAGTCCAGAGCTATAAATTATTTACTATGTTTTGTTTATTAAACTAGAAGGATAGTAGTTTTGTACGTGTTGATTTTTTTACTCTTAGGGTACAGTAAATGTTAGCAAATACTTATATTCTGAGTCATATTTTTTTCTGTACCAGCCATTATTTTTTCCTTACTTACAAAACAAACTAAAAAGCTTATAAGAAAGTGCTTAACCTCCTCTAGTCAAACTTAATCTCACAAAGATACATATAAAACCAAGCATTATTATGCCATTCAATATCGTGAATTACATAAGCTATATAAAATTTTATTTGCTAAGCCTCTAGAATATGGCTGAACTTCAGTGAGATAATCAAAACCCAAAATGATCCGTGAACAAACTTCATCAGGAGTTTTGACTTTAACTCACAGAAACATTGGATATTCTTGACAGAAAGGTGATAGCAACTTATTTATAGTTATTGTCGTCTCGTATATTGCGTCAGACTAGAACTTGGTTTCGAATACTGCACTTTCAGTAGTATCTACAAATTTTTAATGGTGTAATAGCGTCAGTTTTATCATTTAGATTGACCTTTCATTAAAATTTGTAATTAGTAGAATTATGTATTTAACGACGTCAATAAGTGTGTTATTTTCACAATATTTTTCTACTAACGTTTGTAAAAGTTAGGTAGATATATGGGTTCATCACTTGTTACTTATATTCTTGCTGAGTGTATTTACTGATTAAATTACCATGATTTATTTAAGAGCATGATACATTAATTTAAGCTCCTAACCGAGTCACCGCTATGTCAATGCCTTATACTTACTTGGAAGTATGAACGAAATTGCTATTCATATACTCTGGAAGTGTAGTCTTTTGTCAAATTATCATAATAATATGTAAACAGTTTAGTCACCTCTCCTCTCCATCATGATTCCATAACTGTCGAGGAGAAAAGGCTTCAGTTATTTCTTTACCTATCTGGGCTTTAGACGATCAGGATCTTGCGATTTGGTAAGTGTTTATAGGCAACGGAAAGAAGCTTTGAGCAGATGAGTGATACTTAATAAAATGTGGCTTAATAAAAAAAATCAAAATGACAAGCTGCAAATTGCTCTGCAATATTATTTAATAGCAGGTCGCAATATCGTAAACATTTATTAAATGTGTTGACTCGCTCAGGGCATTCATAAAAATATGTTTATACCATGAACAGTAAAAAACAAGTCACTGAACCCATTCACAACAAGGGCTTTTACAGAATAAATAACTCGTTTTAAATTAATTCTTCCATCCTCGTATTCTAAAATAAATTGATTATAATATTCGGTCTAGTGTTTGATAGATATTTAGCGTTACAGCGTTCTGTACCGCACATGGCAACGTGGGAAGCGATACCTACGAAACGCTTAGGGAGTCATTTTGAGAAATTTTCTTTCTACACAACTCTACTTGTTCAATGTTGCGTTCTTATATGTGACTAAGGTCAATAAACTTTCTAGCGGGGTTGGAAAGGTTTATCATTCTTTAAACACCTTAGGTGTTGCTATAGGTATCAATAACTAGTTACTTTACTTACATCACCTATATATCTACGTTTAGTATATTTACATATAATAAATAAATAATAAATTTATTCTTTATTTGGAACTGATACAGGTTACACTTATTCTATGTGTTCGATAATGACCGCATCAGTGAAACATTATGGCGCGGTCACTAACGCCCACCTCCGGATGTGGCGTATATGTTCCATTACATTTTTATGTAGTTACATAACAGTATATATATAAAAATATATATATTATATTTGATTGAATTGAAACTGTAACTTCGAAACCTGTTATTAAATCTAAACAGTGGCCCGTTCTGGAATAAATTAAATTGAAATCAGTAAAAGCTTTAGCTACAGAAAAAGGTTAGTAATAATTTCAATTCACCTGTTTCTTTATTTGAGTAATTATTTTTTGTGCAAAAGAACTATCGTCTTACATACAGTCCGCAACGACAGTAGCTGAACACATACCATTACGATTGTGGTTGTTCAGTACAGATAGCACTTTGATGATGATCCATACCAAAAAATGTACACGCACCGATAAAATCACAAAGACTTATCACTCGTAAAGTGAAGTTGTATGCTGTATAGGGAAATAACAAAACAAAAAGTAATTTAAGCATTTGTTACAGATTAATAGGTTGATATTATTATGATAATCGGCTTTTGTGAAGTATAACTGACTTCAATGCGTCAATATTCTGCTAACTGAACCTTTATCAGCTGTTTTTTCCGCCTTTGGAGTAGCCATTATTTCCAATTTGAATTTTAAATTTTTTGTGGGACATGGGAAAACTAAAGAAGAAATTCATAAAAAAAAAATAATAGATAGATAGAACATTCTTCATTGTACACCATAGTTGGACATAAATTAAACATAGTTAGTAACAGTTTATACTAAGCGGACTGCCGCTTAGTATAAACTGTTACTAACTATTATATATTATATATTATACTAAGTACAATGGGCGGTCTTATCGCTAAAAGCGATGTCTTCCAGACAACCTTTGTATGGAAACAACAGAGGAAAATAATCAGTTGCTGGTGGCGTACTAAAAATATTTGGAACGGGAACAATGAAATAAATAAATATAGTATCTAGGTAAAGCGAATGATATTACGACTTATCTGAGAGTAAAAAAATGGGGTGAAAAGGAATACGTCAAGTATCTACACACTCATATATGTAGATATATATATATACACATAACCATACATAAATGTAAACAGAAAATATATACATATATATATATATATATATATATATATATATATATATATATATATATATTTATTTTCCTATTCTTTTTTATTTCACCTTCTTTTAGTATACTCATTCATTATATTCTATATACAACTTACACATTAAAACTAATAAAAAAGAAAAAGAACTGTATATGGGCTATTAACATGCATGCGTCATAAAATTCCTCCACATCGTCGCCTACTGGCAGTGTTCCCAGAAGGCTGGCAGCATTGCCACATTGAATGGCAATGCTATTTTTACAGGTAATGCATTCCATAATCATTTAGATTAGTTCTTTAGAACAAGAATTAAGGTATCTACCGTAACATAGTAAGTATTACCAGATCCTTAAAGTAAGTATTTATATACAACTAGCGGACCTGACAGACGTTGTCCTGCCGTAACGTAAAATATATTATTCCTGTAACCCTATCGCAGCGCCATCTACCGTGCCCAATTGTAAATCTAAACCGTTCTCGAATCCACCTGAAGACACACAAAAAAATTCACTAAAATGGGTCCAGCCGTTTAGGAGTTCATTGACACACACGTACAGAAGAAATATATATATAAAGATTATTTGCTTCATTAATTCATAGCCATAACTATTTTCAGTATAAAATACACTTCTAAATCAGTTAAAAATCTGTATTACATCAGCGAGCCTACCATTTGATGTTTGCGATCAAAAAGGATAACCTGCTAGCTTCGTCACAACCCTTCTATTACGCTACAATTTGTAACATAAATGTACAAATATGTTACAAAATCTTTTCAGGCCTCATGTAAAAAAGGCGAGCTCAAAATATATTATTAAATATACTAGTACTTTACGTATGTAACTCGCAAAATTTGAATAAAACCTGTACAGCACATCCATTACTTAAACTGGTCTGAGAGTAACTTAATTATAAGAATTTGCTTTACTATTCAAAGATCTGGAATCTCATCAAATATTAATATTTCCACTGATAGTGTAGATAATTCCTCGCAGTATTTTCTCACTAACATCAATGTTTTTAGAAAGTAGTATGAGCACAAGCATAGTAATTACAAGCTGTACTTATGTTGGGGTCTAGAAAAAGCTCTGTTCTGCTTCGAGCTTCGAGCTCTGTTTCGAGAATATTCCATTATTTTGCGTATTAAATTAAGACCTCATAGGTCACAAAGAACATTAAAGTACCCGGTGGTTTCTAACCACAAAATAAAATTAATTAATAAATACTGTATGTAAGTTTGTAAGTAGAGTAAGTAAGTACGTATTTGGAAAATTAAATGAAAACTGTATGGTGAACAATATAAGTTATTTTTATGAGTGAAGTTTTTACCAAGAGCTGGAGAAATTTGATTAAGTTCACGGCTTTAGTCGGCTTGTTATTTTAAATTAGACTATTGAATTTCCATTGTTCAAGCTTAAATTTTAATGGCCACGACTAAATACTTAATAACGACTTACGATTCAAAAGTTTGGCTCAGGCTTATTTATTAAAGCCAGTAAAATGTTATACAATATGCTACACGTCTTTCCCCGCAGTGGCAAAAACACTTGCTTTACGATACTGTATTAAACAATATTTTATTGCCGTGGTTGCAAACAAGCGTAGGTTCAGCTCGGCACAGTTGGTCTAACCGTGAAGCTCCGGTAAACTTACTCACCATATACTTAGTAGTATTAGTGTTGTTTAACTGTTTGTGAAGGTACCAGTACGTCATCAGTCAGGTGACTCTGGTTCAAGTACTTCAAGTAGTAACCTGATGTTCCCAACTTCCTATGGTATCACGCCATTTAAAGAAATAGACTTGTTTGATTTAACTTTTATTTAAAAATTGTTTTAATATAATACATCAACTTTTAAAAGAATATTTATATTATGGTAATATTAAGGAAAATTATATATCAGAAGTTGTGGTTAAAATTTGGATTTAATGATTACTGAACTGAACTTAAATACCTGGGCACTTTATTACTTATTCAGGGTCGTCTGGCACTAATTTCCGACAATGTAAAATGTTTGGCACTTTTATTTTGATGTTAAGTAATACGTCGACTTTATATTTCTTTATATCTCATTCGAAATAAAATACCTTTTTTGGCTGAAATATTTTGCAGGATTTGTACCATGCGCAGTACTATTGAGTGCCGATGTCGTCAGCCAGACATTCTATTTTTTACTTGAATGGTATTCAAGTTTTATTGTTCAAAATATCTAACGTCCTAAAATATTTTCTCAAAATTCGTTATGAGCTCTTGCTCTATAACCTCCATCGACCAAAAGACCGCAGATAAGCAATACTAAATAAAATACTTTTAAAGGACTCTAACGTACGTTTAAGGTATATTTAAAGTATCCTTCCTATCTCATATTTATTACCACTATTAAATCCCGATTTACAAATTTAATACACATACATCATAAGAAATATTAAAGAAACTGAGTACACTTTTTTCCGGGTATACCTATCCATGCATAATAAATTCCGATATCTATTATGCTATGGTATTCCCCTAAGATAGATTTATTCACCGCCGTGACAACACGGAAATTACTAAACACATCAAGGACTCGGCTCACATTTAAGGGAAATATTATCTGTAATATTTTGTATAAAGGTCGCTCCTGTAATCGATTACACTTACTAATAATATAGTTTCAACATTTCTTAATACTTGTAAGAATTGCTGAACATAGGTCTAATAATGAACATAATGGACTATCTGGTTTACAATCTATTCATTAAAAAAATTTAACCATATAAGTTTCGGATACAACTGATTGGTTCATTGAAATAATAGTGTACATCTAAAGTTTTTGTTTCAAATGTTAAAATGACAACGGTTTTATTGTTTTTTTTTTTAAAACAACGAGTGTTACAGCGTTTCAGACAAATTCCCCTGAGAGTACCAAGTAAAGGAACCACAATTGGCGGTTCCGATGCTGTAGGAGCGTATTAAACAAGTGCGTTATATTAGAATAATAACTTCTGTGAATGTTATTCATAGTTATTAAAGACAAGCGATTGTACTTCCGTGTGTGTTTCTAGAAGTCCCAGCTAGTTTTGAGCCCCACAGGGCCTCTTACCTAGAAGTGAAGCAACCTGTCGTTTTGATTTAAGGTGCTGCACTTTGAAGTGCTATTTAACAAGATAATTCCCAGCCCCTGTCAGGCCAAACAGGCTGGTCTTCCAAGAAACACAAATCTAAGTACAAGATTCTTTGACCGATACATAAACGCCGATTGGTAGATGATGGCCGTCACTCGTTTCATTAATGTAACTCAATTTTTGCCAAGTCAACTTGAATAAAGAAGATGATCACCAATAGCACTACCATAACTAGTCATTTTAGCCAAGAAAGGTCAAAGTGACATGATCTCTACAAATCCGTACAAATCAATTTAAGTCTCTACTGGACTCACGATGAACTTTCATAATTTCTGCTGAAATTGATAATCGAGCGCGTACTGTTTCGTCTGAGCTTTTGCGTTTTAAGTGAGCTTACTTACATGGTTTGGACATATTTATACGAGTATGTGCGCTGATTGGTGATGTTACTTGTACGTTGTAAAGCCTATAACCTTTTCCTATCCAGCCGTGGTGGTGATATTACACAGCACTAGAAAACAAAAACAGCTAAATCCCCATAACGAGGAACTCCAATTCGCACCTTAATCTACGCTACTGCCCCATCTTCTTTACTTAAGCGGCCTCAGTAATTATTTATTATAATAACTTTATCAATGATTAAGGGTTTGCAAAAGCTCATCATGTTTTCAGAGATAAGCTCCCTTTTGTCCCTTGCAAAGAGTAAACGTACCTACTGTAATGCCCGAAAATTGCGGTTAATGAATTAAATTAATGGATTCCGTCTGCCCTTTTAGCTTTCGTATGCATATTTTACAGCCTAATGAACAAGAAAACAGAAATATAATCCACTTATCTTACTAATATTATAAAGGCGAAAGCTTGTGAGGATAGATGGATGGATGGATGGATAGATGGATGTTTGTTATTCTTTCATGCAAAAACGAAAAAATGTACGGTTCCCGTGGAATAGATTTCACAAAGCCACAGCTTTAATAACACATAGTTAACAACGGTAGGTATGGAAGGAAGACAATTCATTTGAAGTTCGAATTATACCTTTCTATAGATAATACGGAAGAACAAAGATTCGCTTTGTCAATGTCTTAATATTGTGTATGTTTATCCTCATATTTTTTTTGCGTCGTGTATGGTACGCGGCGACGCAAGCCGTGTACTGATTTACTACCATTGCCAACGTCACGTTCATGCTTAAGGAGGAAAGGATGTCTTATCCTTTAATTTAATCATTCATTGCGAAGTAAATAGATGGAAAAAGGTTTTTGACTGTAATGATTAAATCGAAGTATTGTTGAAGTCGTTCAGTTCAATGAAAAATACTTTTATTGGGGGTTGCTTATCACTGATCACTCTTTAGCACTGTTTCAGTTAAACGGAAGCTCGTGTCTTCAACTGTCGTAAATTGACACTCTCAATATTTCTAAATAATTTACATTTTAGTGAAATATAAAAATCACTGTTTCGTAAACATTAATAAACGGAAATCAAACAAACATTTTTATTTTCAATTGACTCAAATTTACCCAATTTAAAAATTAACATATACATATTTTAAGCAAATTTGGGGATATGCTAGGTAAGATGCGGTCACAATTATATACGATTAGCGCTTAGGTTACAAGCGACAACTCAACACGTCACGTCACGCTGACATGGCGTTTGCGCTGCATATCACTACGTCACTATCACTACATATTATAAAACAAAGTCTTTTTCATGCGGTTTTCACTAATAGATAGAGTGATTCATGAGGAAGGTTTAGGTATATAATTTGTACCCGTGCGAAGCCGGGGCGGGTTGCTAGTATATTATATTCTAATATAATAATAAAGCTGCAGAAATTTTTTGTTTAATTTCTTTTTGTTTAAACACGTTGATGTCTTGAACTATCAGTCAGATTTGAATAATTGTTCTTGTATTGGATAGAGTATTTATTGGAGAACGTTATAGGATGTTACATAGAATAGCACTCTACGACTCTTAGGAGAAGAGCAGCGACTATAAACGCAGGAGAAACTGCGGGGAACGACTAGTTTATTTATTTAACGCCTACGCTCAAGAAACGCTAGTGTGAAATGGCTCTTATATCATTATTTCAGCCATAGGACGTCCACTGTTGGACAAACGCCGTTAATGACTTCCAAGAAGACCGGTTGGAAGCGGCTTGCATCCACCGACGTCCTGCGATCTTTACTAGGTCATTTGTCCACTTGACACTTGATCGATCATATCGATAAAGCCGTGAGTGACAACTCATTCCAAGTAAACACTCTCTTCAAAAGAATCCTTTTAATATTATTTAAAAAACGAACCTTATTTCCTTTAAATAGCTGTCATAAAAAATATTGCACGGGCTAAGGGATTAAAAAGATTGAGGAGTTTATTCGCGATATCGAATATCCATTAAATAAAATGTGAGTGTGAAGTTTTCTTCAGTTACAATATAGTACCGAACGAGACATCGTTAGGGTAAGTGAGTTTTAATGTCCCCATATCAAGCCACAAATTCCCACCGAAATAAACCTCAACTAGACCTGCTAGTATATTATTATAACTGGCGTGATTTGGCACCAGCAAATTTGGCAATTGCAAAGCTTAATGTCTAATTCATACATATCTGTATAGTTCATGGGGCTTCATGTACATTTTCGCATTGGAATAAAATAATGTCAATGTGCGTTTAATGGGGCTGAGTTTTAAATATAACGATCGTAGTTAAGTTAGCTGGCAGAAAAATTCAACAAAACTTAGTTGTCTTGTGTAGTCTTCTTGGCCTCTATTTTGTCCTCTAAAATGTAAACCACACGTTTTCACAACTCTTGATGAGATTTGAGTACTTATTTTTATTGCAAAATATGGTCAAAATCAGTCAGTAAATAACGTTGTACTAATTTTCTTCATCTTTAGACCAGTAATACCTCCTTAAAAGCTGTATCTCTCAATAAAGGTAGAGGTGGTGTGTGGAAGTACCAGCTACGGAGTATAGCAGAGACCATTAACTCGTTAAAAGAGACGTTAAAAAAAATTAAAGATTATAATCCATAGCTACTAAGAAGTATCACTATTCATTGTTGATCTCATTGATCTACCAGCTGGCCGTTACCATATTACAGTTTACATAAAATGCCGCTGCTACCCTTTGGAGCGCAAAAGCGAGCATGACCAAATTGTAAATGTTTATAAATAAATAAGTTGTTTTAACATATTAATTTTTACGTAGCGTGGCATGGTTGAGTAATAAACTTATTATATAACTACCTTATTAGCTTTCCATAATCGAACTCAGTCGAACAACTGCTGAAGTGGAAATAACTATTTAATAATTCACAAAAAAACTTTGCTGATGATGGATTTCCAAAACCGTTCCCGTAAACTTCTGCTGGTCGTATCAAAGATTTCGTCCTTAGTACTGGTAAAATTTATCGCGTTTTTCCATTAAGGACCTTGTTAACGAGTAAGTTTTTTACATTTCAGCAAAGATTTCTTAAAGAATTAACCGTTAAAATTATGAAGAAGTAGCACAATGAGTTCTACCTACACTTGTTTATTTAATATCTTTTCAGCAACTTGACCTACATTCCGAAATACGCTCCATTGGAACTCAAATCGTCTCGTACATTCTACCCTTACTTGTCAAATATTATTAATATAAAAGCGTCAACTACATGGATTGCACAACACTGCATTGAGTTACTTTCGTGGCAATAAACAATGTGCGTGCCTCACGCACCGAATAATTGTTATTTGTGAAAACTTTTTATGATATTTCATACCCATAAACTTGTTAAAATTATTTTAATCCTTAACATCGTCGAGTTAAAATTCAGTTTTGAACATTCTACACGTTAACTTTATAAATATTAAATTAAACCTTTAGTTTATCTCCTTAGGATACCATTTTCATTAACTGTTTAGCTTTAGAGTTGACTTTGGTTTGCTTTCATACATAATTCAGGAGTTTATTAGTTATTACTACACTGAAAATAAAAGCAATTTCATGTTTAGGTATTTTTTTTACATAGATACTGGTTGCTATACCAATTTTACGATAATTTTAAGTAGATTTTTAAATTCTAAAGCACTTAAGCATGATATATTGTTTGATTTATGTATAATCTAGAAATATTATATTAGTGAGTATACTACCGCTACGAATTAATAAAATTAAAATGGTTTACGTGAATTTTCGAAACATAAATGTGACTGTAATATGTTGCTTTTATACTTTTAACAATGAAATTTTACAATGCAAGTTTTTCTACAATCAGTCTTGGCGAAAATCATTAACATACTTTGAAAATCCTAAAGTCGTTTCAAAATCCTAAAGTCGAAAAGAATTGGCTATTTAGATCAATTTAAAATACAGAAAACTTTCAAACTTTCTAAACATAGGGTTTTAAGTTGTTAGTAAATAAACCTACTCTTACAAAAAAAGTTCAACCCGAGGTTGAATAAGTGCAAGAAAATTAAGAGACTTAACCTCAAATTCTGAGTAAAAGGACGGACTTATAAAGAAGACTATGACGTGCTTTAAAAAAAGTACAACCAAAAATGTTTTCGTTTAACCTAATCTTAGTTTATACAGGAGTCGACAAGTTTATATACATACATACATACATACATAATCTAACGTCTTTCTCCCTTCGGGTTCTAACAGAGATAACAACAAACACTTGCTTCTATGCTTACGTGTGTATACCTTACGACACGTTTACTTAGTGAATAAAGGACTACTACGTGACTTCTCCTATAACACAAGATCACAGAATAAATATTTAGGGATCATGTACACAGCCTTTCATTGTATCAAACGAACCCAAAATAAATGCGGATTAAATCTTAGCACCTTATTTGCCTGCAGTTCACAAGAGCAGCCTATAATGATCCAAATTACTATGTACAACAGATCTTTTTGCTATACCACGGACTCGGACTCACAAGTCAGGTTATTTTTTGATGATTGTTCATGACTTCTCGCATCTGTAACTCGGACTGGCTGTTGCCTGGAAGCCCGAGCTCTCTGACATGGCTGTGTCCTCTGTTCCTCAGCCGATTTTCTTTTTTTCTTTCGTTTCATATTCATTAAAAAAAAAATATTTTCTCTTTCCTACGAAGTGTTAAATTTTTCACAAATTTTCAATGATGATTAGGGTCATATTAGGGTCATCACCGGGCGGTACTAATATATACACATAATACCTAAATGTATTAAAATAGAAGTGAGTCTTGTCCTGGTCCAAGTAACAGGGATCTTATGGACTTAGACGGTACAAGACCGCCGATATGGAAGTCGACCTTAATGTTAGGTAGGTAACGTCTCGTAGCTGTGACAATAATAGCTATAATGATTGTTAATAATCATTATCCAGGATACTTCTGATGTTGTAAATGGACTATTGACCTAATTATTGTCTCTTAGTATCTAGAACGTTAAGAAATCTTACAAGAAAACACAGTTATTGAGCTTGACTGCTGGTATTGCGAGGTCAAAAATATCTAATTGAAATAAGATAATCATATCAAGACTATATAAATCAAAAACATGTCCCAAAGAACTAATCTAATGTATTATGCTAAGTTAAAGAATCTTCTCAAAATTATAATTTAATTGTATATTTGTATAATCAGGTGATCATTGATCGTTACTTCTGAATTTAATTGGAAATAGGCTGATACGTATTTTAGGTAATAATTCCATGAAGTAGGTGCGATTTGCAAAGTCAATATTTAGGCGATCCGGTTACATTTCAATCGGCCAACGTTGTGTACTTTCCTTGTTTGTTTGAACAGGATAATGTTTATTCCCAACTTTATTTTCCCTCCAACATTATAGTACGTATAGCATTAGCGTTCGTAGCAATAATACGTCTGTTTTCATAATATTAAGTTCTGAAAATACTTCTAAAACTGTATGTTAATATGACACGGCGTCCTTATACAAAGAGAAGTGTGTGTACTATCTTACTGGTTCACAAATACCTATAATTTTTCAGGTTTGGATTTTGATTTTTGATCTCATAATTGTTGAACTCATAAACGGCACAAACTACGAGTTATCTCAAATATTTTCATTCTAATACTAAAAGTGTAAAGAAATAAAAAGGTAAACATGTACAATAAACACAATAAATTTATGACAATGAAGTCTATTTATAAAATACAAAAATTATATCAGAAATATGATGGTAGAAATTCATCGTTGACAGTGATTAAGGAGAGACACTCACCTCTTTTATTATTATAGTCACGGATTAACCTTAATGCGTAATGCGCAATCTTCCGCTAGCTATTTGATTTATCTTATTTGCATAGTAGATTAACTTCCACATTTGGATACAAGAACTATCCAGACATTATACCTGCTATGGTAAATTTTTTGGTGTTCAAATGGGTTTGGCTACTAAAACGCTTCTGTCACGTTTGGCAACTCAGTTGTATAAATTACTAGCAACCCGCCCCGGCTTTGCACGGGTACAAATTATACACCTAAACCTTCCTCATGAATCACTCTGTCTATTAAAGAAAACCGCATGAAAATCCGTTCAATAGTTTTTCCGTTTATCGCGAACAGACAGACAGACAGACGCGGCGGTGGACTTTGTTTTATAATATGTAGTGATACAACTGAGCCAATAGCCGATTTGCTAGCTTAAATACAATTGAGGCAATGCCTAATTTTTTGTGGATATCTCGTAGGTATTATGTTACCATTTTTAATTAACACGTTTTTATTAACTTTACTTATAATTATGTAAACAAATCTTAAAAGTTAATTTTAGCCTACTTCTTTTAGTAGTATCGAAATGAAACTTTGTATGTGTGTGTAGTTCGGATGACAATACTATAATTTGATATCTTGGAGCTGGTCTGATGATGGAGCCAGCGGGTGGATTGTGGAACTATTTAGTGGCTACTATTAAACCCCTCGAGTTTAGGCTCATATGATTTGTTTTAACGAGTCCAACCGATTGGGCTTAGTAACAATGGTCTGATAATGAGGTGGAGATGGATAATGGATCTCTTTTTACTTTTTTATTCGGTTCACCAATAAAACGGGTTTTTTTTAGTTTTATCGAACTATAATTATTTTACCGTAATACAGAAACAGTCCGCGACACTCAGCGCTTTATCAATAGTGAGGTGACCTATTTAACTCTTAAGCATTTTACGGTTTAGTTTATTCATGTAGTGAAATAAATGTCTTCCGTCTTTTTGTAGCTAAGTAATATACTACGGCATGGTTCTTTATACTGGGTGATTGCCAAGGAAATGTGTTTTTGTTCTAGATTCTTTTATCACGTTTTGCGACAAAACACTATAAAAAGTGAAATACGGTACAGTTTAACTTCAGCTCAAAATGCAACAGCTAAACTTACTGACCGATCTAGATCCGGTTATCGACTGATATAGATCTGTAGCTTTAAAAGAAGTGGGTTAAATGGTGATTTAGTGTACTACTAGACGATCACTAACATAACCAAAATTAAAAGATAATAATTAAAACATGTCTTGGGCTGTCGGTCAAAAACATGGCTTAGAAGTTTAATGTTATATGTTTTATAATAACAGAAAATATAATAGTACAAAATTATATGAAATGAGTTACTGCGAAACTAACTACCTACTACGACGGCAAGATAACATCAGGGATTATCGCCACAAAAATATTATGTACGCGTGTTACATACATACTGCTATAAAAATGTTATCAAAGCACATAATGTTGTAACAACAAGCTACGAATATATAATACGTAATGAAATTACGCCTGTCATATAACAAGGAGTACATCAGTAAAGTGTTTAGCGCAACGGAGTCAATTTATATGTAAAAGCTTTCCGCAGAGAAAAGACCCAGCTTATAAAGTACAATTTTTTTCCTTTCATGTAATCCATCATTCTTTGGAGACGATAAATTGATCTTTAAGTTAAGGCAATAATTGTTGTTATCTTAACCAAGCCAGCTCACGTAGTCGTCTAAGGCAAAATTATTAGAAGCTGATAGATTACTCAATAGAGCTACATGTGCGCACTCGGCGTGATAAACAAGTCATGGTACACAATGATTAATGACAACCATAGCAAGTCGCGAGAATTAATTAATCGAAATCTGTATAAAACGTACTTGCGCGTGGTAATGAGGAAAATATTAAGCTGTAAGTGTGACATTAGAAGAATAGAACTTGTTTCTCGTTTTGCGTTGTGCTCGAGTGCAATCAAAATTGAACTTTATTAACTTGCTGAGAGATGCTATGTTAACTGATAAGGTATGCTCTTAAAATAAGTCGTCACGCCTAAGGTGGACTACAGATGAAATAAACAGAAAATGATACAAACATGTATACAAATGAATTGAATGTTAATTATAATTTTGGTGTATTCCCATTGTCCCCATACAATATTTCAATTCAATTTTCAAGATTTCAATACAATAATTAAAAATTGTTCCCGTTCTCCCTATTGCTCTGCCTCTATAGTGGTAAGTTTAATGCACCCGTGATGCAGCGATAAATAGCTAGTGCTTTCAAAAAAGAATCGAGAATTTCGATGCTTTTCAAATATGACAACAGTTTTGAAAAGAAATAGTAAAAAAAGAAAAAACTGACCTCTAAAACTTTTTTCATTGTAATCGAAAACCGAGATGCCATTGAATAGCGTCGTGTCACGAACCTCGTTATGTTTATTACACAAGACGATTTTATTTGAAGAAAAGTAAAATCCCTCCCTTAGTCAAGTATCCTATGTTTCAGAAAGAACTTCGTTGTACTATTGTTACAGCTGAAGTACCAAAGTATGATTGACTGATTTTTTTCGTTTGTTATCTGTTATACTACATACATAATACAGTCAATAAACGTTGGCGACACCACTGACATTATCCGCGTGTTACAAACATTAAAAAACATACATAGAACATTTATACAGACGATTTTCCATGAAAAGAAAAAAAACAAATTTACCCACAGCAAAAAATATTTTCATATTCTACATACGGCTAGAATAAAATGAAAGATTATTTTTACAAGAATCTTTTACAGAGTGGAGGATTGCCTACGCAACCGGTTTTGTTTTCATTAGAGGAACCGTTCTGCCCTGCCAGTTTTATTAACTCATTTGGGAAGAGAATATAAATTACTATAAGATAAAAGATTAAATACTTAGAGACGTACTTAGTTAAATTTTTGTGTGGAAGCCCCAATTATACACCTAATGATTATTATTTAATTGGTAACTAAAACTGATTCTGTAAATGCTATTCTTTTTTTCTTTTTGTGAATGAATGAATGAATAATGTGTATGTAATGTAATGTGAATAAATTATAGACTTAGGTAACAGAAAAAGAAAAAGAATTACGTTTTGTAAGTTTTTGAAATAAATTATATTTTCTTTCTTTCTTTCTCTAATACTACTTAGTTTTTTTTAGACTATTACAAGACGAAAATCACGTCGGTTATATTGTTGCACGACTCATTTTTAGAGTTCCGTACTTCAAAAGGAAAAACGGAACGTCTTTTTGTCAGGAATGCGTTTTGATATCAAGTTGAAATTAACATCATCTATACTAATATGGGACCGCATCCTTTTAGCTGAAAAAAAAATTTTAGTCAATGCAATCAAAAAATACGGCCAAATAAGTCAATATCTTAACCTCTTTTAACACTTAACAGATAGTTAAAACAAAACCTATAGAGTACTTCTCATTGACTTAAAATCATAAAATTTGGCGAGAAGTAAGGTCTCACAGTACAGGTAAAGGAAAATCTGAAAGTCGTTAATTTGCTATTATACCACATTAAAAAAAAAATATGATTACAAACTTCTATTTTGCGCTTGGAAAATTGACTGTCACGTATATCCATGTATAAGAAAGTGTTTTTAGAAAGGCAAAGTTACGTTTTACTTTTAATCCGACATCAGAGGACACCAATGTAGTAAAACTAATTTTGTGGGGAGACATTTTCGAAAAAGCGGCTAAAAATCTTCGAGAATCGATTCGGGAGATGGACGGACTATCTACATAAAAGTTTGCCCGGCACCCTCGGTGCGCAAGTCAGACTCACACTTGTCCGGTTTTTTTTATTGCTGCTGGTGTAACCTTATGGATATAAAACATAAAACGGATAAATTCAAGGGCACTAATTTTTTCAAGCTATGTGTGCTAACATAATATACATATTATTATATACTTTGATAAAATACTGAGTCACATTAGCGATGAACATGGAAAATCCATCAGAGTTTCGATATTATGTGTTTTTGCTAATAAAGCGGTGTAAATAAATATATAGTTAATATAATCCAGAGCGCGCCTGCTGAGGCGACATAACTATCAATTGATGAAGTCGGGAAGCAATAAAGTTGATTATGTGCCTATATTTGCTTCAACGCCTTCGCAATATTATCCGATAATTAAAATTATATTGCCATTCCGTTTACCCTGTTATGACGACACTCGACACATTTCGGAAAGTGTACATTTAAACTAAAATTATTTTCTATGAAGATAATAACACCAGCATTTTGAATGATAGGTTGTTAAATGTGAAAAAGCAAGTTAAGCCCTACGTAGCTATTTGTTTGTAATCGTGGCATGACTGTGCTCAGCTGCTGTGGAGTATAAATAAGAGTTATATAGAAATCATTTAACCAGAGGGGTTCCCAAAAGTCATTCTCAAAAAGTAATTATTGTTAGTACAGTATGTTTGGCTACAAGGAAGTCATACCTATTAATTTTATGTGCAATAAACAGCAAGAAATAGAAAGAATGTTTCCAACGCAAGCTGTTCATATTACAAGCTCCATGCAGAAACTCAAAACTATGCTAATGCTATTACATACGTTAAAGCGGTCTTCTGTATATTGGATGTGCCTGCCCGTTAAAGTGGTTTCTATTTTCGCCAAAATCGGCTGTGCCTTGCTTGTGTTTTGCACGTTTTTACTTTTACTTTTCGATTGCACCAACCACTGTGCAAACCAGCCTTTAAATTCACTGCCGTCCAGTAAAAATGCATATAATAATAATTATTTATTGCAGACCAACGATACAGTCCATACAAAATGAGAATAGAGTCTGTGCGGAAAGAGAAACGTCGTAGGATTTGAAGTCGCAGCAGTGCTAAATTATCTTTTTGTTATGTTGACAACACTGTTACGTCGTCATAGTTTGACTGTAAATACTGTACAATACAGTAAACAATAGTTACGTAACAGTATAAAAAGGTAATTTAGCACTCCTGCGACCTCAAATCCTACGACGGTTCTCTTTCCGCATAGACTCTACAATACAATCAATCTGCATCTGATTGCCCCAAATACGTCATCTTTACATTTGAGAAACAAGATTTTTTCACCAAAATAGAACACATAATACAGAGACATTTGCTGCAAGTTTGCAAATTCAATTTACATACAAAATGTACAATGATGTGACACGAAAGTTTTGCCAATCTATCCGTCGATCGCTATCATTGCACCTATAAATCGAAGAGGAGGGCGTTTGGCAGCCTGCTGGAGAGATTGATGTTCCACAATTGTTAATGGTCGATATAGATAGCCACCTAATGCACGCAAGACACGGCCTTCGTATGTTCATGAAAACTAGTGTGTGGCGTTACTTTTTCTGCTGGTGAGTAAATCGCCACGTCATGCGTCGATAGAAACTAGTTTATGGCGTTATTTTTTGATACAAGTGAGTAAAGTCAACAGAGCGATAGCGAAAGGGTTAGATAATTGGCACCAAGACTGTCACACCCGCTTACCTTAGATTGGCGCTTCTTTAGATATAAATAAATAAAAAACAGTTTGAAAACAGCAAGTTTGTCAACAATCAAGGGCGCAAAAAAAAACGCGGTCTGCCAGATACTCCTTTTTTGCCGGTGCCTAGAGACTAGAGGAGAAAAGTGAAAGTAGTGAAAGTGAAAAAGAAAACGATATATATATATATATATATATATATATATATATATATATGTATTTAGATTAACCTTAACAGGTGGATTATTTAAGTTAATCATTTTATATCAAATTTTGTGATAAAGATTTTTTTTGGGAAATGAGAGGTTTTCTCCAGTAAAACGATCAAATGATCGATCGTATAATCGATTTTTAAAAAGGAAGCTGATAGGCTTTCGTCATTGCTATAGGCAACAACAATGTACGTTAAAACGACGTGAGGTACATCAAATTTCATTCCAAATTGGAGTTTTCTGACTGGGGAAAACGTCCTTCAAGCACACACACTCAGGCCCCTGAGTGTGTGTGCTTGGAGGACGTTTCACTCTCACTCACATCACACTACTATTACACAGCTCTATCACAATAGTGCTGTTTTTCTCTAGCAAAGAGTACGTCACAACAAATCCATGTGCGTTTTTTTTTTGGTTATGACTCACGGTTCGTATCGCCACAAACAAGTAACATGTGAGAGTTAGATAGGGTTGGCAACGCACAAGTGATACCACTGGTGGTGCGAGTGTTTACAGGTGCATATAAGAGTGAGGGTGCATCCAAGAATAGAACCGATTTTGAGAATTCTGTCAACCCTATATCATGTAATGACTTTATAAAAAAACAGACATAATCAATATCAATAATTATGTCTAAAAGCGATAACTTTTATAAAATAGTCTTTGTTTCTTGAAACTTATGGCATAGTTTTATGGCATATTTTATAAGGGATATCTCTTTGATAATCTTTGGTTAGATTAAGAAAGAAAAAATATTCAACCTAAATAATCATTCACCATTAACAAACTCAGTATAGCGTGAAATCACACTTTTTTTCAATCAGCACCAATTTAAACAACTCCTTGGAATTTCCATAGTGAAATTCGTAACAGGATAAGTCAAAATGCACTTTACGATTATAATTATAAGGTGCTTTTCGTATTGTGTGCTCTACGCATGCGTGGTTTCGATACCGCAGTGCGCGGCGCCCGTACGACTCGTCTGAGCGTGTGGACTCCCCATTACCTACAGAAAAAATGTAATAGTTCAGCAATGTTTGCACATACATTTGAACCAAATCTATGGTCAATCGGAAACAGTATTAAGTATTTGGGCCAATGTTTGTCACGAAGTTTTACGTGTCAAATGTCATTGTACTCTGTAAACTGCAGTGTTTTAGTTGTGTTGAGTTTTTTAGGATATAACTAACCCAGTTTTATAAAGTTGATTGGTAAATGTTAGCATGTTTATTCAAATGTAAGTTAGGGGTAACTTTTCAAATGAAACGTTTATAAAGATGTTTATTTGTATTTATTTTCAGCTTTTGGGACTATTTAACAAGTAACTGTATTGTGTAACTTTTTGTGATACTAATGTGGTAAGTACGATGTTTTACGGATGGAAAGTGGTCACTGAATCCAATAGATGTTTATTTATTTAATGATGGTATACTTACAGTTGTAATATATCTATCCAAAGCTAGACCTAAATACCTAATACAGTAAACCTCTTGTGTAACCGTTTAATACGACATGAAAAATCCGATTAGTTAGATATTACTAAATTTATTTGCGAATGGTTCCTGAAAATCCATAGTGTGTCAATTTCTTCGAAAGGACTTCGTGCGAAACTTACTAACTCTTCATATGTCAACACGTTAGTTCAATGTTTATATTATCACGTTGTGAGTTTACCCACAAATCTCACTTTTTATTATTATGGTTTTAAAACAGCTTGATAAGGTCACCAACAACGTCGCAAGTTTTCACAAATGTCTTTTACATAATCACAGGACTTTCACACTTGTTTACCAGTTTTTTTAACACAATTTTTTTTTTATAATATGGATCACTTTATTAACAGTTAACTTCTTTGACCGGAAAAAAAATAAAAAAGCAAGCATAGTTAAAATTGTTCTTGCACCGAGAGTAGGGGTTAAGATCCCATCTTTATAAGTTAATTCATTCTTGGTTGAAAGAATAACTATAGTAACATTCAAGGACGTGTTTGGTATAGCTTATTTTACAAAGAATAGGTAGAAAAAACAATTAAAATAATTAAAAAAAAACGCTTACATAGAGCAAGAGCCCGTGATCACTAGACTTTCATCATTTTATAAAAGCTAAAAGTTTTTCTGCTATGTGCCCTACAGAGATAGGAATGGTCGGCGAGTATGAAAGGATCATGTTGGCTTTGACAGCTATCCAGCAGCAAAGCTGCATTAAATTTTTACCTATTTTCTTCAAAGTATAAAGTGTAGTTTTTTATCATCTTTGGGGTAATATTAGAAATCACGTCATTCATTGCCAGACACTTAGAAATGTGACATGGGAAATCATTAAAATATATTATGTTTTCTAAGTAGCAGTTCTTCAGTAGCAGGTCGTCAGTTCTAACATCTTGCCAGACTGAGTTGAAAACCAGCCCCCAATGCAAGCACTGCGGCGATATACATTAAAGCAAGTGTGAGTTAATATGTTTTTTATCTAATACATTTACTATTATGAAGAATCATTTATGATTAAATATTTACAATAATTTCAAAAGTTATTAAAATTAGAATTATATATGATTAAAAAATAATAAAATATTTACAAAAATTTGAAGAGTTATTAAAATTGGTTCAGTAGTCAGTAGAATTTATCGACTAAAAATATATCATCTCGATCCTTTTAAACACCATCCTCCACCATCATCCTATTTTTTTCAGAAAACTTTGAATGACTAAATCAATTTTATTCTGTTCTTGTAGCCCATACACTACACTATACTATATGATATACCCAACATGTTTGATGGGCACATGGGGCCGCCACAGTTCTTTCTAGTTACCCCAAGGGACGACAAAGGGATAAAGAAATACGTGCAACTTTAGTATGTCAATGGAATTTTATGGCTTAATATGTGCTCGTGGACTTTCGTGAGCGACCTTTTCACAGTTTCCCTATCGTAACAATTCCAGATGTTGCTCAAAAGATTTCAGATTTCAGAGTAAAAGGACGACAAATAGCTTTATATTTTAAAAGCGTTGTACAGCGCTTTTGTAAAATCAAATTAACAGAATTTTAGATGTGTATTATGTAAATACAGAGGATGGTTTATGGTATACTACGGGGGTCACACTGAAAGTTTTTAAAAAACGAAAAACGAAATGATATCGAAGCCTGTTAATATTTTTATTGTTTTTCGAAGTAGTTTCCGTTTCCTTTTTATGGAGCGACGGCGCTTGCGATGCTCGAACGCAACCACAGCATCTTCAGGGTTCATAAAACAAATTCCTCTGAATGTTTATCTATTATTTTTGGAAATAAATAAAAGTCACAAGGTGCAAGCCGGAACTGTAAGGAGGATGACTCACTAGCTCCACACCTTCGATAGTCCATCTGGAGGAGTGAGCTGGAGCGTCGTCGTGGTGGAGGAGGATCCTGCTTCTTGGGCGGTGCTGTCTAACATTTTCCAAGGGAACTGGTAGACATTGACTGACATACCAATCTACAGTAATAGTTCTTTTATCTTCTAGAACTATTGTTGCGAAATGACCCGTCCGTCCAAAGAATGAGGCAATCATCTTTTTCCCTTGGCTTCTGCCTTTCTTAACCTTTGTCGGCAAATCTTCGAATGGAAACATCCATTTCGCAGTTCGCCTTTTGGTTTCGGGTTCGTAAAAATATATCCTGCTTTCATCACCTGTGACGATGTCATATACAGCATTCGAGTCACCTCCGTCATACTTTTCTTTCAAGCATTAAGCGGCACCCATCCAAACGACTGCGTTTTTCATATTCCGTCAAATTATGAGATATCCATCTAGTACAAAGCGTTATGACGCCTAAATATCACATGTAAGACTTTTTGTACTTGACTCATAGCAATGCCTAAAGCTGCCCAAATCTATTGACATGTCACCCTTCTATCAGCTTCTATCATTATCAGTATTATGTGATTATGACATTTCATATTTGGAATACAATTAATCAAAGATTAGACTAATTGTTTTTAAACTTTCGCGACTTTGATACATATTAGATGTGTAACTCAGGACTTAATCACGATAATATTTAAAAGGTTCCTTAAGGTATTTTTTGTATTACAAGGTGTTCAACAATCATCAGTTGATATTTATTACAGCACAGGATAACCGAAATACATGTTGGCAAAGCTCAATTGCTGGACGCATTCGGATGAACTCTGGCACGTAGATAGATAATGGCAACGAGTTGGCAGAATTGACACAGCGCTAGTACATAACTCTCTGACTTGATATGTATGTATATGTATGTTTATAATATGTATATATTATGTAGTTATTCTTCTTATCTCTCAAACAATGTGTATTTTATTTATGTTCTTAATGTGTATATTTAGGTTATGGTTTGATTTATCAATCCAAACTATTATAAGACTTTTGAATTCTTATCTTTGGAATATTATCTCTCTCTCTTTTCTCTGTTTTCTCTCTATAACATGTCTTTGCACCTACCACTTTTATTTCTGCATCACCCTAAGGTTGACTGGCAGAGAATGCCTTAGGCATTAAGTCCGCCTTTGTACAATCTGTGTATAAAACATAAAAATAAATAAATAAATAAATAAATAATGCAAATCTAAAAGTTACGAGATTCTAAAGCATAAAATATCTCACCGAGAATAGAAATTTATTCACATTCGACCTATAAATATCTAGATTTTACTTAACGGAGAGCACAGGACTGAAACAAACAAAACGGTTTCACTTCATAGCCGTTCGCATAATGAAGATTACACTGAAGCGCTTTATGCATACAGGAGCATTATGCAAGGTCTGCCGTGTAACGTCGCCGTCATGTTTGTTTCTCAGTGAGGGAGTCAACTCTTGCCATTCTGTGATGTTCCTCTTAAATAGAAATGAGAAAGTCTTTTTTGAAGTGAAAATTTAGGCACAAGTTGGGCACTTTTGGTAAGGGAAAAAGGCACTGAACTCGCGTGATCGTCAGATACATATATACAGGTGGGCGAGTGTTTTCACTTTTGATGTGCAGTCCTACGACTGACAGTTTTCTTTTGTGTTAATTGCGTAACTTTATTTTTGAGCAAGATTCAAGGAGTAGTAAGTCTTAAGGCTTACCTAATAGTAAATATGACTGGTTCTTTGGAAGACCACTCCGGGAATAAGTATAGTTGTCGTGCGGCTTTTAACATTATAAAACTAATGGAATAATGTTTTAACTGTTTCAGTTTTCAAATTCAATTAATCTATTTATATAAAAATTAATCTCTATTTCCCTCGGTCACGGCATCACGCGTGAACGGCTGGACCGATTTCGCTAAATTTTTTTTTTGTTTGTTATTGTCAGGAGAAGATTTTTATGAAAGAAAAAATTTAAAAAGTTGGGCGGAAAATTTAGAAAGTTTAAGAAAACTTAACGAGGGGCTTACGCGGATGAAACCGTGGGGCGCAGCTAGTACTATATAAATGTGCCTCCTGTGTGCCTGTGTACATTAATTCATTTTTGTTTTTTTGTTTTACACTAAATGTCACAAAAGTTTTAAGGTTAGATTTGATCCTATAATAAAACATAAACAGACGATAGTGTCACTAGTTTATCAACATTTTGAATATTTGTTGTACTTAGCTTAAACAGTTTCTGTTCTTCTGTTTGGTAGTAGACAAAATAAACTTGTAAGATTTCTTCACATAATTAATTGTTACAAAAGAATTTAATAAACAAGCAAAAGTAGTGATAGTGAAGCTAATATATAATTTGTACATAAAATATTATAAGGTGTGAAAGAATAATAAAAGCTAAAAAAAAGAAACATATTTTTATGTTTGGAAAAATGTGGCATGGTCCAATGATCTGGAAGATTAAATTTAGGAAAACTTGGAATAAGTTCTATTGAGCAACAGCTGGCGGCATTTTCTTTGAAAGTTATACGTTGTGTTCTTGACTTCTTTCCACACATTAAAAGATGAACGATTTTTTGTTTGTTACGTGACAACTCAGTCAGTAAATCACTTTGAAGGATTTAAATCGTTTTTATTATATTAGGTTATACCTTTCTTCGACTTTGAAGTTTATACTCCTAAAGGTAAAAGAATAGTTAATAAATATTTTTAGTAGCTTTATCTAGGCATATTGAAATTGATTCTTTCAGTTCTTGCTGTGACATAGCAAGAATACGAAATAAGGCTTTCTTTCGAGATTCACGATAATTTGGTGAGATTTATTGCCTATTACATTGTATCTATCCCGTGAGAATTAGCCTCCTGAAACGTAATGTACAGAGCAATCATAAGGTTCCAGATACTCAATATCGATTATCGAACTTATGAAACAAAACATGAAACTCATTTAATTGAAGATATTATGTACATTGATACACCAAATTAACAGAGTAGGCAGAGTCCATTTAATTTAAAACTGGTGATCCACTTCGATTTTGCCTGATTATTTATAGTAGATATATATATATATATATATATATATATATATATATATATCCATTTAGAAGAATGTTATTTGTAAAGTATGAAAAGAAGAAATAAAGTTTAAAATAGTGAATTTGTTTACGTACATGACAAACCTACATGAATACCTACTACAAATTTGCAAGTGGCAACTTAAAATAAAGGATGAACAGTACAAATATAACATAACGAGGAAAAATGTACGGTTCTGGAAGAATCTCACGAAATATCAACAGGAAAATATATTTCCGGCGTACATTTTCAACTGTATTTTCAGCTTGTTGTATAAACACAAGGGTCGGCCTTGTAACAATGTGTATCTAAAGGACTTACAATGACAATAATAACTTTATGTCATTGTTATTTGAATCTTTACGTAGAATCTTATTTTAAAATAGGGAAATTTTACGATATTCAGTAATATTACTTTTTATAGATTCTTACGTTAATTTCTTACGTTCATATCATTACGTTCTTGATATACTGACCTATAAATGTCTCCACATACTTCAACATGGGCAACGTTTCTCGCGTTTTTTTAAATTACTGTATTTGATTAATAAGGTACTTTATCTCGGTAATCGATTTTGGTCAACGTTACGTGTATAAACATGTTACAGAAATATATTTGTTACTCTAGGGTACAACGAAGAAAGCGAGACACAGTAGTTTGAGATGAGCCACAAGCTTTGAGGATTTTGACAAGTAGGCATTGCATTCTACAAAACGCTCTCATTTCACTCTGAATAAAACCTCCATGGTATTAGTGTATGTTTACTTATCAAGCAAGTAGATTGACTTCCAATACAATTTAAGTTCAATAAAAAAACCACTCAAGATAAAATTTAATTGCGTAAGAACGGAAATTTTCTACAAGTAATTGTCGAATTTGTATCATTTTTTTACGAAACGTACTAATAGAAACTACTTAGGAGCTAAAGATAAACCCAGTACAGCCTTGTATTCCTCTGATTATTTAAATTTTCGTCACCATGAGCCTTTATCGCCTAGAGGTACTTAACAACATCCTCTACATGTATTAATAGTACAAAAACAACATAAATATTACCTTTTTAGTTTTGATAACAAAGATAGGAAATAAGACTCGAGTTTCAAAGACTAGATCAATACATACAAATGTCAATGAAGATATTCTATCCGGGAGAGGGCCCACACACCATCTAAAGTAACAAATATGTCATAAAGCTACTGACAACATAGACATATTGTTTTTAGGTTACTAAATACATCATTTCAACTGCTATTCGCCTTAAACGAATACAATTTAAGAATAGGAGCAATTTCAACAGAATATTACAAGAGATTTTTTTATGAATAGAACATACCTAAAACACAGCGAGATTTATCTGGACTCTATCTCATATATTTCTTTATCAATTTAATAGATAGTGAGCAGCAGCCTTACACGGTCTTTTAAACCAATGCGAGTACCACTTTTTTGTCACTTGTTAACAGGTTACATAAAAGTTAGCTTTAAGTGGTTGTTGTAACCTTCTAAAATTTCGTTTTAATGTGCTAGTACAAAAATAAAAAGTAAATTAATACTAAGTTGACTATAAAGAATAAAAATACAAATGCGATAAAAAAACGATCAACCACAATTATACATTATAATCACAGTAATTATTACTCTGACTGATAGTGAGAAGTTAATATTTAATATTATCAATGTCAATAAGCAAATAATAGTAGTAGACTTAGGCCAATCGATATTTTTCAACCGATCTAATTAGGATGTGCGTGACCAGACAAGGTCACTAGTAGTTCAAGGACATTGTATTTTTGAGTATTATTTTAGTCACGACCTTATGAAGGATGCGACATAGATTTGAAAGTAAGTCCTTAATCAAAGTTTTCACACACACAGACACGTCAAACTTATAACAGCCCGTCGTTTTAACGTCGGGGGTTAAAAATAATATGTAAAGGGTTTTTATATTGTCATTACATATTATAAAAAGGGAGTGTTGCAGTCTATTGACGGGAGTGAGCTCACCTGATACAGTCTGTTCAAATACTGAACACCGACAATGATGAACCTTCAGCCTTTACAATCCACCTTATAAAAGATTTGTTTTAAAGGGCTGTTCTAAGTTTCCTTCACAAACATTCCACTCGGGAGTAAATTTGGTTGTTTATTTTTAACGTAATCAATATCTAAAATTGACAGGGGAATCAATACAACATGCCAGCAATTTTAGTCAAGTAATAGGGAAGAAATAATATCGATGATAGGTATATTATATTAAACGTTCAAGATAATATAGGTATAGGCTTTATTCTAGGTATACAGTATAAGCTACAAGCGGTCTGATATTGATCGCTCGGAAATCTATTAGGGACCTAAGTATTCGCCATAGGAGGTTATGTAATTAACCTCCATGCTTCATTTTCATTAAGCAAGTAAATAGCCATCGAAATATAAAGTAAAAAAGGTATCTACTAAGCATGTTTACGTTAACTTATGTCATATATTTTCTTATGGCTTTTGAGAGTAAACTCGCTCATGATAGATTATTTTGCTTTTTGTCGCATATAAAAAAATCCTCGTGTGTCTCAACTATATGAGACCCTATTGGCTCTAATATAGTTCCTTAAGCCATCTAGCCAGATCTATTAAGCCGGGCGCAAGGTCTCGTTCCAGGTACTATGAAGGCATATGATGTAATTCAGCAATTCAATTCTCTGAGCAATATTACATTCCTAACTATATTTAGTTCTATAATAATATCAGAAACATCGATGTTAGGTGAAGAAACTTCGAATTACGACGCAACTGAGGCTTGGCACTGTGACAAATCGATATACCTTACCAAGGAGTAATATCAATCTAATTATAATACGTATCTAATACTAAAAGCCCTTGAACTTAAGCAACTTTGCCACTAAACCGTAAACTTTAGTGTGCATAGTAAGTCTATCAGGTTAGAACTGATCATTACTGGTCTCAATTATGTCTCTCTGTTAAAGAACTGTCTCTAATGTGAAATATCAAGTGCCTGCTCGAATCAGAACTTTCGGCTGGATCGTTCGAAGTAGGATCATGTTGATCCTACAGAAGACAGCCGGTGGTTAACTTTAACAAAAGCATAGTGTTGCATTTCTACTGGAATAGCGTTGGTAGCGCTTTTTAGGAGGTGCTTCAAGTTTAAGCTGTCGGGGTACTATGCTGCTCAGCCCACCAGCTTAAACTGTGATTCAAATTATTTGTATAGAATAAAGTAAAAAAAAAATAGGAAAAATTATTCGCAGAATTCTTACACTATTAAGGAGCCTAGATTGCACGCCACGCTATATCCATAACCTATGGACGCTTGGCTTTATTTAATTTTATTTTTACAAAACTTTATACTATAGTATTTTTGAAACACCTTACCAATCATTTTGAGTTTTATATTTGACTTTAAGACAGTTCCAAAATCAAATCGAATAAACAGTTATAAATCCAAGAATATATTCTTTTGTAAACCTCATTCTATATGACTCTTTCCATGAATTAGTTATTTAAAGGGAATGCAAATTATGATACGGTTACTACTTGTATAAACAATAACATTATTGTATTGTAATATTTGGTGTTAACGAAACAGAATGAATTATCTATCTATTTATCTAATAGGTACAATTTACAAGGGGCTTCACAAGTTCGAATCGGCTATTCGTACTTGTATATACCTAGTCACGGTCAACACATTTTCTGTTTACTCCGCTTTCCGGAATGTATTCAAAATCAATTACTATATTATCGCTACAGCCTTTGGCAGTTCTGACCAAATCAACGTAAAAGCAAACATCGAGCTTATTTGAAATTCAATACCATGCCCTCGGGAGTGCTTAATTTTTTTCCGGAAAACCCGTTTTACTAACTACCAGATTACGACCGGTGGGCGGTAATTCTCCGAATCAGAAATTCAACACGCATTATTAGAGGCCGTGGAGTAGTTTTTGTGAAACTATTAATTTCACGTGTTTACTCTTTGGTTTTAATGGTAACATGTATAGGGAAACTGTGTGAAATATATTATATTGCACAAAACAAGTACGTGTTTTTTACTTACTCATTTTATTGTGGTCCAAGAGACCCGTGTGTGAGAATTGTATACGAAGTATAAAAAGTGTTTAAATTTATTTAAATTAGGTGAATGCAAACTGTCCTATACTAACCCGACTAATGACTTCGCAATCTGTGGGCGTTGTTGGATACGGTTTTAGTAAATAATTTATTCCAAAACGTTATTGCGATAATTTAATTTTCCTAATATGGGGTTTTGGAGTCTCCAGAGTGTATGCCAACTTTCATAAAAAAACATTAGGAATAAAAAAGACGTCGATAGTATTTGCATCCGCAACGACTCGACCAGAAGTTGGACTCCGTAGTCATTACGTTACCGTTGCTTAAACATATTTAATTACTAAAAAAATGTCATTTGTGAATAAGCTACACAATTATGTAACGAAAGGATTACAAATACATTAACCATAACCTTATACATGCTACCGATTCTATATACATGGGATTCAAGTCTTGAGAACATTACGTAGATTACGAGCAATATTACGATAAGTTTTGGTGACGTAATAAACGATAAGTCCCTTAATATGGTAATCTCACTGATAAACTTAAATAGAGCGCTAACACATTTTGGAAAGCTGATTTCAACCCTTAGGCTGTTTGCGATAGAGACATAAGCTTATCCTAAGTGTCATGTTATTTTAACACATACATTATGACCAAGTATATCCACAAACCTATGTAAGTTAACGTTTTCTGTTAATTCTGTTGTTATGACCCAGCACATTTAATTGGTACTTTTAATTTATGTATTGTATTGTACTGTACTGCACTTTATTGAACTGTACTGCACTATATTGAACTGTATTGCATTGCATTGTATTTTATTGTGCTGTAGTGCATTGTGTGAAACAATTGTCTAACCTTTACTAGCTGGAGTAGCATGGAAGATGAGACTTAGAGAACGAGAGTGCTTCATATCAAAAATACGGTCTAACAGTATGATGAAACTGGTTACGATGTCCTGTCACAAACTTCCATGAAACCTATCATAGACAAATCCGTAGTAAAAGTCAGAGATCTGTAATAGCAGCCGTAAAGCCAGCAATATAGGGGTCGAGGACATACCATGTTGGCGGACTGCCAAATAATATATTTTCTTAATGTTATGTTGTTTCAAAATGAGGATATTTCTAGAAAATAAATTTGGTAACGTACGTTTTAAATTTCACGCTGGTCTAGTTTTAAAACAGTGTTTTATATCACTGTTTTTAGATGGAACAGAAACGCTAAACGCCCGGGTTTTAAAACTTTCTTCTATATCTATCGGGTAGAGTTATATAACTGCTAGTAAATTAACTTCATGATGAACGAAAGACGATTTTTTTTTAAATAACCCATAATTCGAAACTATTGAAAAAGAGTTTCCTTGGAGTTTCTTGCCTGTTCATCTCATCACAATAGGAGCTGCTATACGTATTGGAACAGGCAACTACTTCACGACTGACTAATTCCGTTGTAACGCCTACTCCTGGCAATTCAGAATACAATATAATAATTTCGGAGAGAAACACAAAAAAATATTACATGATTTTTTTAACACTTCTGGACATATTTAGGAATCGTTCTATTTATATGATCACTACTGAGTAGTTCTACATACCTATATATACATTTTACATTATTATTTAGGGCTATAATGTAGATAACCTTTGTATATACAAGGATTATATACATTATAGCCCTAAACAATAATGTATATGTTACGGCTAAAGCCGAAGTACGCCTAAAGCCGTAATTACTTTGTAAGAATATTTATAATATTATATTTTTACAAATTTGTGTGAACTTCCTTCCTTAGTGTGCAATAAAGAGTTTATCTATCTATCTACGTTTAAACCTAGGTCTAAGCAGTTGGTTAATCCTAGGTGCATCCTTTTTATTAACGACTAATACTAGGTGTAGCCCGTTGCATTGGCTACAACTATATATAGCCAATGCCTTATTGTTTAAACTAGAAGTCTATTTCTAGTTTAAACCGGCGTCAATCAGCTTCCTAGACTCACGTGTTATTTATTCTAATAAATAACACCTGAGTTTAGGAAGCTGATGGACGCTTACCTCGTCCTCGGGTAATCAGTTTGGCACTATTCCTTAATTGTTTTCTAGAAATCAATTCACTGTATGTAAGTCGAAATTTTCGTTCTTGATCCAAAATACAAACTATGCTTAGTATGGGTCTAGATAGCGGTATGATGATGATGCTACTTCAATCCATATAGAAATGAAAAATAATTCTATGACTACGTACACAATAATTTAACATAACCTTGTTCGAATTGGAAGCGACCAACTAGAGGGATTGCCTTTATTTGACGAAAGCTAGCGATTAAACCACTAGCGCAACAAATTATAGTTCGACAGTTTCATGGAAACCAAAAGTAATATGTTATAATAGCTACCACAAAAAATCAGGTTTGCATACTTTGACTGTAAAAGAAATTGAAATGAAACTATGTATGTTTTCAGTTTCACCGTTTCGTTCTATCTCATCCGCTTCGAAAGAGTCATAAATTTCCGACAACAAATTATTACGACGTTCTACTATATTCGTATATTTTCAAAATGTTGTTGAACCTCAAGAACATTAAATAGGTTTTATTGTAGCAGCTCAGTAGACCACGCACGGCGTGTAGGTTGAGAAATCCACTATTTTAGCGAGATGGAACAGTTCGAACCATACACGCGCGGCGTGAGAAGACAAGTGGTCACCAACGAATTCACATTAACGTCGGTATCAGGAAAAAGGCGGTGTCGCATAAATTTATGCTTACCCACCAATAAATGAGCAAAGTTTGAACATCCCCCCACCGAAATCAGTGTGATGATTTCTAATAATGTATGTAAAGTGATGAGAATGTAAAACTATACAAGAAAATAATGAAAGTTTACGAAACCCTCTAAACTATTCCCTTAAATACTATCCTAATTTCCTAAATACTAACAAGTTATAAGTAAAACATTGACTTATCAATAATTTGGAATTGCACGTCTTGTGTATCCCTTCAGGCTTAGACAAGCGGCACTTTAGTTTCTACAACGACAGTAAAAAAATATCACGTGACTAAGCGTAAACAACTTTAAACGGTAGACAAGTGTACTGTACTAACTGTCTATTCTAACAAACGAAACAAAAAAATATATTTTTATGTGTACAACAAATTTGCTTCAAATATTTTTTTTTTACTTGTGCTGTGGGACCTTGCTTTTAAAAAAAAATTATAATTCTAGGTCTACATGAAGAACCTCTCTGAAGTGCTTCTCTGAAGAACCTCATGAAGTCTATATAAAGAAAGGTTTTAATTTATCTGCAAAATGTTCAAATTTGAAATCTAAGACTTAAATGGTATCTTATCTGTATCTTTTGAGTGTGTTGACTGAGAATCTTGATTATTTTTTACATCTTTAAGGGACCGTAAATTTAAGAATTTGATGTTAATTTCATCTTGTCGTGAGGAGTTGCTGGACTCCCATCGACCGCGTCCCCAGTTGGTGGATAGGGGAATGCTCCCCAGATATGGGAGGTACTAGGGAAATCAAATACCTAGCGCGAACCAAAACCAGTAGGCATGGGCGTGCCTTTAGTCTTGTAAGACGCGGCCTAAGGGATCACACCCCGACAGAAAAGACAAAGCTGTGGATCAGTTAAAATCTATGAAATGGCGGAATCTAAAACATATCTACCCCAGGAGAGTACCACAGATCGTGGAGAATCCCTCCCTGAACACTGTTCTTCTGAGCAGAGGTCAGGCAGCCCCTCGGATTCTGGGGGAGGCAAATTTCGCTCTAAGAATGTAATACAACCGAAAAAAAATGCAAACCCGAAACCAAATTTTACGCAGCAGACCCTGCATAAAGGATTGTTCACTAACAGACCTAAATCCAACTCTTACAGTGGTGTACCATCGGAGGAACCTGTAACTAATACACAAAACATAGAGGCTCTCGACATTGAACATGCTGATAAAAACGACCAAAGCGATATACAAAATTGGCAAGAAGAGAATAGGCGCAAAAGACTGAGAAGCAGCCCTGAAACAACGGCACGAAGTTTGAAACAGACCAAACTCAGTTATTGGCTGGCAGCACCGGTACCAACATCAAATATGTTTGCAGAACTAGAAGTTACTGAAGAACCAAAAATCACAGACCAAGTCAGACGCCAGGTAGTCAAACCTCCACCCTTCTTCGTTGATAAAGTTAGCAATATTCAGCCGCTATCAAAAATGTTGGAAGATGTGGCTCACGAAGATTACGAAATCAAAATCTTACAAGGTGAAAGAGTCAAAATCCAGGCTAAATCCCCCGAGTCATACTCGACTATATACAAAGAACTTAAAAGCAGAAACACTGAGTTCTTCACATACCAACCAAAGCACGAGAAAAACTTCAGAGTAGTACTAAGACGTATGCATCCCTCAACTGACACCAACGAAATAAAACAAGCCTTAGAGGAACTACACCATAAGCCCAACAATATTTGGAATATCAAAAACAGCAAAACAAAAAAACCCCTTCCAATGTTTTTTTTAGATTTGCAACCAAGTCCCAACAATAAGGATGTATAAAGCATTAGATCACTCCTTAACTGCCGAGACCTAAACGCGCAATTCCTCAATGTTCCAACTGCCAACAATACGGTCATACTCAAAAGTTCTGCCATAGACAACCCAGATGTGTAAAATGCGCTGGACCCCATCACACAGCAAACTGTCCTAGAAAAGAACGTTCCGACAAAGTGAAATGCATTCTCTGTGAAGGCAATCATCCTGCCAATTATAAGGGCTGTATTGTCTATAAAGAATTGCAAAAAATAAAATATCCAACTACAAACCTCAATAACCGGAAGACTAAAAGGCCAGAATATGTACTCAAAGAAAGCCAAAAAAACACTGAGAGTAATAACCCAGGAAAGTCATATGCAGCAGCTGTAAAGAATGACCATAAACTAGAACCAAACAATTATAACACTACCGAACAATATACCATGGTGGATATTCTTCGAAGCTTTAATCCCTCAATACAGAGTCTCATGAATCAAATGTTAAAAATGACCCAGATGCTAGCTGAACTCATGTCAAAATTATCAACACATTCTCTACCATAAAACTATGCGTATGGAAGGCCAATGGCCTGTCAAACCACTCAGACGAGTTGAAAATTTTCTTAAAAAGAAATGAAGTTGATGTTATGCTAATTTCTGAAACTCACTTTACAACTAAGAGCTTTTTCAAAATCCCCAACTACATATTATACCACACGATGCACCCAGACGGCAAAGCACATGGTGGTTCAGCCATTCTTATCAGATCCAACATAAAACATCATCAATCACAATCATTTCAAAAGGACTATATTCAAGCAACAAGTGTAGTTGTTTATGACTGGACAAGCAACATCACAATATCGTCTCTTTACTGTCCACCAAGGCACACTGTTAAGGAAGAACAGTTTAATGATTACTTTAAATCTCTTGGCAATCGTTTCATAGCGGGTGGCGATTACAACGCCAAAAACACCTTCTGGGGCTCCAGATTAACCTTACCGAGAGGCCGCGAACTTCTGAAAAGCGTACAGTCCGGAACTATGACCGTAATCTCAACAGGACAACCCACATACTGGCCCTCTGATAAAGGAAAGATACCAGACACCATTGATTTTTGTGTCACCAAAGATATAGCAAAAAAAAATATAACTTGTCATAGTTGCTGGGACTTGTCATCGGATCACTCTCCTATTCTTGTGGAGATTGGAGCGAAAGTTAGAAAAACTACCAAAAAATGTACATTGCACAATAAACGGACCAACTGGTCCCTGTTTCGTGTTCTCATAGATGAGGCTTTTGGCGCACCAATTGTACTCCACACGAAAAATGACATTGTTAATGCTATTCAACTTTTTACCACCAGTATTCAGAGTGCAGCTTGGAATTCGACCCCAATAAATCAACATCAGTCCGCTGACCAATATATACCCTCAAATATTCTTGACAAAATTCGTGAGAAAATAGATCTTCGTAAACTGTGGCAACAAAACAGATGCCCTGACACAAAAAAACGATTAAACCACAAAATAAAGGAACTTAAGCACATTCACATGATCAAGATAGAAACGCAGGATTCCAGGCATATCTTGAGGGTCTTGATGCCACTTCAGTTACTGACTATTCTCTCTGGAAAGCAACAAGAAACATTAAGCGACCCATAATAACATCCTCACCACTGAGAAAGTCAGATAATTGTTGGGCATGTAGCGACCAAGAAAAAGCTAATACGTTTGCTGTGCGTCTAGCAAATGTCTTCCAACCTCACCCCTATGAAGGCCCACCAGATCACGAAAAGATAGTGACAGAATATCTGAAAGCTACAGAGGCAGATGAAATTACACCAATAAGATTTACAACGAAAGAGGTCAGAAGAGTAATACAAAAAGCCAACTCAAAGAAATCCCCAGGATACGATCTCATTACCAACAAAATCCTGCAAGAACTACCTAACTCTGGGATAGCAATGATTACAGCAATTTATAACGCGATAATTAGGCTTCAATTCATCCCACCACAGTGGAAAACTGCACAAATAATAATGCTTCTAAAACCGGATAAAAAGCCTGAGGACCCAAAGTCATACCGGCCAATTAGTCTGTTGCCCATACCGTCAAAGATATTCGAAACGCTGATACTACTACGTATTATGCCATTAGTGGAACAGCATGGACTGATACCTGACCATCAATTTGGTTTTCGTCAAAAGCACGCCACTATCGATCAAGTGCACAGGTTAATAAATGAAATTGACAAGTCTTTCGAAGCTAAAAGATACTGTGCGAGTGTCTTTCTTGACATATCCCAAGCCTTCGACAGAGTATGGCACGAAGGGTTATTATTTAAAATAAAATCTCTGTTCCCCAACTACGCGTATAAAATTCTCAAATCCTTCATAGAGAATAGATATTTCCTTGTTGACCACGGTGGGGTGCTCTCAGGCCTTTATAGTATTTGTAATGTATTTCTGTTTACCCACCACTAATAAATTATATATTGTATGCTACTATATAAGAGGAAACAATTGTAACACGGATTAGTTCGCATTATACGCTAGCTACCTACCTTCAATCTCGCAGTTTTATTTCAAGACATACAAATACTTCAGTATTAATCCAGGAGTCCCACAAGGTAGTGTTCTTGGACCGCTACTTTATCTGATCTACACCTCTGACCTACCAACATCAGACTGCATAACAACTGGAACCTTTGCCGATGACACTGCGATTTTGGCCTCTCATGAGGATCCAACAAAGGCGTCAAAAATTCTACAAGATGGAGTAAATGCTATTTCGGACTGGCTCAAGAAGTGGCGAATCAAAGCCAATGAAACAAAGTCAGTAAATGTTACCTTCACTTTGAAAAAAGGTATATGTCCGCCAGTAAAGCTCAATAACCTCGAGATTCCCCAAGCAGACCGTGTGAGATACTTAGGCTTACACCTCGACAAGAGACTCACATGGCAAAAACATATTTTCACCAAACGCAAGCAAATGGGATTACAAATAAGGAAATACTATTGGTTAATAGGCCGTCGGTCACAACTATCAATGACCAGCAAACTTCTCTTATACAAGGCTATGCTTAAACCAATCTGGACCTATGGTATCCAATTATGGGGGACAGCCTCTCACTCTAACATTGAAATTGTGCAGAGATTTCAGAAGAAAGTGCTGAGAATGGTAACCAACGCTCCCTGGTACGTGACAAACGAACAGTTGCATCACGACCTGCAAGTCTATACAGTCAAACAAGAAATTCGACGTCATACAAAAACCTACAAGGAAAGGATCATAAACCATCCAAATCGCTTGGCGAAAGTGTGAATGGAGGAAACTCACACAACCCGCAGACTGAAACGGAAAATGCCTCAAGACATTCTTCAAACACAATAAAGTAAAGCAGGATGTGATTCAAGTCACATACCGAGCATGCCAGGACAGGCCCCTACCCACCGACTACTAAATGTCCTATCATGTGACAGAATGTAGTGCACAAACGAAACAAAAAAAAAAAAAAAATTCATCTTGATACCTCTATGGGTTCCTGAGGTCCATGGGGTCTTGATTGACAGACGGACAGACAGACGGACAACAAAATGATTCCATAAGGGTCCCTTTTTAGGGTTTCGACAATAACAACAACGCATACAAAAAATAGTTACTATAGGGTACTTTCCATTGACCTAGAATCATGAAATTTGGCAAGAAGCAAGGTCTCACAGCACAAGTAAAGGGAAGAATCTGAAAGTCGTTAATTTATTATAGTATCACATTAATATAAAAAAAATATTTTTTGTGATTACAAACTTATATTTTGCGATTGGAAAGTTTACATTGTCGTAAATCGATGTGTGGGGTAATATTTTTAGAACTGCAATGTTAAGTATGTCTTTTGGAAAAGACGGCCAAAAATACATAATTTGCTAAATTACTATCATTTAAAACTAGTGAACACTGGTATTTAATACAATGTAGTCAAAATACTTAAATAGGCAATACTAAAAATATTAAAAGAATACTTATTCTAATCCACTGGGATTCATGAAGGATCTTAAGAGTGACTTTTGACTTTCGAGTGATGTGATTACGTGATTTTTGCTGAGATTCGGATATAACTTATCCCCTCTAAAGGCCTAACGCAATTAATGGACTCCCTTTCAAATAACAAACACCAACATTTTAACCATCGGAAAAGAAACCATTATACAACGTTTTACTTTTTAGAAAAGATCGAATAGAGTTCGCTAAATCGAGTACATTTGTCTACCAATCTATTATTGTTTTTGTTAGGGCATCAACGAACGTCAACGTTTTTAGAAAAGAAAACTCTGAGAACAGTTTACACTTGTCCAAGGTTGAATGAAAATATATTTAGGAATTTAACAAACAAAAAAGAAACCGATAGATTTTTTTGTTCCTGTCCATCGATTTAGTGATTTACTTGGTTAAATAGTTTTAATTATTTATTTAAATATGTGATAATATATTATTCACATTTTTTATTTTATCTCAGTAGTTTACACCTACATGTTTTCGCAATACGATACAGTTATAATGGATGCGTAATCACTCCGTAGACCAAAGGCGCGCAGTGCTGCCGAATAGAAAGAAAATAGCAGAAAAGTCTGGACCATCCAGAGTTTACTTTTTTTCTCTGCTCTAATATATTTTTTTTTCTAAACTTAGATTTGGCATAAAATATTTTTATTTCTATGGATACTTATGTCTTATCTTCAGGTGCAGGAAGCCTTTCGCTTGAGACCATGGTCCGAAACGAGAGCGCGTGTAATTACGCCGCCTCATTTTGCGAGGAAGTGATGTTGGCTAAACAGGCGGCGAAAAGGGTACGAGAGGGAACGAGTACTCTCCCGTCCTGCAGAAGACGCACCAGGCACCGGGGAGCGCAGAACGATCTCCGGCTTCCATGAGCGCTGGTATGGGGGTGATGGGTGGGGGTTCGTTCCCTTAGCAGAAGCGACCTGAGACGGTATCGTGACGAGTTCTGCGCGCGCCTCTCTAAACCGGAGGGGGCAAGGCCCCCGTACATCACGATGTGGCCGCCTGTTGACCAAGAAGTGGCCAAGGCTTCTGTGGGGCTTCCTGGAGGCTTCCTTCTTAGGGTACACCCGAGTCTCTTGCAAAAGACCCACTTGTGACGGAACACTTGTGTAGTTTTAGTCGCTTCGATTCCGACATACCACTTCACCATTAGCTCCGTTGAGGTGATGAGTGTGGTGACCCATGTTCCAAACGAACAAAAAAAACTGTGTGGTGTCGTGGGACACCAGATAGGAACGAAGTTCCTTATTATAAAAATATTAATTTTAAGTTCTATTTGAGGTATAAATAAAATAATTATTCGGGTATACATTTTTTATTATGATTTTTTTCGATAAAAATAAAAAAAAAACTACTTTACAAAATTATCTTAACACCTTTATTTTATTTACAATGATTTTTAAAAATATATAATAATGATAATAACAGTCATCACGTAGACTTGCCGGCTAGGGTAACCCTCCGCTACGCCCCATAAGGAACTTCGTTCCAAAAATTTTATCTTAAAAAGTATCTATAATGTGTATACATAGTTTTAGTATAAATAAAAGAAGCAGTACATTATATATAATGCTGTATGATTTATAGCAAAGTTATTATTTATTTGTAAAAATGAATTTATAAACCGCTTTTTGGAAATGCTTCATGCTTGTGAAATGTATAAAATAGTTAACATAAAATTAAGAATTATTCCTTGTGATTGATTATGTAAACAAAAAAAAAACAATACTTACTAAAATTTAATCTAAGTCTTAATATTAAAATCAGTCATTTCGTTCATTCAGTTCATTAAGCAATCTTGTTTATGTACGTAAACATTAATATAATTGTTAACAAATCAAAAAAGTATTAAAAATTAAGCCATGTAAATGCTAAGTGGCAGCAAAGCTGGCGCGCAAAAGTTTCTCTTAATTTATGCCATGAGATACTCTGATACCGATCGATCACGACCTTTTAAGCTCTAATCTAAAGTCTTTATTGTATTCCTAGCTTAAACTAGTGAAGTCATTTAATTTTCAGTATAGCAATTTTATGTAGAAATATTATTCTCTATACTACCTTCTTAAAACAGGCGATTAAACTTGGGGATAAACAAATATATCGAGGGTATAGTGCTCAAACCCAATAAGTGTTTAGAAATCAAAAATCGTCTTATTAGTCCGTCTTAATGCATTTTTGACACTCTTTTGAGATGTCTAATCCATCGGAATTTGCAGTAGAAAGATGGGTTGAAATTTTTATTGAAATTGGAATGTCACCAACTTAGAAGTATACCCTATCCAATAAAAAAAGAATTACCAACATTTTAATACCCTTTAAGAAGTTATGCGTGGTCATAAATAAAAATAATAATAATATACAGGTTGACTAGAGAACCTTCTCCATTTTTTCGTCGGTTAATACTATTGGTCAGTTGATAAATATTGATTAATAGTGGGGTTATAAAAGGGTAGGAATGTATTATAAATTGATAACAATCACTCGAGTGCGAAAGAGATACGAACAACATGGCAGTTACTGTTAGTTAGTGATTTTCATAGTTTATAGCAGTGGTTGTGAGACGGTTTATAACAGGTATCTACGCTGTACCCCTTCGCAGCCATACTTAGAAACAATAAGCCCCATCTTGCTATGGAGCTGTGGCCCTGCTCTCTAACTCAAATATTTTACTTCGCTAGTACAAAGTGTTAGTCAACCGCGATTTTGTGTAAGTTAGAACGCTGGCAATCATAATCGCCAGTGTAAATAAAACACTACGCAATTCATATTAATGGTTCTTTGTAAGGTGCAGGTGTTTCTCCAGTCGTGTTATGACTTACCTGTCATGTTATCATACGCATTTGGTAGTAGATGTTGCTGCTAAAAAAAAAACCTAAGAAAGGTTGAACTGAAAATAACTTAAGATTAACTTAATTGAGCAATTAAGTTGCTTTAAATATTCAAGTTCTATAATCTTGTAAAAAGAAAACGAACATCATAATAATGTTTTATGTTGTGTACCTAGTATCTAAAGTTTAGAGGATTACTAATTCAACGGATAACAGGCTACTAATCGAGTTGGCAGCCGACAACCATATCCGGTTTGAGATAACGTAATATCCGCCGCATATCCGTCACTTCCGCTTCGCAAACACTCTGCAAATGAACATTTATTTAGAAAAGTTACCTACGTATTAAGAAGTAGGTAACTAAAACTCATGGGCTTTAAATATTAAATCAATATTAATATTACCGGATATTACGATTTTTCTTGTACGTTTATCTCCATGATAGAGGCGGGTGTGGTGGATTAGATTAAGTGTAATAATTTTAGATACATTGTTGTGATACAGAACTCTAGTCCGACTCACACAAGGCCGGGTAATGAATAAGTATATTTTAAAATATCCACAGGTAGTGAAAACCACTGCATGTAAAGGTACACACTTAGGAGTATAAAATAAAATACTTATTTCATTTAATACAAAATAAATTTCGGAAATAAATACACATGAAGGCGGCATTTTGTGTTTCTTTTGTAAAAGGAACACACTGTAGTCGTTTTCGTGTAGGCATTATTAATGTTCTCGTATTCTTCCAAGAATATTGTAGTTACCAAAGCTAGCAAGACAAATTGTTAATAAGATTTTCGCTAGCATTCGTGAAGAAGTACAACGTTACCACATTGGGTACTCCGAAATATTTCAGGATCTTTAGTAATATACCTCTGTCAGTTTTATACGTAAAACCATTCAGGGTGTAAATAAAAAAGTTTTTTGAAGTATATCATTATTTGAAAACTTAAGGCTTTTTATAAGTTATTAAATTATTATATTAATACGTGAAGAGAATTCTTTGTACCCCTTTTTAAGAAAATTTAATAAAATAAAAAAACTTTAAAATTGAAACCATTGAAATTGACATGAAAATTCATAAAACTTTGTTTAGAAATGTGCACCTGCACTAAGAGAAGCATTTATGTATGTAATACTTTTTCCAGAATTTTGAACACGATAGGCAAAACAAAGATCAGACGATGGTTATAGTATATTAAGTTTGGCACTAATGGTAAGCACAATATAAATAACAATATTATATCTTTTTTATTCATGAAAGTATAAAAGCAAGGTGGTTTACACCGCGGCTAAAATCATTAATTCAAAACATTCATTAACTTAATAACTTTAAACAGAAGTCAGTGCAAGGAACCGCTTGGTACAGCGTTGAGACATAAAATACATACTAATATTCAGACCAAGTTTATACATACGCCAATAAACTGTTTAAGTTATGCGCGAACTGGATTTAAAACTTACAGCATTGAGAATCACAAAAAAAAATTAGATTTAATAGCAAAAAAAGGAATTGCACACTAGACTAGAGCACTATTTAATATTACATTAGCTGTAAACAATTTCAGATTATTGTGACACAGACTCCGACTCATCTACCTATGACCGTGCAATAAATATTTTTTTAAATATCCACAGGCCATGAAACCGCTGCATGTAGGCGTAGGTACACAATTAGGAGTATAAAATTAAATATCATACTTATTTCATTTAATACCAAATAAACTTCGTAAATAAATACACATTTATTTGCTACGTGAAAGTGGCATTTTGTATTTCTTTAGATAAGAAACACATTAATTTTAAAACTTCGGGTTACACACTGTAGTAATTTTCGTGTAGGCATTACATTATTCTCATATTCTTCCAAGAATATTGTAGCTACCAAGACAAAATTCTTAATGAGGTTTTCGTCAGCATTCGTAAATAATTCCAATCTTACCACATCAGGAAGTACTCTGAAACGTTTCAGAATCTTTGATCATTTCCCTCTGTCAGTTATTTAAAACATAAAAGAACTTTATGGTAAAAATATTAAATAGCAAATAACTTTTTTTTATGGCACTAAAATACATACAAGCTTATGGACTGCTTAATGTTGAGATTTACTTATAAATGTTTATAACTTGTGTTAAGATTGCGTTTATGTTTACTTGTGATTGTAAGGCAAATGGTTATTGAGATTTTTGCTTTCGAAAGGAGTTAGACGCTGCTATTAGTTATCACATATATATTTTGGGGACGTGTATGTGGCGGCTGACGCAGATCTCTTCACCCCTTGATAAAGAGCACCTTTCACCTTCCTTCCATCATCCAACTTCAATCATATTTAAAAGAATATGAATACCACTCAAGGTTGTTGTTATTCTAATAGTGAGTAGAGTAGAGGTGAGTAGGGTCATCAGGTCACAATGGGAAAGGGGGACGGTTGCCAACCAATAAATAACACCACTATTAAACTGGTTTTGCCTGTTTTTAGGCTGAGCGCCTATTAGGTGAATGGTGTACTATACCATGTTTCTTCAAGTACTTATATATATATGTGAATAGTGTGAACCGATGAGAGTGAATCGTTTTTTGGCTCAATCCCATAAAATTGATCTTGTATTCCGGACCATGTTCGTCTTTTTTAGACCGTTAGATCGGTATTTTATCACTACATTCTTGAGAGGCGGTGTGTCTTCTTGGTCAGTTTTGGTATTAAGCTTTATGTATTGTGTTTAATAGATTTATCAATCATTAGCAGGATCCTATACTTTACATACTTGCCTACATTTTGGAAGATTGATTCACGTTTATGATTTCTGTTTTCTTTATTCAATATATTTTTTTCTGTAAAACAGATAGATCAATAATATTAACAGCTGTAATATTATCATAGATGCAAACCGCAACGGCATTCAATTAGAAACAATCTTTAATCCACTTTTATTTAAGAAAAGTGGATCTTAAAGCGTTTGTAATTGGACGTGCAATAAAACTGCTTATATTTAAGAGGCGTTGTAAATTGCTTGGGTTGAGCTTAAATTCAACATTATCATAGGGGTACAGAACATCAAACACTTGACACTGACCTTAGGTCACCTTAACTACATGCACATCACATGCCTAGAGATAACTTTCGTAAAGTTTAAAGCTCAACCATTAGTAATTAGTATTTTTGAAGCTTTCTCTAGCAAAGCAACTTAACTATACCAATTTATTCGACACAAAAGGGTACTAAACAAAAAAATGCTCTTGTACTCGCAAAACACCGCAAAGTAAATTTTCATCCCACGGGAAATATCAAGTATTAGATTGTTCTAAGGCAAGGATCATGTAACAAGTTTGTCCTTTAATGAATTTTGATTAGGTACAAAGTTGACTTTAAGATTCATGTTACAAGCTCGATTTACTAAAACATTTAGTTAGTACAGTAGTTGTTGATTAGGAAACTTGTGCAATTTATACTAATGAAGTTCGACCAAGTGTTCAAGTTAGTAAATTTTTCCCTATTGTATGTAATGGTAATGCAGAATTACACGTGCTTATACATAAACTTACTGCACACACTGTTCTTCGGTTTTTTAAATTTAAATTGAGTTCAAATACACTAAAGACGTCTTCTTCTGATATAATTTTAGTAATAATAAAATTCTTTAAGTAAATTCATTAGGGCCACCAAATATATTGACTTATAAATGTTATAATACTTTAGTTTTCTTTGGATTGTAAAAAAATTAAGTTTAAACAAACTCTTTAACTCCATAATTCTAATCCTAACTAATATTATAATTGCGAATATGAGTTTGTTTATTTATTATGCTTTCATGCCTTAACTAATCAACTGATCATGAAAATCTGAATTTTGCATGCATGTCACCGGGGTTACAGAAAGGACATAGGTACCTTTCATCACGAAAAAAAAAATTGTTCCCGAGGGATGCATGAATTTATTGACGATATCTACATTATAGCGAGTGACGCAACTTGCTAAAGCTAGTCACAATATAAATTGATTTATGCCCGGTTCCTATAACCAAGAAATGATTCGTTTCGTTGAATTTTCAAAGAATATTTTACCACGGACGGTAATATTTTCGTTGTAAATTCAATGAAATTTTACCGTCCGTAAGCAAAACGAATCGTTTCTTGATTATAGGAACCGGGCATTTATTCAACAACGAGAATGCGTGATGTACGATATTACTTTTTATATTATTTTTTAAATTTCAAAAAATATGCGTGTCAATAATATCTAATGTTTTACGCAAATATTCACATGCATATATACGATTACCACTCATCTTAAATGGTAACTTTGAACGTTGCTATCGGTAACTGTCTGACATTGCCACGCATGCAATTAACTAGAAAATAATAACATAAATAATTAAATTTCCACTCAATTCAGAACCCCATTTGACACAGTATGTCTTGTAAGTTTGTTATTAATAATTTTACTTGAGTTAAAGTTTCTGTAACTTCTAAGTTATTTAATGAAATAACTTCCCCATATCAGATAACTTCATATTTATTGTTTCGCGACTTTGTGCTGTCTTCAAACTAAACTGCTCAAGAAACTTTGTTAGCACGTCTACACTTTTGTATTTGTTTTTTAGTATAAGATTACTACTAATTATCTTTTAAATACTTACTAAAAAACATTTTTTTTTAATACTACCAAACACATTTAACATCCCTTTCCAAGCTAAAGCAAGGAGTAAGAAATAGAACTACAAACTATGTAATTAAAAATTTTTTTTAGACAAAGGATTTTATCAGACTTTTAATTTTTTCGTCAAAATTTATTTCGGTAAATTCCAAACAGACATAAACGATTTCTCTACGTTCATTTATTTTTCTACTTGTGAAAATCCCCACGGGCCATCGTCACCATCCGGGGTTTCGGTGGGGCGATGTGTCTGAATCATACCGACACGTCTGCCACATTGCGTATATCAGTAGGAGTTACGTCCGTGTCAACCTATAATAATTGAGCCATGAGAACCTTAATCGCATTATAATGTTAACCAAATGTTCTAAAGTGGATTTTCTTAGTGGTAAGTTAACGAAGTGGATTATACTAAAAGTTTCTGTATAACAAGATTTGAACTATTATATAGGAATCGTCTTATTATCTAGCAGCGTAAGTCCCGATCCCGTAGGAATATCGAGATAAAAAGTAGCCTATGCGTTAATCCAGGTCTCCAGCTATCTAGAACATCCATCCATCCAGCCATCTAAGTGAAAGTTTGTTTCACATTTATAATATTAGTATGATAGTTTTACCGCTAGGAAGTGTCCTTGGCTCAATTATTTCTCTCATTTATATTAACAGCCTATGTACACTCCAAATCCAAAATTGTCAAACATTAATTTACTGATGATATCGCATTAATCTTCCACTTCTTCCGGTTCTACTTGGGATGAAGATTCATCAAAATCGGTTTAGTAGTTTTGGTGGAACACACGTAAATAAAAACGTTTGGGTTTGCCGTAGACAGATAAAAATACTTACCCTTAATATTTCTAAAACAAAGTTATCACTTGGAAATACGGAAATTTTGTTGACAGAACAAATCATGAAAATAAAAATCCATAATTGTATTGTCAAAATAAAAACTATCATCAAACTTGCGATGACAATTATTTAGATCGAGTGAAAATTGTTAAATATCCTGACATAATCCTTGATGGTAAGCTAATATGGTGTCCATATTTTTAATTCTTTAGCTCGAAGAACACGGAAATCGATTTATGTTTTTAAAAATTTGTGGTCCGTGACCGATACTATAATAATACTCCTCTTAAAAATGTGTATTTTGCACTGGCTCAATCTATAATAACACAACCCACCTTTATTTAGGGCGTGCACGCTCTAAATTTATAAGGCATAACCTTCAGATTATTCAATTTAAATCCATTCGGTATCCCACAGTTGATCTGTATTCAGAAAGTGATGTCCTAATAGTCAGTTAGTTTTATATCAAAACCATTACTATGCAAAAACATTAAAAAGTAAAATATAGTGATAGTAAACCCTCTAAACGGACAGGCAGCATACGACAGGTGTCATACAAGACTGCCTTTATTCTTACTTATTAGTGCTACCTTGGACCAATGCAATTCCATGAAATAAATAAAATCTTAAAAATCTACCCGTTAAATGAACAAAAAGAAAAACGCATTGGCCATGAAATATAAATTTTATTTTTAGTTGTCAAGTAAATAAAAAATCATTCATTCAATTGTTAATTTATCGTATCAAATAGACCAAAACGTGAAAAAAAAAAGAAAAATACATAATAATATACATAAATAAAAACTAAGTAAACGATAGAAAATGCATTTTTTATTAATTACATAAACATTATTTATATTCAGCATCGCTTACACAAACATACAAAAAATAACAAAGGATTTGTTTATTACTGTGTTACTGTTATTCTATTGTCGGCCGTCTACGAAAACGCATGAGCGTCACGGAATAATGGCAAAAGTTAATTTTGAAGTTTAGTGCAGGATAAAAAGGTTTCATGGGACAAAACTTGGAATCGTTTAAATACAAGCGGAAAACTTTGAAATCTTTGTCTGAGATCATCAAAGTATAAATATAAACATCAGTCATACAGTGTATGGAATTTACCATGTTGCCCTCTTTGCATCAAAATAGCATGATCCCATAACCTTTGACTTCTTACTTCTTTGACTTCTTACTTCGACTTTGCGAACGTCTGGACATAATATGTTGTACGCAAACACTAACTTTTTTTATTAAAATTCGACAAGTTCATCAAGTGATACGTCCAATATGTGGCCAGCAATATAGCGGCGGCGCGTTAGCGTCAAGCCTACATGGTTGCACGATGCGGTGTCGGGGCGGATGCGGCGTCGTCTACATGAGCCCAAGTTTACTTTAATAGATCCTGTTTAAAGAAAACATGAGATATTTTTGCCAAGAGCCCAACGAATGTAAAATTTAAACGTACGAATCAAAAAAGCAGGCCAAAAATTACGTGACGCGAATGTTGGGAGGGAAACGATCGTGACATCGTTACTGTAAAACTCCTGTTTTTTCACTACGGCTTAATGATCTCAGTCTGTAAACGTGACTTGAGTCCTCACGACTGGATCACAATAGTACATTTTTATGTTATTTGACTAGATCAGGCTAGTACATTACATTGATTAATTTCTATATTTAAAACTAGCAGGTTGAGAACCGTCTAAAAGTTATTTCTCTATCCTTCCGAAACAGTACTTTTTTGGGATAAAAAGTACCATATGTCCTTTCCTGTACTCTTGATAAAGTATATATAAAGTTTTATGATGATCGGTTGAGTTGAAGGTACGAAAGTGTAACAAACAAACTTACATTAGCTATTTTAATTTAGATTATTAGTTGGGATGATGAACTCAAAAAAGCCAAAATTTAAACAAGCTGCTTATTATGAAAATATCAAAATAAATTCTATTATACAATTTTGGATAAATTTGTAATTATATTCATGAAGCATTTTGAAACATATTTTTGAATGTACCGCTCTGAGTATCGCATTCACACAAACTGAATTTAGTATTCCAAGGGGATTAAATATATGTTAGCAGCGAAGCACTTCTTGTTCCCAGGGTAGTACGACTTCAAAAATATTTATGCGCGATCTGTCTTCCTTATTTCTGTTTCTAGACATTATTTCCGCGAAAATTTTCAAGTTAAGCCAAAAGCTATAACACTCAACCATAGAGTGTTAGTTTCATATCTCTAGGATCCATTGTTGCACTTGAATGAACTATTAATTTATAACCTATAAAAGAATATAACATAACTACTACTAACATTTATGGTAGTTAAGGCATAATATTATATGGACGATGTCTGTCTTTTAAAAACTCGATAGCAGTAAAGAAAACAATTAATATTGTCAGCTGTTTAGTCTCTCACGCAAGTTGTAAACGACATTCAAAGAAAATGGCATACAATGGTGTAGTATCTATAGCCTATATTGTAAGCAATTAATTCAATACAAGCTATTGTCAGTAGCTTGTAACAGCAACAACCTTCAACAAGTTTTACACAAAACTTTGCTAAAATGCTTTTTGGTTTAAGTTTTTCTCTTCTTTAGGAAATTGCTAAAGTTTCAATGCCGACTTATCAACCGTCTAAGTTTGGTTATAATATAACCCATATTCTTAATTTATGTTTAGTTTTGATGCAGGATATTTTAAAATAAAATATTTTGTATTATTATTTATTGTATGATATTCGGACGAAGAATTGTGATCTCTGTAAAACTAACGTAGAACACATATTTATTCTAGTAGCTTGTACATTTGTTTTTAGAGTTAAGACTAGTGTATACTAATCTTAACTAATATTATTATTTTAAACTTGAAATAACATGTGTTGCACTTTTCATTCCACAACGATGTAATACACATTATGACATACCTTTAACAGTTGTGCTGTTATTGTTATATTTTTAATGAATGTGAAAGCACACTTACGTACGTACACGTATTAAACACCCACATTTGGCCAACTTTAATTTGGTCCCACTCACGTAATAGCGGGCAAGCTTGTTGCCATCAACCGGGTACTTTGGCAATTAAAGATGGGAAACTCAAGAGTATATTGAAAGAGAAATGTAGGTGAGAAGGGAAGGCAATATAGACGGAATAAGATATTGCTTATACGGATAGATTAGGGAGTTTCAGCAAGAGTTCAGCAGGCCGGGGTCGCATACCTTTAAGTCAAACTGGCTGTCCCCTGGAAGGCTTACTAAATTAAAATATTGTTTTTATATTTCGCCAATTTTTACTAACTGCGTAAGGCAGGTGAAAAGTAAGTGTTCATTTTTTGGTTTAAATATGAAGACAAAATTGACATAGAGTATTTTTTCATCTAATACAACATATTCAAAAACAAATAAAAGCTTTTGTTTTTTTCATAAATCCAGTAAAAAATTACTTTTCATCTTAAGATTTTGTGCAATTTTACAGGTGAAAGTAGTATGTTCTATATATAAATAACGGATGCATTGGTAAGAAATATATTTAGTTTTTCCGGCTTTTTTAGTATAGATAATGTTAAAATCTCCTTATAAGTTCTACGAGTACGTTGTCTAATTCGTGCTCTATGTCACTTTCGCAGCTTCTTTCACTCAAATTTTCAATTTCGATGTCACTGCCAGATTCACCAAAGGAATTGACTTCAACTTCATCTAAAATACCCTATATTGATTGTATTGTTACTCTTAAGTCCGAAATTAAACCAAAAACAATAGAAAAGTGAAGGTAATGAGTTTTTCGAAGTTGTTTTACGCAGCTTAAGTTGGGTTTAACTTACCCACCGATAGCTTTACCTCTATCACGACAATTCCCTGGGCGGCTGTCAACTGAGTACCTTTTAATTTAATATTAATTTTATGAGTAGCAAACGAGCAGACGGGGGCATCTGATGATAAGTCACCTGCAACACTCAAGAATCACAAGTGCGTTGCCGACCTTTTGAAGGGTACTCTCTTTTCTTGAAGGTTTGAAGGTCGTATCGGTACGGATACATTGCAGGCGACAATTTGTTCCACAGATTAGTTGTGCGAGGCAAAAAGCTATACCACTATTCCTTACCTCCCCGCACAGCTACTCAGGCACATTGCGTATTATAACAATTCAACATTTAAATATTGATCGATTTATCTAGGTCGATCGATCTGGGTACACAATTTTTATTTCACGTGTGTAATCCCCCTCGGTTCGTCATCACCACCAGAATCGAAACGACTAAAACCACACGGTATACCATGCTACGCCTAAAATAGAAGTGAGTTCGGAAACAGCTGTTGTTAAGACAGCGGGTCCCCCTCGGTCCTAGCGTCTGCCTGCAAAAGCGCGGGCACCACCTTCGGATAACCTCCTAACTAGGCAACGTCCAGGCACTCACAGAAGTCGCCCCTTAGCGACTGGCCATTAAGGTGGGTGGAGGGAAAACCCGTCCCGTCATCTACTCATTCCTTCTCCCCCCGTTCGCTCTTTCTTTCTTTTTATCCCTGTCTTTACACACGATACACGCTATAAGAAACACAACCAATTCGTTCAAATATTTTACAATTCTACTTATACATATTACATTGAAAAACTACATCAGAAAATTGGCAACTTTCACAGAACTGAATATATATATGTACTAGATAACTTATTTTACTGGCAACACGACACGCATGCCCACGGCCATGTAACATAGAGTTGCGGCTGCATGATCAATAGTTTTTAATTTTATTTTTCTACGAATTTTACCTAAATTTAATTTTAAATTTTACTTTTAAACTCATGACGAAACAGACACAATTTATTTAAATCATTAGCAATTACCTCAATTACAATTAATTCTCACTATTTCCACTTCACTCGCGGTATCGCTTAACTAGAACTGAATGTCTGTCTCGCATTGCAACCTCTTTATATATTAATAAAAATATCTCGTAGAAAGATCCTGAATTTTCCAGAAGCATCTCGTACAATCTGCTTGACTCGACCGATGTTTGAATTTTCAGAACTCAGTAAAAAATTCTTATTGATAGACTATTAGCTCCGTTATTCGGTAATAGATAGCGCCGGGCGTCTCAATTTAGGTGATCTATGACTTCCTCTACTCGCCAATAGATGGTGCCCGCGGGTCAATTTAGGCTTTTGTAACAATATAATAAGGGTATCGACGGTGATAATGACAGAAGAACTAATGGTGAACAGCTTTACTGACTTGAAAACTAAACTGTACACACCAAATACAAAATAGTAAGGTTAATACTATAGAAACACTTCCTTTCATGGATAAAATTAATCCCGCTAACAATCCTACAATGAATCATTTAGCCTGACACTTGGCAATTTCCAATGAAAGGTAAATTATCTATTTAATTTTTCGTAATTCGGAGGTCATTTGACCTATATCATTTTTTCATTTCTAATAAAATGGTAGCCAATTCACAATATGACATTACTTTTGAGCCACCTTGTATAATGAAATACGATAGACACATTTAACGATCAAGCTTAACCTAACTTTAAAAGCATTATCACATTGCCCAAAGATGTTAATTTTGTTTATTATAATGTAAATGGTAATGATAAAGATGAAAAATTATTCTGTTCGGTTCAGAGATAATGAAATTGAAATGATGATAATTTGACCCAATAAACTGCTAGGTACGAAAGCTCTATTTTATTCATTGTCATGTAACATAAATTTCAAGTTATAATTATAACAATTGACAACAATTTCCTTTTAGACAAAATACTTGTTGGATAGAACAAAACGTAAAGTTTGTAAAAAAATGTCTCCTCATAATAAAAAAACTCTTAAAGATGGATATTTTGATAAGCAGATATCTTTTCCATTATCATTTAATCTAACATAGTGCTTAATAACTATGTCAACAATATAATTGCCCTTTACTTTAATAACTATAACACAGTAGCGCAATTAAGGGTATCCTTCGTAATCTACTACGATTAAACCCTTTAGCGGTAGAGTAGTGTGAACTTGTAGTGTAATACTTACCTATAAATATGAATTAACAAAGCCGCAATTGAAAGGAAGGCTTAAAAGAAATTTTGATATAATTGCATCTAACCATAATTTACTTTATTTGAAAATAGTATAACCTACTTCAATGCTAAATAAATACTTCAACACATAATAAATTGTTATATGCTATGTTCTCCATCCCTTAATTTCCATGTAGAATATATTAAACGGTGGTGCCTTGATTATAAACAAATAAAAAATAATAATGATGAAAATCGGTTCCTAATAATTAGGAATCGATTTTAATCATTATTATTTATTGCCGAAAATATCATAACATAAAAAAAACCGGCCAAGTGCGAGTCAGACTAGCACATGAAGGGTTCCGTACTATCGACGAATAAAATATCTAGGTCGAGCAAAAAAACACGTTTCTAGTAGGAGATCCCTTTAATTTTAAATTTATTTTTATTGTTAAGGATATAAAGCCGATTTTAAGTATTGATTTTTTATTTTATTTCTGATATTTATTTATCGGTGTTAAGTGGGTGGGTTTGTAATTTACCTAAATTACAACAGCAGAATGTTAACTGTTTATAACATTATTACCTTTTAAAATATTGCTTTTTCCAAGGACGTTAAATGTTGAGGAATTCCCTTGATATTTCACCTTATGCATTATGACGAGCATAAATTACTTAGCAATGGTTGCTATCAAAATAATCGAATTGCAACCCGTAAAATACTTATTATTGAGTAAGTCCGATGGCCATCTGTGGTTATCAGCATCAGTTCCATTTTACCAAATGGTGCTTTTCGAAAACAAATGTATGAGTAACTAAAAAAATACCCAATCGCTATAGTAATTCAAGAGTTCCATCAATTTTTCCAATATACCATCATCAGATCCTCACCTGATGACAATGGGACCAACTAGAAAGTAAAACCTTTCAAACAAAAAAAAAAAGATTTTTTTAAATCGGTTTAGCCATCTTTGAATGAACCGGTAACATACATAAAAAAAAGGTTCCTACTAATTTAAAACCTCCTTTTTCGTTTAAAGAGATACAGAATAAAACTTGATAAATGACGAGCGTGATAAGATTTAAGAGCTTCGGTGATAAAACAAAACGACTAGTTTACCACAAAAACAATTTAAGGTGAAATTTCACAAACAGTTGAAAGAATCTCATGGGCTTGATCCGGGTCTATGATTTATAAATGAACTGTCACATACATAGACCTCTATAAAACTAGACTGCGACCCCTAGAAACCATTTGGCTGGCAAATATTTGCCTACCGAGCACGATGCAGCCTTCGCGGTATAGATGTAGGTACTCAAAAAAGATTTCTGTATTCAGTAGCTTTCAAGGTTTTACAGTTATGGGCGAAGGAAGTAATTATAATAAGGCTCTTTGTATTGATGTTCATGGATAGATAAATACACGTAATGATTTTAGAAATATCTATTCTTTGTATTTACCAGTGAAGGATACTGCAAATATCGGAGATAAAACTTTGCTAAGATTTGTTTGAATGTAATTATAGCCCTCATAGCCAGACGTTCCTATCCCATGCTTACTTATAATTGAGGGACCAAAACCATGCCCTAAAACTTCCTAAGATTAAGATTATTTTCTCACGTGCACGCCCTCACTTTTTGATCCCATTTTAACATATCTGTCATTGTCTTTAAATTTTGCTTTCAAGAAACTCCAAAGAGTTTGTCTATAGATCCCAATAACTCATCATTCACTTTTTTTCGAATAAAAATAAGATTTAACCTGATTCTGAAAATTAAAAAAAGAAAATTCAAGCCTAGTGGGATGTGTTTTATACTATCATTACGTCCAAATCCCCCGTTTAGCTTTAAAGATGCATGAGACAAACGATCCTAATATTTATCCAGCGTTTCTCTCGTGTAAGTAAAACGAGAATATTTGCAATCTTTTACCAGCTTTAGACATCTCTGTATACTTTTTTGTCCCAAAATAAACCGCGCATTTTAATCTAATGCACATGCTACTAAAACATTTACTGTTTCAACAATATTCGCTTTATAGGGTGTCACCCTAGAGTCGATTTAAGGGCTATATTCATGATTGACTGAATATATTCTGTATTTAACAATTCGAAACTACAATTCTATTAATAATGAAGATAACCTTAAATTCTTTAGTTCTTTTAAAAAATCAAGTTTCCCTTGTGCTAATAATATACGAGTAAAAGTCAACTGAGGTTAAATGGCTTTAGGGTGAGATACGCTACAAGTAATAGCGGAGCAACGTCTTTCTTGACGTTCTTTGAGAATATAACTGGAGGGATTTTCTTTAATTGCTTTGAACTAAATGCTTATTAACGCACGCTTCTTCATGGTAAATTAAAGACTTGTCTATGTAGAAGTCTGCTCATTTCATTTCTTATTGCTTAGCATTGGTTTAGCTTTTAATAAAAATTTAGAAAATTATTAGCAACATAACCACCATTAGTTCGATTTGCATTGGTCCTAGGGTTGTCTTGGCATATACCGGCTTGGCTTGACTTATACATAAATACAACAAAAAATTAAGGTTCAGTTAGGCTAAAAGTTGAACTCTCTAATGTCTTGAGCCAAAGTAATACTCTAGCGCCTATGTAACACGACCTTACAGTGCTTAAGCACCCTACAAATCCATCTCTCAAATTACCTTATTACCATTTTTAGGGTTCCATGCCCAAAGGGTAAAAACGGAACCCTATTACTAAGACTCCCCTGTCCTTCCGTCTGTCTGTCTGTCTGTCACCGGGCTGTATCTCATGATCTGTAATAGGTAGACAGTTGAAATTTTCACAGAATGTGTATATCTGTTGCCGCTATAACAATAAATAATAAAAATGAAATTAAAATTAAAGGCTCCCCTACTAGGGACGTATTTTTTTGGCTTATAGTGTTAAATTTTGTACGATGGTGCGGAACCCTTCATGCGCGAGTCCGACTCGCACTTGGCCGGTTTTTACAGTAATTTTATTTGTAAATATTTTCTGCATTTCATCTACAAAATAACACTACGTCAAAAGCAAAGCCTAGATTAAGAGAATAAAAAATTGCTACAAGAACTACTACCGTAATTTTATTAATACGAGTATTTGAACAGTGTCCTGGTTTCATGGTACGTAAGCTGGCACTTTGCCAAGGAAAAACGCATAATGTTATATATACAATAATACAAAGCTTGGGTTTGGCAGCTGTTTGGTGTCCCACATTAGGATCTAGACTACGGAATGACTACACTCAACAATGTTATAATTACGGAACTTTCTATATTAACCAATATTTTATTTTTATATTTTCTTAATTTTCTGACTCCGATGCAGCAGGTTACTTTACTCTAAGCCCCTGTCAGGCCCACAACCAGTCGTGCATTTCTAAAATACACAAGTAATTGAACCAGTTTATCTTTAATGGATATGAATACCACTCACGAAAGTTTTTATTCAAATAATTAAACCTCAACACTTTGACCCTATAATAACGTGGAGCTTTAAGTGACTGCGAGGATTCTGTAAGTTGAACTTGTCAAGATCTGGAAATTGCATAAAATGTAAGCTGAAAATTTTAATTTAGATACGCATATTTTATTCCGGTCACGCATATCATATATTTCCGTATGCTTTCACAACCTATTGTTTTTATTTTGATCCACTAATTAAAAATCGATTGAGCTGGCTTCAGGTAAGCCAGCTCAATCGATTGTTGAACCATACAATGTAAAGGAGAAAATAAAATAAATTCATTTTGCACGACAGAAGTGTGAATTGAGAGAGTACAATATTTTGTAGAAATTACAGATTTGAGTTTATAATAAATCTTAAATGCAATAAGTTGCAATCCAACATCTTCATGGCTAAAAATGCCATATTTTAAAAATCAAAATCAATCAATCAAAATAAAAAAGAAAACTTTTATAACCAAGTTGAAATTAAAACTACAAGAAAAAACAGAATTGTGTGTATAACAATGTACAGAAAAAATTGCAACACGAAATGTATGTAGAGAATAAAGAAACTACCCACAGTAAAACTATTGTTCTACAAACATTCAAATCATACAAAAAACTTACCGTATCATTCCGGCGTACAAAGAGCTGTAATACACTGAGCTATCCAGGCTTGTGCCAAGCAGTATTGAATCTTATTCCCCTCTGCCACATGTGTCAAAATCGCCCAGACACTTTGTTCGAACACTCGTCAAGGAGTCACTTGCAACTTTTTGGTAATTGCATTCTAGGTTCGATAATAATATGTTAGAGTAAAATTGCAGTTATGCTGAATAATCTAGGGCGGATGTGGAAGCGGGCGCGGCCGCCACCGTACCGCCGCGAACTACCCTTTGCCAGTGGAATAGGGATGGGCGTTACATTAGGTCGAGTGGTAAATTATCGATATTTTGTACTAAAATATTATCATACACTTCGAAAATTTTAAAAATAGTGCCATGAATGTATACTGGTAGTATTATAATCGTTTCAACTGTTCAAATACTGATTAAAGTCGAAAAAGTAGCGATAACTGGTTCACGTTGTTTTTTGCATAATATGTAAATGTATATTGTGCAATTGTTTAAAGAAGTACCATTATGATATATTGTATTACATTGTTATCGTTACATCTAAATATTTTTCATTTAAATTTCTGACAAATAGTAATAAAGGTATATAGGGTGTATTACTGTATGGGTGTATTTGAAAATAGAACACTTACTTAAATCACTGAAAGGGTATATGGTATGACTCTAACATGCAGTTACAATAAAAAAAAATTGAAAAAATTATCCGTTTACAAATTATGACCGTTTGAATTTCCAGGTAATTTTGCGTCCGTGTTTTATAAAAGTAGGTGAAATTTTTTAAGTTAATGATTTTAAATGGAACAATTTTTTTTTATTTTGTATATTTTCATTCCGTTATTAAGAAAATCTATAAAAACTGACTTTTTTAAAGTAACTTTTTATGGATTTCCTAAAAACTAAGTGAATAGTTCCAAAATAAAAAAATAATTTCGATTTAAAATCTTTAACTTTACACGTATATCCTGATAAAGAAAGCCGTAGTTCACTTAACTTCTCTCCTGGGAGATGAAGTTAATACCAATGCACCAGCAAACATACATACATATGTTTGAAACTGACAATCAAAAATGATAATTTTGAGTACATTATGTTTTCATATAGTTCAATGATTCCTAGTACCTAACTAGTGTTGTATGACATACATTTTCTTTTAGATATAGACGTGTTAGTATAATATTTCGTTATTACTCATTAAATAAAAATCCTCAATTTCATGTTCTCTTTAAGAAACCCGAAAAAAAATGACACAGAAACGAAAACATTTAACTATCACGATAAATGAAGACACAAAAACTGTTCCTTTAAATAACATATTGGGTTACTAAAGTATAGCAGCGGTGGCATATCCCATCCCTATAGATATTTTACACATGCGCATTGCTTGCAGACAGACAGTCTTTGTGGTAAATAATACATTCCTATGAACGCTAGTGTACGAAGTCACCTTTTCTCAAAACTTTGCATGATCCAGCTTTCAATTTATTATATGCACTATTTTATAAATAAACATTAGGCGCTTTATGAATACGTGTAATTAAGCATTCTCTCATAGTTTTACAAAATAAATAATTGAAATATACTAATATTTTGGGTTGTTTAGAACAGAAAGAATTGGCCGCAGAACTACCCTTTGACAGAACTATGAAATCAATGTCATATATTATAATTAGTTATTGCAAACGGCTCCAAGCTGGTAGGGTTTTGATAAATTCAAGATTCTTCACCTGTCATAATAACGTAAACGCGCCAAAACAATCCTGCAGCAAAATTAGCTACCATATCATGGCATAATTCCACGTGTATTAAAATATGTACTTAATATCTTTATACGTACGTACTCTTCGATGGTTTTTTTATTTCTGAGACGTTTTCTTCTGTAACAGCCGTCAAAGGGCTACAACATCTTTCTTAATCGGCCTAAGTTTGTCAACCTCGCTTATATTCGCGGAAGAATCGGTACACAGTTGCCTTAGAAGGGCCTTCGTCTACAAATGCAATATTTTACCAATTTTACTAGTTTTCAGAACAATCAAGATGAACTAACATGCCCGCAGGCCTCGTAAAACGCAGAGAGAAACGATCTTGTCTCAAGTCCTACCCTGCGAACTTAAGCGTTTGACCTCGTGACTTATTTTGGAATATGCGAGACATAAAGATTGTTTCTCTCTGGGCTGGTCCGATTAAACTTTTGGGTTGAAGTCTACTATCCAAATTAAATTTTGGTGATGTCAAATCCCTTAATAACGCTATGGGAATATCTGCTATACAATCATGATAGGCCCTGTAAATTTAAGCTGTTCACAATTCCACTGCATGATGATCAGCTTCATGTTTGTTTACCACCCAATATATGTATTTGTACACCATTTCTTTCTTAGCTTAAAAACACGTGACCTATAACTGTGAATACATTTTTTTTTCCTTAGTTTACAGGCCTGTCGTTCTAGTGATTAGCGATCTTGACTACTGAATCAGAAGTCGTGAGTGTATTGTGTGTTGTTGTGTGATGAGAACGATTACTTGTTCTGTCTGGGTGTAATTTATCTGTAATACGTGTGCATTTAGTAATATATTAAGTATGTTTATCAGCAGTCTGTTTTCTATAGTACGGCCTAGGTGAGTTAAAGTTAATATAATTATTTTATAATTATTTTTTAATTCCACCAGCTAAGATATATGCTTATGTTAGGAGTGGGTTTACGTTTTAAGAGTGCTGGGTGGGATTCAAACCCGCAAACATTTGATTGCAAATCCGATGCCTTAGCCATTACGCTCCCACTGCTTGATTTAAGATATATTAAGTTTAAATATGTATTTCTCTCACAAAATGATTGTTTGGGCTTGTCCTTTATGCGGCTAAAATCTAACTACGACAGTGTATAGCTATGTCATGAATATTTAAATTGCCGTCGGAATTTGGTTACACACCGTTTCCTGTCTTCAATAACAAAGGTGAATATTCACCAGTACACTTTTTACCTCACACCTTGTATTTTTATCTAATGTTGAAATATGTATTTCCTCATCCTACATCAAACCTTAATAAACGTAACTTCAAAAATCAAGAATAACGGCTGAACAGATTTTCTTAAATTATATTTAAGAACACTCTCGATCACGTCAACTTTCAAACAAAAAAAAAACTAAAATCGGTCCATTTGTTTGGGAGCTATGATGCCACAGATAGACACACAGGAACACAGATACACAGACACACAAACGTGTCTGCGTTTTTGCGTCAGGGGTTTGAATAGGGATTTTTTGCCAAAATGTCCAGTTATAACCTTCATGGTTGGCTATGCGTTAATAATATTAAAACATTAATCATGTTTATGGTCTGAAAAATCCCAAAATAGTAAATGGTTAATTCATTATTTTGTTGTTTAATTTTTTTTTTAGAAATCGGGCAAACGAGCAGACTGTTCACCTGATGGTAAGTGACTACCGCTGCCCATGGGCACCTGCGACTCAAGAGTCACAAGTGCGCTATCGGCCTTTAAGATGGAAATAATGGGGAATGGAAAGAAGAAAGGGAATAAGGGGAAAGTGGGAGAGGGAAGGGTTAGGACCTCCGGTAACCTCACACTTTCGGCGAAACACAACACATTCATTGCTTCACTGCTGGTTTTCTGTGAGGCCGTGGTATCCGGTCGAGCCCGCCCATACGTGCCGAAGCATGGCTTTCTCTCGAATAATTTATTTAGGGTTTCTATTTTCAAAATTCTAAATTTTTCTGTGTAATTATATTCTATAACAGAATTTTCACAGAGAAAATTTACGAGTAAATGCCATAGCTTTCAAAATTAAATTCTAATGTCACATTTGCTTTAAAAGCCAATTGTTTCAAATGGAAAATTATCTAAACAGATTATTTAACGATGGTGACCACACAAGCTTTCTTATACAATGATCTACAGTGTGGTATGTGTGGGTTAAGTTTAGTCCTAAATGACCTTGCTGGCTGATCACTGATCTGCAGACTCATACTTCTTTGAGGATATTAGGGTGAATGGGCTATTGTTATCGCTCCAACACTGACATATTTTGACATATTTTGGCCGCAAAATATGATCCATATGAGGTTTTATAGCGTGGCAAAACCCTCATATGTGCGCGGCTTCCCGGAATGGCGTGTATGTGTAAAGATTTTTCTTCTCACAAAAAAGGCAGAATTCTTTACAATGTAAACAAGTTTTTAGGGGCATATTAACTAAAAATGGAGACACGTACTTGATTGGCAATTTGCAAAGTTTAATTATGATCTATTATAATAATTTTACTAGTAACAGAGAAATTTAGAAAGATTTAGTTTCACATTTATATCAATCACTAAGTTTGTAATTTCTTACTTAAGTTTTATTTTACCCTGTCGGAATTGAAGTCTTAATAACTTTATTATAGCGTTACCAGTTAATTCCAGCTACAATTAATATTACAATATAATTATGGATGTATAATATATCTTTAAAATAAAGGAAAAAACTAGTTTGCTTCCATTCCTAAATAGTTAGGTAAATAAACGAAGATAGTGTTATATGGCATGATAAAGCTGTAGAAAACTTGCCCAAGTTCGAGGTAAGACTTTAGTTTTATAAGAATTATCCAAGTTAAAGATGACTTCGGGGTGAGAAGAAATAGCACGATGGATTATCTTACTTAATATTTAGTTTGATACGTGCGAAACTTAGCGAAGCAGTTACCTAAAATATTTTAAGAATGTTACTGCTAAAATAAATTTTCCAAAAAGGAAAAAAAGGAAAACGTAATTTGACTGTGTGGGATTCGTGGTTGCATTACAACTATCATTTACTGAACTATATGTCTGTTTCGTGTACTATACCTATGACGTGTAATCTAAATTTAATTTAATATAATAATGTGAAAAAAAATTCTTGGCACCTGTTTTAAGCAAATTTCGCTCACGAAGGAATTTGAAATTTTGAAGTCTTAAAGTTTATACGTAGAAAAATTGGAGATAGCTAAAAATTTTAAACAATATGTGCTATAAATTTCAAAAATATTTCATAACCGCTACAAAAAGCTATACATGTCCAGTACCTATGTATGTTGACCTTTCATGGTATAGAATGTCTATACAATGACAGTTTTACTTATTACTGGCATTAAATGACCCTGATTTATGTTACAAAATAGGCAAATATTATAAAACAAAACATTTAAAATTTATGAATTACTAGCAACCCGCCCCCGCGTCGCACATGTAGCAGACACATCTTCAACAATCATCATCATATTTCAACCAATTTACACAAAACCAACAAATTATACATCTAAACCTTCCTCATATATCACTATGTCTATTGGTGAAAACCGCATGAAAATCTGTTCAGTAGTTTTTCAGTTTATCGCGAACAGACAGACAGATGCGGTGGGGGACTTTATTTTTTAAAATGTAGTGATAGTCGAATTTCGACAACCAGCCGATCGCCAGTAATACATAAGTATGCAATAACAAAACTAAACTCACACGCACTCACGCACACATAACACTTTGCAATGACTTATTTGTTACCTAACCCACGATATACAAATATATAGAATCTGACTATTATTACATTTATTTGATTCTGAGGATCTAATAACTCTACATCTAATTGCCAGCCTGAAACCTTAAGTTTGCTACATTAACAGAATTTAATATAATGTAGTTTTTTTTTAAGTGGAAAAGGAAATAACTAGATCTGAACACATTGAACAAAGTGTAAATTAAAAGCAGACGACGCTTGAAAAAGCAAATCCACAGTTAGCTGGCTATAATGAGGCTCATTAGAGATCGTAATACATTTCATTAAAACTGTCTGATTTTGTATATTTGTCACTTTAGTTCTATAAACAGTATAGTTTGAACAGTAAGGTCAAGGTTGAAATTTTCTTCAAATTTCCTTAAAGATAATTTAAACAAACCCAGACAACCGTCTGCCCTCCTAAAGTGCCTTTGCAGCAAAATAAACTTATTGATTGTCTGCCTTTGGCAGGTTATCAAGTATTTCACTCCATTTTGAAATCAACGTTACAGCCTTTACGCAAAAGCTGAATTTCTTTTGCATATTTCAGTAGCTATTAAGATGCCTCTTTTAAAAAAATGTTAAACAGGACGTAAAAGATAAAATGGGCCATTTTTGGGTGGTGCTTATATTTTATGGAGTTATTAATATCTAAATATAACTAGTAACTGTTGATTAGGCATCGATTGAACTAGATTCACATATGCCATTCCAGGTAATGTTCTGTGTATTTGCAGAAATGGGTCACTGTGAGAGGCGATTGGTTACTGTGCCAAAATAGGTTATAAAGATATTCATACCTAAACATTGGTTCAACACAAGTCGATTTCTTATTAAAACTAGTCCCAAAGATTCCTAAAGAACATCTTAATTACTTATTTACTATATCGCACATAGTTAAAACATTAGCAACTTATCTTAGGCTTAAAGTTAATAGATACAGGTTCAAGTACGGCAAGTTTGAACACTTGATTGTTTGACTTGTGGGGTGTTGAGTTAATGAAAGGTGAAATAAATGGTAGTTCTAAGCTGAATTCTCCTCCGCGCCCTTTTCCCAACTAAGTTACGGTCGGCTTTCAGTCTGATTACGATACCGCCGAATTTCGATATTTTACGTGAAGCGACTGCCATCAGACCTCCACAACCCAAGTACTAGGCGATATCGAAGTTCTGTAGTTAGACCAGGTTGTCGGACCTTTTAGGGCTTCAGTTACCCGTAACGAATGCTACAGATGTTAGAATGGCAACCGGGACCGACGGCTCAACGTAATCTCTGAGGCGTGGGAGTCTCAATGTGTTAAGAATAGTCTCCCTTCCTAAAACTGACCTGGCTAGTATTCCTTAACCTTGTAATGTGCTAACCTACTCGGTTACCCCTTAGCCACGAGCCCCTCGAATTCTAAAGTAACTATAGTGGGAAAACAGTTGGACTATTTAAAAAAAAAAATTATTAGTTAGCATATAATTTGAACATGACTACAAAATCTGTGATCAATTTCACAGCTCGTGCATTTAAACGAATCAATACCTTTAAAGCTGATTGCAGCAGCTGAATACGGAAGGCGGGACTTAAAGCCCTTTGGGAAAGATTGAAAGTGTAGTAAAAGACTGCTACTGAACTGAGACACTTTCATTAAGTGGTTTTGTTTACAGTTGAGACTAATTTATGACGTACTTAAAAGAGTCATTGGTCGGCCACCGGTGAATAAAGTAGAGCTATTTTTAGTTCGTGTTAATAATAAATTATTAATACTATTTGTTCTATTTTTTAAAACCTAATGTGACTGAAGAGTTGCATAGGCGAGTTACAATTTATTATTTACACTTTCAAGTACAGGAAATAACAAAAAATATATATTTTACAGGGGAAAGAAAAAAATAATATGTGCCCAAAATTTTATTAAAAGACGCGGTAAATAATATTATCAGCTATGTAAATTACGAAATCTCGTTAGCCAGATGACGTACAAGGCTTCGACGCAATTATTGCGTCGTTGCTAATATAATAAAATTGAATACTATGTATCCAACATTATTTGACATGTTAAGAGAAAATAACATAAATTTAATAACACGAGCCGTAACACATTCTGAGCTGCATTGCAAAAGTATGTACTATTTTAATGGGGTGTGATGCTACTTACAACACAAGGGGTTGAGCCAACGACTATGCTACGTGATCTGGCTTGATATTTGCATGTTATATATCGAATTATATATATACTAATCAGTTTAAGAGCATACGGAAGGCTAATCAAGTAGTTGGTCAAGAAGCCCTTTCTATTTTCCCCGAATTTTTTCAACTTGCCTTAACCTAAAACAATTATTCGGTCTATTTTTAAAATATAAAAAAAAAGAATTAGTCAAATCCGTTCAGCCGTTTCCATGTGAGGCACTCACCAACAAACTGCATTTCATTATTATTTATGTAGAAGATTGTGTATCTGGTATTTTGCTAACATTTAACACCGTTTACTAAAACTAGTCACCAGGGCAGAGCTTCATCACTCGTTCAAGCTCGCTTTTTATAGACCAGCCTACCGGCCGGTGGAGCAAGTGGCCGGCAGAGGCGTCACACGCTTACAAGTAAAATAATAAACACCTAATTATTGAGCAGTGGATGAATTATTGCGGATTTGTTTATGAATACATATATTGTTAATAGGCGTAATTATTGTGGATTGAAAATATGTAATTTTAAAATTGCCGGTAATTGTTTCATTATTACTAAATTTAACTAAATAATGTATTATGTTATATTGCTTTAAGGCCAAAGATTATTAATCTGTTAAATCCTTTTAAAATTAGTCACATAAATGATTTTAGTTATTACTTATTTTATTAATATAATTTTAAAAGTTGCTCTAATCACAGACCTAAGAATTACATTTTTTATTCTCTTTTTTTATATCAGTGCTGATTAATTAAATGTTGGGACCTCATGATGACGAATCTAAAGTCGGTTTGCTTTTATCACATCAGAATTTTTCGGAATTCACATTATTAAAAATCATGTAAAAAGGGTTTTAATTTTTTTCGGAAATCAATCGGAAATAAAGAAGCTACTGAAGTTATTTTTATTGAACGAATCGTTATTATAACGATAAACATTTTAGAATACTTCAGAGGCTTGCGGAACCTTTTATTTTTTTCTGTAAAACTTTTCTGTTGAGCGATTTCCCCTTGAGAGCCCGTTTTGAATCATTACGCTTCATCGTCACTTTCCCGTATACCTTCAATCCTTTTTTTTTTTAAATCTCGTTAAAATCTTGCACCTTATTTTTTAGTTACTGCTCCTAGATCTTCAGGAAAGTAACCTAAATGCGAATGAAGACAATGGACTTTGGGACTCACGAGCAACCTAATCTTTTGAAATGTTGTTTACATTTCATGGGTTTAGCTATGTTAAAACTGTTTTCCTTGCCCACTGACCACTTGCAAAGTTCTGATACGTAGTTCCTACAAACTTTATTCAGAGTCCAAGTTTTGTGCAAGTTACGAATAGTAACACCGAAGTAATTGTCGTACATGTTGTTCACAAGTAAAATTATGTTTTGTTGTTTTAACACCACATACGCACCACAAATGTAAGAAAATTTTAACGGGAGTAACAAATTTACGTGAAGGCATGTTAAAAACCTACGTACGATTTATAAATTGAACATATGGAACATACTGTTAGTAACAATCTGACCATTATTGACATAAACTATTAAATTAACTAAATAATCGCAACCGCGATGTTGTTCGTACCTCTATCTGTGTCCAATTCGGTGCTGATATCCATATCAGCATCTAACTGACCATTATGTATTTCATAATGCACGTCTAGCCTTTTTATCACCCCTCCATTTGTCAGACGGACCAATATAGTGTCACCGGTATAACTAGTCGTAACAAAGTTTGTTTTGTACTGCCTAATGTATTGCTGTGTGAGAGAAACAATAAATTATTATTATTATTATTAAAAAAAAATGTCTATTAACCCATTTTTTATTAAACAGTGATGTTCTATAATAGTTTACCCTTATTTAAAAAAAAAATATTACAAGTTTTTTTATGTGGTGACAACCATCATCATCATTTCAACTGGTTGACTATAACCACGCCACAGTTCAATTTTGATGCCATACACATCACTTTCGAAAGGATTGGGAATTTACTCTACGACTATCTATTAAAATAAATAATAAAGTGTTCAGAAAGGAAAATAAAGCTATTGCTCATTTTATAAAATTAAACACTCATATATTTGATCATCGAATAAATAAATTATTTATTATTTCTAGTCTGTCCTTTTTTAATCACCTTTGTACAACAATAGAGCGGGAGCGCGGTGGGCAAAGCGTTCTCAACTTTCGATTATATGGCACAAGATACATTACTGGTTGGACCTGACGCCAGGTATCATTATTTAAATTTTGTAGTCTATTATGGCGTAGGTATTTTCCCTTTTGTATGGGAGTTATGTATGTATCTGTTACGAAGTAACTATTTTCTAGGGCTACTAGTAATCTTATTAAAGTTATTAAGCTCTCATTTCACTTAAAATATTTGTTAGTATTTCGCTTAAGTCAGTAATGTACCGCTGGCTCAAATTGGGCTCAAAGAGGGTGATGAGTAAAATTGTCAATTTACATCTATATTTTAATAATAATAATAATAATGCGCTCTGTGATTACGCAGCACGAGTCACAGAGCGCATTGACTTTCTGAAACAGAAAGTTTATGCATGGGCAAACCGTATTCGGAGATACAAAAAAAGAGTAGACCGATATACTCAGAATCGTTCATTCCAAAGGGATGAGAGGTGGGTTTATAGAAGGTGGGAGCAGCCTGATTTAGTGAGTGACACACATTTCCCAGAAGTTGAAATTACAAATACATTTTGACGTAACATCCTGGCAATGCCTGTCACTCACACAGAGGGTGATTGGATGCGAGATATCGAACGTTCGTGTGAGTTGATTGATAACATGGAGCCAATATTAATTTCTGCAATTGATATAGCTTGTGCAGTTCATTCGCTGCCGAAGTGGAAAGCAGCGGGACCGGACGGACTGCATAACTTTTGGCTAAAGTGGCTCCGTAGCTCACATGTATGTTTGGCATCTCAATTTCAATCATGCTTAGAATCAGGTTCGCTTCCGACTTTTATGACCACAGGCATAACTCATCTGCTCTATAAGTCTGGCAGTGCCACAGATCCCAAAAACTACAGACCAATAACGTGTCTACCAACGGTTTATAAATTACTCACGTCCATTCTGAGCGTAAAGATAACATCTCATTTATCCAAAAACACCATTATGGCTTACTCTCAGAATGGATGTCGAAGTGGGGCCCGTAGCACTAAAGAGCTCCTTATACTTGACACGATCATTAACCAACAAGTTCGCCGTAACCGAAAGGATTTGGCGACATGTTGGATAGATTATAAAAAGGCCTATGACTCTGTGCCGCATACGTGGCTCTTGAGGGTGATGGAGTTGTATAAGATTGATACAACTCTGTGCACTTTCTTGAACGCATGTATGCGGCAATGGAGAACCGTCCTTTGCTATCCAGGATGTCGGCGGTCTCAGGGTGACGGCGAGTTGATAAAGATCAGGCGGGGTATATTCCAGGGTGACAGTTTGAGTCCCTTGTGGTTCTGCTTAGCTTTGAATCCTCTTAGCACTTTGCTGGAGGGTTCAGGACTAGGCTATTGTTTGCGGAGAGGAGGTCAGGTAATATCCCATCTCCTTTATATGGACGATTTGAAACTTTTTGCCTGCAGCAAATCCCATGCAATGCCAATGCAAATAAAATATTTGGACTTATCCCACAAGATTGTCGACATGTGGGATGTGGATTCAGCAATCATTGTGCCGATAGTCATTTCGGCCCATGGGTTAATTGCTAAGAGCCTCGACCAACACCTTCAGAGGCTCACGTTAGGCAGCTTAATCAAGAGCCTAATGCAGAAGGCAGTCCTTCTCGCTTCTGTCTCTGGAACCCTAACCACCGGTAGCTTGGTCCCTGTACCCGATACCGATGGGACACTATTTTTTTATATTTTTTTTTATATAATAATGTATTTAAAAATGTAATTTATATGTTTTGTAAATGTTAAAAAAAAAATAATAATAATAATATATATTTGTTCCAAAAAACTTAACACTATATTACAAATAATTTGGCATTATTTTTACAGACCAATAAATGTAGCATCTTAACCGAACTAGGCTAGGCAAAGCCTGTATTCCGATTATCAGCGCCTATCCATCCCCTCTAATTATTTTATTGTAATAATAGCCCACTATTTCCAATTTGCTATTTGTGCTCTGTTACAAACATTTTATACCTTAATACTTAAAATTAAATACAATTTGTGAAGGTGTGAGAACATTATTTTTTGTTGAGTGACATTAGTGATGAAGTGTATGTAAGTGTTGTGACAGTGATGCAAGTGATAAAGTGTTTCGAGGGTGATGTAGTGGTGTATTAAGTGGGTGTGTGCATGCATGTTTAAATAGTGTGATCAGTGTGTGTATGTATGTAGTAATGTAGTTTGTTATTTTTGTTTGAATGTTTTTATAAGGTAGTGTTCAATGTGTGAGTATTTTTTTTATTGATTATATCTGCCAATGAGCTGCCTACGTTTATAAAATAGTTGTTTACTTCATTGAGCGATTTGTGAGGAGTAGTAGAAAATGTTAGGAGTTCTTTAGGGTGTTGTGTTGTTTTTGTTGTGTTGGTGATAGTTTTTATTACTTTCCATAGTCTTTTGTTATCATTTTATGCAGTTTGAATTTGGTCTTTTTCATATGCTCTCTTTACTTTTCGTAACAAGTCGTTACAAAAGTTTCTATAGCGTTTGTAACTATTTTTTTAAGATTTCTTTATCCGGTGTTAAACTGGATTTTTTATGCAATTTGTCCCTATTCTTCATACATCGTAACAGTCCTGGAGTTATCCAAGGTTTTATAATTTTTTTTCGTCTTGGTAGAGATATTGTTATTGTATTTTGTTCGATAACAGTTTGGAGGCGTTGTGTGAGGTAATTTTGGTTATGATTTGGATCTCTTGACTGGTAAATTGAATCTATGTTATTAACTTTGGCCATCCTTGCATCTGAATATTCACGTTGTTTTAATAGATTAAAGCTAAAACTGGATGGTGGTCTGTTATTATTACATGTGGAACTATTGTAATGGATGTGCTTTTAGTTTTTATTAGTGCGTGGTCAAGGCAAGTCTCGCTGTCGCTGCGGGTTATTAATTGGTGTGCTGATAGAAGACCATGTGTAGCAGCCAAAGTTAAATATCTTTCTCGGTTGATGTCTATTTTATTAGCATTTATTGCTATGTTTATATCACCCATAACTATGGTGTGTTCAAAGAATGAGACTGTCTGCAGAATGTTATCTAAAGAAGAAAGGAATGGGTCTATTTTTGTATAAGATGGCGATCTATACAACGCAATAATGGCAGTGCAATTGTCAACGGTTGCAACTAGACAGTTACAGTCCTGGAAATCAGGTTCTATTACATGTACATTGAGATTTTCTTTGTAGTATATAACCACTCCGTCATTCTGCTTCGGATGTATTGTATAAAAACTCATCATATTTGCTTGACATCATATCTATACTGGATTGTAGTTGCAGCGTGACAATAGCCGACTAAGTTGGGAATGACAGACGCACAGGGTAACCAACACTCTGTCAATATTAATACGTCACACTCTAGTTTCATTCTGTGTAGCATAGCCTCCAACCTTAATATATTACGGTTTATACTGCGTATATTCTGCGTCAGTATGAGTAGGCGGTTGGATGAGAAGCTGGTAACAATCTCTTGGCATTTTTCTAAGTCTACGGTTTGGGAGTGGGATACGGATAACTTGTCTAGATCATCAGTTAAGTTGATTATGTCACCAAATGTTGTTGAAAGATGTATGTTTTTAAAGAATTGTAGTCGTAGTATGAACTCATTTATGGAAAGTATTTCTAAGTTTAGGATTTAATTATGTGATTATGTGTATTTTAGCAGCTTGGTACCTAATGGAGTATGTGTATTTTAGTGTAATGTAGTTGTGTTGTAAATTTTCTAATAAAAGTTAATAAAGTTATGTAAATTGTGTTTATCTTTGAAAGTGTATTATGCATTGTGCCGATTTGTGAGCAACGATTTGAATTGTATAATAAGTCACTGTTCTTTGTGTACCAGATTTTGTTAGTGCAACAATAAAATCTTATAAAAAATAAAAAAAATAACATGCATATAAAAAAGTAGCAACACTTGACAACGGTTATCCACTAGAACACAAAATAGTCATAGTGGTTTTACATTTTTTCTCAATGTATCTAAGTCAATGTCATTATTAATACGTATATGAGGAGAGTCTTCATTTTTTTTGATGTACACGATTCCGTTGGATGTCTAGCAGAAGCTATAGTCATGACTATTCCGGAATCGTCTTACTAAGAAATACAGTCTCTGGGTTTTTTGAGTGAGAGTCTCTGAAATATATATTGTCTTTGGTTTATAATTTGGGTTTAGATTTGCTGTGTTTAGTTTACTGCCTTTTGGTTTCGATTTATTAAAAGTCTTGCCAGCTTTAAGGACCTTTTCCTTCATTAGCGTAGTGGTGAAGTCAACTACAACTAGGTCTGAGGCATCTTTTGATTTTAGCCTATATATGTCTCTCACGACATTGCTGTCAATATCAACATCGAGTATCTTACCCAACTTTGTAATTTCATTTACCAGAGTATCCTTTGTTTCTCCGATTTGTTTTGGAAGATTGCATATCTCTATTCCAAAACTACGGGTTTTCCACTCTAGCGATTCCAGTTTTTCCTCTAGTTGTTGACTAGTTGCTTTATCTCTTTGTCCTTCCCTCTCCAGTATGGAAAGTTTCAATAAAAACTCATCATATTTGCTTGACATCATATCTATACTGGATTGTAGTTCTTGATAACGTTTTTCCTGTTCATTAGAAAATGATGAAAACATTTGTTTTATAAGTGCTAGGAGATCTGTACTTTCTCCCTCATATTTCCTCTTTTTCCTCTCAGTAGCATTCACCACTAGTGAGTGAAGATGAGGCTCCAATTCACAATGCTGCAGTGGTGACTCACTTTTTTCCGTCTGGCACGCGAACATTGTAGTGACGTTGCGTGCGCTGGACCCTTCAAGGGATATCGGTGGGGCCTGCGAGACAGGCGGTGTACGCTTTAGTGGCATGATAAGTAGTTATTGTGTAATACCTTGTGTAAGCTAATAATTGTTATAGAAACTGTATAGGTCTATTGACATTCACTTGTTGTAGTGTTTCATTCAACCGTAGAAAGTTACTGTGCTCTTCTTCAAATACTTGTCAATAGTTTTCAAAAATATTTTTATTTTAATGTTATCGGATACTTAGTAGAAAAATACTACCAAATTCTACTAATTTCTTAACTATGATATCAAATTCACCCTCTGGTAGGAAGTGGCTGAACTAAGTTAGTTAGTTTTATTACCACCTGTATGGCCAAAGTGGAGCTAGTTGACTTGTACAAGATTCAAAAGATTTTTCTTAACGTTTTTAGTTTTTAAACTTTGAATACTTTTAATGGAAAGTTTTTTAAAAACAACAGAATAATTAGTAATTACTTATCACTGTACCGGTAGTTCGTTTTTATTTCACTACAAACACTATTTTTTGTTTGTTATTGTTTATAGCACTGTGTAAACACTTGGGGAAATAATTGTTTTATTTACACTTATACTAATTGAAAGTTCTCACAAACGTTACTGCTTATACATAACTGTTATTGCAGCTAGACGTACCACTGTCTATACAAATTAAACAAAGATTTTATTTATTTCCAAATTTAAAATATGTAGTCTATGTAAATAAGGCTAGGGATGCCAGGCCAAAAAAAAGAGTTTAGAGTTTAGTTAGAAAAAAAATTAAATTAGATCAACGACATAACAAAGTACATTGTCATTATGATGGCCAGTACACTGTACATATACATATCTATTTGAGAGTTGTGTAACCGAATTTAAATAATGTTCCTAATCGAAGCCTTGTTCATATAGTCAAGTGCAATTAGTCATTTTAAATGAAGAATGACGTAAGCTAGCTATAGTGAGTGGAGTTTAACGATCATATGTTTTGTTGAATTTCTTATGCTATAAACTAAAAAGTTTACCGATTACAACTTTCCGCAAAAATTTTTTTTTTTCCATCTTTACTTTACCTTTGCCAGTAAAATCATTTTAAATCTTGAGAATAATTTAACTTTATAAATAGTTCACAAAAAGACCACAAAGAACCTTGAAACTACACGACCGGGACAACACACTAAACGATGACTGTAGTATGGAGGAGAGACAGGTATAGTGGAGATCCCATGTGGCAACTGTTACTCCGCTTCGAAAACTGTTTAGGGCGTAAGACGCGCGATTCTGAATTAGAAATTAGAACTGACGATGTCTGCGTTAGAGGAAAAATTTCATCACACTATGTTTTCGGTATGAGAAGTTATCTAAGAACACAACTAATTTCTGGGATGCGTCACACTTTGGCAACGATTTTTCACGGTTAAACTACTAAACAGATTTTTATTAAATTTGGAATGTACATCATAGTCTGATGTGATATACAAAAGAGTTTAGCCCGAAATTTCAAGGAATCATTTAGAGAGCACTGGCGAAGCAGCAGGTGTAAGGCTAGTAGGAAACATAAACGCGGAATTAAATCATTCAAAAAATTTTAAGCTTTTTTTAGAACTGAAATGATTGTAAAACATTCCCATTTGCATGCATGTTGACAATATTTTCGCTATTCCTCTGCACTAATTTGCTGCACTTGCAGGCCTATTTACATTGTTCTTAGCAATCCTTCACAGTTCTCAATCCTTAACAGTTAGTGAATGGCTTCTCTGTCAACCATTTTGTAAAATTACCCTTATTTATATCATGGTGATAGTCAGCAGGTAAACTTTTTCACCAGTACACCAGACAAAAATTTGGTACGAAACCGTTTTCTCCACCAGAATATATAATGATCCACCTCGCTCCAAGTGAAATACTTTTAGATTGACCTGCAATATCTTTGCTTTGCCAGCACTAGTTCACAGAACACGGACCATGAATGTATGTCTCATCTAAATAAATCACATCTAATTGATTTTGCTCTTCAGCTTAGCAATTTTTCTTTATACACTCCAAATACTTGTATCTTTGTAGTTTGGTGTCTTTCTGCTGAATCAAAAATTTCCTTTTTAATGGGAATTTAACATATTCAAAACCAATTTCTCAAATTATCAGTCTGTAAAAAATAATACATACATATTTTTTAACACTTAAATAGTTTTCAGTAAGTACTTCAAAGATTATCTCCCTCCGTTGTCAAAGATTTCCAATAGTTTCATTATTATTAGAATTTTTTTTGTACAACATAGAATTCTTTTACTTTATTCCTGATCAACTCTAAATGGAAACTGTCCAAGTTAATTTTCTTTTTTTCCCGTGTCCTCTTTTATATCAGGCGTAGAAAATACACAATCATTCACTGTGCCTATGATTAACCGGTCTTTAAAATCGAAGATTGCGTTTAATTTACACTTTCTTCTTTGCATATTTTACGATACACATAAGAAGCTTTTTCGACTTTTTATTAAAAAAAAAAAGAAAAAAAAAATTATTATGGATTCTATCCCGCGCAAGAATCTGCGCCGGAATTCCGCCAATGTCAAGTGTTTTATAATTATACAAGTTAAATAACAAAAACGTAAAAAAAAGGACGTCTATTCGTCCATCTTAAAAACAAAATTTCAAAAAAATATTTTAAAGAATAAATCACTAAATCTCAGGAGTGATTGACATATACCTATCTCCTAATTTGTCCAGATGACAGTTGATATTACCATATGAAAATAACAAAAAAAAAATTTTTTTCGTGCCATGCGATTCTGGTAAACCTATACGTGGTAGGAAGAATACTACTGATACTGCATCGAGCAATGAAAATTCATGAGAATTAGTATAATTAAACATATCTATATAATTTATCAACACTGGGCTTGACGAATGTAACATTGGATAGGTTATCAATAAAGTGTTGTTAATTTTATGAGTTTTAACATCAACCTATTATTGTAAACAATAATTTTAAATCATTGGTTCAGACTGTTTTTAATCTAAATTATATGAAATTAATAAATCAAAAAACATGCCAAAGACAAGTGAGAAAAACTTGGAAACAACAACAGGCGAGTATTGAGTTAGACGTAACCCTCCTCAATTTAGTTTGCTATCCTTCTTGCCGAATTCGATAAAATTATTTATGTTGGAAGTTAGTAACCTTAATATAAACCGTATTTTTTTTTTATTATACATGTACTTACATAACTATATTCATTGTTACATTACTATATAAAAATTCTGATAGTTATTCATTTTATGGAAATGCTATAAACAGTAATTGAGAAGGGAAACACCTAAACACTCCTGGTTTGAATCTGCACACCAACGATAACAACAGCCAAAGATAAACCTCTACGAATTGCCGTAGATAGGGAAGGGAACCCAAACTCCTTCATCAAAGATCTTATTAGGTGTGGCAGATATGTCCAAAGTCATGCAATCTCCTGGTAAGTAATACTTCGGCTCAGTTCAACAGATTTGCGGGAAAATGTTCTGTAATCTTTTCCATATTCTGCAACACTTTACGATAAATCCATAAAATAGATATTAATGTTATGCACATGCCTAGAACATTCTTTTTTAATACAGATATTATTTTATCATTATAAATTATTGAAGTAAATATTTTGCACTCTATTTGTGACCATAACTGTGTCGTACGAAAATGTACAAAGGACGGCGTTTATATTAAATGTAATCTCTTGTACCTACTACTTGTACCTTAGGGTAATTGAGATATTTCTTAATACATAAACATATTATTTTGAATGTAATAAAAATATTTTGAAGCCTATCGAAAGTGATGTGTACAGTATCAACAATTAACTGTGATGTGCTCCTTATCACAGATTTGTCAACAACATTTGTCAACATTCATAGGGTGACTACACAAGAAGTGCCACCCAGAAAAGAAAATGTCGTATTGTTCTCTGTCTATATGTATTACTTAAGCTAAATTTATTATTATTAGTAGTATGTAAACATAATTTAATTATTTAGTAGAAAAGTATTATTATAGCCACATGGCAATGGTGAATAAAAAGTAAATACCTAAAGTATTTTCAAATTATATTAATTGGCTCATTATTTTTTTCAAAGTTTAATTACTTTTAATTATAAAATATATGTATGTGCCATTTTGTTTGATATCTTGTTGCCATTTTGTAGGTAGTGACATAATCCCGTTGCTGTAGAAATCGTGGAATTTTTGATCAAAAAACTGCAACAAGTAGTTTTGACAGTCTCTTGATGTTAACCTAACACTACCCAAAGAATTCTGAAGAGACCGAAACAGGTGAAAATCTGAGGGTGCAAGGTATGGACTATATGGTGGATGTATTAACACTTCCCAACCAAGCTCTCTCAATTTTTGTTGAGTGGCCAAAGATGTGCGTAGTCTGGAGTTATCATGATGAAACACCACTCCTTTGCTGTCAATCAATTCTGGCTATTTTTTCTTATTTTCTTGCTTGAGTCTCATTAGTTGTTGGCAGCAGAGATCCGAATCGATAGTTTTACCCGGCGGTAAAAGCTCATAATGAACGTTGCCCTTCCAATCCGACCATACACACATCATCACCTTATTAAGTGTTAATCCGGGTTTTCCTACAGTCTGTGGAGCTTGACTACCCTTTGACCATTGAAACTTCATGTTGAACTTCAATTCATGCTCAATTTTTCGAAGTCGAAGTATTTTAAACAAAAACCGTAATATTACGTATTCTGCGAGGAACCGGTTTCGGGACCTTGCAAAAATTAATATTCCTTCAACCTTTCCGATCATATTATATTAAAAATATTTCTACCTCCGACCCTCTCGCATTGTTCCGATGATGCGATTAGAATGGAAAGTACGGACTTGCTTCAAGTAAGGATGATTATGAGCCTTTTATAGTACTTTATTGTTTTGATTATACTATTCACAAAGGAGGCTAATTTCGTTATTATACAATTTTATATGGACTCTTGACATACAGTTACAATATCTCAATTACATTTTCTTTTATATGGGTTCATGGCGCCGTTATAATTTTAAATGATTTACATTACAAATAAAAATAGAAAATTACTAGGTAGGAATTAGATGGACCTCATGAAACACGTTAGCAGAACCCGTTCTCTTCAATAAATAGTGAACATTACTCACTGAAGTTATTATTCTAATAAAATACCTACTTAGAATGCTAACAATTTCTAGGTAACTTATTCTGTGTCTCACTACTGTACCAAATGGGCGTCCAGTTCAGCATGTGCCAAGCTAAGGCCCGGCGCTGTTTTTCCACTGGAACCCATTCATTAGTGTGACTCACGAACGTAACATACAGCGTCTATATACTTAAAACATATAATTTTGCGTTTACAATAAATGAAAGATGTAATGTATTTATTATATTATTTATGTACAGCAAACACATAATACCCGCCCATTATAAGTTAATAAATAAATAACAATAGCAGACAATAAATGGTATTATTAGTATTTTTCAATTATTCCTCTATAACTTACTTCCTTACCTCTATAATACCTTTACGGTAAAGGTATTTGCCTAGTTGAAACGCTACAAAAATGACCATTATTCTCATAAGAGCAGATATTCATCAAGCTCGCTAAATAGAAGACTACGTCAAAACTTTTACCGTATACATTTCAATATATTTTAATAAAAAAAACCTTTTAAAAATAAAACAAAGTTATATAAAATCAGGCTAGCCTTCTTCATAAATATACTGCGTTTACCGTTGCGTTTAATAATTCAGACTGCACTTCGGCATTTTCCTGTGGGAATTGTGACGTGTAGATAACTACTCGCCGATCAATTGTTAATGTACCCAGGTCGTGCTGGAAAGGCTTGCATTACTAACCACCTATATAGTTTCTTAGGAAAAGGAATACGCAATTTTGTGTTTTATTTTTAGGAAGTTAGCAACGATAGTCATAAATGGAGCTATTTTTAGCTTTCAATGCCAACAATTCGAAAATTTTGATAGTCCTCGTCATTTGAAACCGATGATAAAAATGAGTTTTAGCTATTTGATCAAATCAGTTCTGCTGTTTTTGAAGATTTTCAACTCTTTTACCTAGACTTATATAAATACAGTAAGTCACAAACTGTCATATTTGCAATAAAACGACCGAGTGCGGCACAATAACTGGTTTATTGTATCAGAACTTATACCTACCCTCACAACAATATTATATTACAACACAAACGTTTTAACCTTCACTAGTAATAGCATATTAGGTTTCACAGTCTACATAGGAAAGTTTTTAAAAAACATCCTATTTCAATCAATGTAAATAATGAGTTCAGTAATATTCCTAATTATGCACATTAATGTTAAGCATTGCCTTTACAAGACAATCTATTTTAAAAACTGTTAAAACATATTATGCTTATATTCAGAATGGTGCCATTAATAGTGCCATTATAGTGGTGCGATTAATGTGTTTACAGGCATTACTATGAAAACGCTAACTGATAATACAGACAGTTGTTCTATTTAAAAAAAGTGTGAACACCTTAGATCTATTTTACTAAAATATTGAAATAAGCCCTATCGTGAAATCATGATCATACATAAAAAAATACAACCGCTACGAACATAGTATGTACTTTTCTTTGGTGTAGGTAAAATAGAAAAGATCTATGATAGACTCAAATATTACCACATCAATCATAATGTAACTATACGTGAATACCACCAAACCAAACTGGATTCTGGACATATCCTTTGTAATCGTGTCAAAACTAGTAAATATAACACAATTATTTCTTTTCACACTAAATTACTGTACTTTCAACTACTCAGAAATGTAAGAAAATATTGACGGTTTTCTCCACTTTTTCCATCTACCCTCGATAATTAAGTGTTCCCGTATTGGCACGGTGGTCAATAATGGGTTAAGATGCGTAGGTTTAACTCACGTTCCGACCGTTTGTATGAAGTTAGAATACTGGGTGTATAACATTACTGTAGATACGTGTTTACAGTGGTTGCTTGTTTCACAGTTACGTTATTAAGTAATTACGTAAGCTCGTGAGAAAAAGACCGGCAATCAAAAACACCCTAAATAGTACAAATCACGCACAAGGGAAAATCAATAAACTGAGTTCCAAAGATTGATCTGCACTATAATAATAACAACGGACCTTATTCAATACTTACTATCATTCAGCTTGTACTTACAGTAAGTCAATAAGACCGAAAAAATAGAATCAAAGGACATTGTTTCGTTTCGAGTTTGAAAATTAAAAGTTGTAAGTGGTTTTCAAGCACAATTTCCGAGCACAATCAAACTCTGACTCTGACTCCAGTGGAGACTCTAATTATCAATTTATATAAACTAAATTTTGCCTGGTGGTCGAATTTCAACCATAATTCATAAACTTTAAATGTTTTACTTTATTACATTGACCAGTATAACTTGAACTATAATTATATAGACTCCCGTACCTTAGCAGCACAACATGCTGGACCCCTGTACCTATTTGTAGCTTTAGCTCATTTACATTAAAACATTTTAACTATCTGCACTTCTTCTACACCTAAACTTTTTGTTATGCCATAGAGGGCAAACGATCAGATGGTCATTTACCAGATGGTAAATGACTACCGCCACCTATGGGCACCTGCAACTCAAGAGTCACAAGTGCCTTGTCGGCTTTTAAGGTTAGAGTAGGGGGAGGGAAGAGGATTAGGGCCTCCGGTAATCTCACTCCTTCGACAACACACAACACAAGCATTGCTTCACGCAGGCTTTCTGTGAGGCATTGGTATCACTCCGTTCGAGTCGTCAAACGTGCCGAAGCATGGCTCTCCCACGACAAGTTTAAGTACTTAAAGTATTCCAAAAATCACATTGCTCCGTTCGCAAAATTTGCTTAAAAAGGGGTACAAAAAATGCTCTCTACGTATTAATATAGATCGGGGAATAACTTTATATTAACGTATTTTATATACAAATTCAAGAAATTTTGTTTTGTAAGTATAATTACATTTAATTATCACTACATACTATAAAACTAAGTCCCCCGCCGCGGCTGTCTGTCTGTATATAATTTGATATGATGATGATTGTTGAAGAGGTCTCTGCTACCCGTGCGAAGCTGGAGCGGGTTGCTAGTAATATATATGTGCCATTTTGTTCGGTAACTTGTTTGCCATCTTGTAGGTAGTGACCCGTTGCTGTGGATCAAAAAACTGCGACAAGTAGTTTCGACAGTCCTCTCTTGATATTAATCTAACACTACCCAAAGAATTCTGAAGAGACCAAAACAGGTAAAAATCTAAGGGTGCAAGATCAGGACCATATCGTGGATTCATTAACATTCCCAACCAAGCTCTCTCAGTTTTGGCTGAGTGGCCAAAGATGTGTGTGCTCAAACCAAATCAATTATTTCAATTAAACCCGTTATAGGTATTTTTGAATTGTCAGGAGTAGTTAGTCAGGCTAAGTCAGTCGTGAAACTAGTTGCCTGTTCCCCTAAGTAGATAATGTGGAGAAGAACAGTCAAGAAATGTGTTCTGGCGTTATCATGATGAAATACCACTCGTTTTCTGTTGATCAATTCCGGCCGTTTTTTCTCAATTTATTGCTGTGTCTCATTAGTTGTTGGCAGTAGAGATCCAAATCGATGGTTTTGCCCGGCGGTAAAAGCTCATAATGAACGATGCGCTTCCAAACCCACCATACACACACCATCACCTTATTGCGTGTTAATCCGGGTTTCGCTACAGTCGGTGAAGCTTGACTACCCTTTGACCATGATCTTTTTCGCACAAATTTGTCGTAGGTGATCCTCCTGTCATCACTAATGATCAATCTATTCAAAAATTGTTTGGTTTCATTACGTTTCAATAGAGAATCGCAAATGAGTACACGATTCATTAGGTTTCTTTCAGTGAGCTCGTGTGGCACCCAAATATCGAGCTTTTTTGTATAGCCACACTTTTTCAAAAGGGTCAAAACTATTTTGTGGTCAATTCTCTGTTCTCTTGCTCCACTTTTTCAAAAATCGCATCGTCTTTATCCGTATGAGGGCGACCAAAGCGAACTGCATCTTTGACATCAAAATTCCCAGACTGAAAACGCTTGAACCAACTTTGTGCTACTTTTACTGACACTGCATTAGGTTCATAAACGTTACAATTTTTTTCACGGCTTGATACGTATTTTTCCCTTTTTTGTAATAAAAGATCGTAAGGTTCATTCATTTTGGCGTACAGAAAAACAATTGCGGGACAAAAATGGCGGGAAAGTGCTTTTTACTTTTTCTTTTTCTTAATGTCCTATATTTATTGATATTAAAACCAACCAGATACAAACAAACAAAACATCCAAAGAGATTTTCTTTTAATTTATACATGTAAAATACGAAAAGACTTTTTCCCCAACCTATTAGAAGAAAATGAAGGTAAAGGATATTGTAAACGCCGCTTATCCTATAATTATATCATACTTTTAATTCACACATATATATTATAAAGTTATACTACATAAGTATTAAACGTTCATTACACATTTCCCTCCCCTTCCTTCCGCTTCCTCTTTCGCAAAAAAGATCGCGACGCCCGCGCACAGAGCTCTCGCTAAAAGCTCCTAAATACTAATTAAACCGCTAAATATATCTATATAAAACCACACGCGAGTGTTCCCTGTCAGCAATAAAACACTATTATAACAGCATATAAACACTAAAATACACTATTATACTACATATAGTAATTTGGACACATATACACCTAATATATCTATTCAAATAGGTAGTAAGTTTGAAACTAGCGCTTGAATTACATCCCACAAAGGTTTCGTGTCGATTAATCACAGTCGACTGGTGCGCTCGCTTCACGTGTTCGATGCCCGCTCTAATACACACGTCTATTTATACTCTGATATAAGTAGCCATTGTGGAGGAGGTACAACTATTATAACCTTCTAAAGTTTTTAGATGGCTCAAAAGGGCATGAAACATTTTTAAAGTGGCTAATGTTATATTATGCAGACCGGTGGAACGTAATGCCACATTCATGGTATAAAACTAAGACCTAAGTCTATCCTAACGAATATTATAAATGCTAATCATTATTGTCATGAAATTATGCTATACGCATCATTGCATGCCTGTAACATATTTATGTTGTCATATATAAAAGGAAAAGGTAACGTTCATCCAGAAAAAAAATATTGCTCCCGAGGGACAAACTGATTGACCATTTACCGATTCGCGGTCTCCGCTCTAAGACCCGTAGGCAAATGCTAGTAGTTAAATAAACATAAATATAAATTAAGTCGGCAAAGTACAATGGAGTATTTTGCTATATCGCTACATAAAGGAGTACTATGCCATATCCAAATTTTAGTTAAAAAAAACCGGACAAGTGCACGCACCGAGTGTTCCGTAAGTAAACAAACTTATATAGCAATAGTACGCCCATCTTGGAAATCAATTCTCGAAGGTTTATGAATGTCTTTTACGAAAGACAAACATAACTTTGCGGTTCAAAAAATACTCTCCTATACATCAATGTACCTACGTCAAAGTCAACTTTCCATCCGGAAATATATAAATTTGTAATCACAAAAACATTTTTTTATGTGATATAATATCAAATTCACAACTTTCGGTTATTGTTTTCCTTTCCTTGTGCTGTCAGACCTTGCTTCTTACCAAATTTCATGATTCTAAATCAATGGGAAGTACCCTATAAGTTTTGATTTACCTGCGAAATATTCAAATTTGTTAAAATCTAAGGCTCAATGGCTATATCTTTTGATTGCGTTTATGAAGTCACCTTGAGTTTTTACAGATTAAAGGGACCGCTGACATAGTACTTCATGTTAACTTCAACTTGATGTCTCCACGGGTTCCTGAGAAAAAGGGGTATTGACAGACAGACAGACAACAAAGTGATCCTATAAGAGGTCCTTTTTTTCCTTTAAGGAACGGAACCCTAAAAAAACAAGCTTTAATAGCAAACCGAACTAAAAAGTAGAAAATGTTTATTAAAAATAAAGAGTTTTGTTGATTTTACTAAATTGTTCTAATAACACTACTTTTATAAATAATAGATACCCATGAACTATTTGTAACATCTGATGTCAAGCACTCCACGCTTTTTTACAAGCAAATTAATTATCTTGTTAATAATAGCTTAATTCTTAGTTTAAACTTATTAGGTTTTTTTTACTGGACGTGAGATAGACAGGTCAAGCTTATATAAATCTTATATAAAAAAGGGTTGAATTACAACGTCTGTACGATGAGAAAATACACTAGGAGTGCGTGCATCTTGTTTTCAATTACAGTTTTTTAATAATATAAGCAAAGTCTATAATTATTTCGCGAAAACCGTTTGTTTTAATAAAAAAAAATATATTCTAAGACGAAGATTATTTTATTCAAAAACGCGCTTGGTGGCGCTTAAATAACGATAACTTGCGTAAATTACGTAAAACATTACAACGTCTGCATAAAAGTATTACTTATATGCAGACGTTGTCAATTGACGTCGGAAACTCATAATATGAGAAAAGCCTGGGACCGGAATGCCTACCCTCATGTACCTAATGGGAGACAATATTTTTACATTTATTTGTGGGAATTTTTCTTCTAAAGCTTCATGCGGAATGACAGGACAAACATATTTTTATGAAATATTACTTATTTCTTACTTAACAGACAGACAGACACACAATGTTACTTTCGCATTTACCTAGGGCACATAGCTTTAGTAGTTCGCCTGCGTAGAATCTCTCTAATACAAACTTCTATCCCCTATTTCACCACCTTGAAGTTTAATTTACAAAAAGTAGCCTATGCCCTTTTTCTGCAAGATCTTGTTTGTCTCTGTACCAAAATTCATCGTTGATACCTAATATAATTTATAAAACAAGTTCATTTTTTTTAACTTAAATTTACTTTTAACTTTTTATTAAATCGATTGAAACTTCCTCTCAAATACATTGATTGTTATTTTTAATCGAATCGGCAACGTTCATCACTAATTGACTACTTATTTATTTCTTTAAATCTCAAAGCACAATTTGTACAAAGGCGGACTGAATGCTCAGGACGTTCTCTACCAGTCAACCTTAGGGTGATGTAGAATTATTAGTAGGTGCAAAGATAAAATATAACATTTGAAATTATTTAAAATAATTTAGATAATCAAAACCAAAGTAGATATTGCATGGAATACACACTATTACTTACATAAATAGAATTTTATACGTCAATAATATATAATATACAGATCCATAAGTATAAACATACACAATATACACACATATACATACATATGAATACCAAAATACACATTCGTGTAATTATCTCAACGAACTGTTAGAGTAGTATAATATATTATTATATAGGTCAGTTTGGTTACATCTAGGTTTGGGGAGATCACACCGTGGCGCCTATTTGTTTCATTTTGATAAAGATTATAATTATTTATTATGTCAAAGGGATATTTACTTACCTAATTGTTGTTGCGTTTGGGTATTCCTTCCCAAGAAGGGTCTACGTTACTCGTGAAAGGATTCGATTCATAGTAACTGCTCGACTACGTTAAAGTGGTCTTGTTTTGCATTTATATTGGCTACTTCAGTGCCTTCAAATTATTATGATTTTCTTAATGAAAGTAAGTAAATGTCCCGGTTTAAGTAATTTTACAATTTAACTACTTAACACTTGTGTAATCGCAGTAGCATGGACAAAATAATTAAAAAAACGGCATCTTGTTTGTACTTCCGCGTTCTTTCTGAATTGCTGTCACTGTACGTATTACGATGCCTATCTACTAAAATAATAGTCAGTCGTAGGAATACACGTCAGAAGTGAAAACATAACTTCACAATGTATTCGCATATACATAAACACACACACACATCTATATTTATATATTATAATTAGGTTAACAATAAAAAGTAGGTAATAACATATCTAAATGTATACATAGGGTACACTGGAAGGTCTGCGCTCCTGGCCGCTCATAAATGTTTGAATTTCGAATGTTATATTTTTTTAAATATAAAAAACTAGGCTCCCTCTTACAAATTTTCGATCAGGTCAATTGTCCTGACGCGAGTTTAACATTTTTTAACCAACCCAAAAAGTGCACAACGCCGCTAAAAAAGTTTTCACTTCAAAATGTATAGTAGTGCTTAAGTATTACTTTGTATTCTAAGCTAATAAACACAGTAGAAAACTACCTAACAATAAAAATAATTAGATTCCTCGCCATAATAGGAAAAGTCCAAACCATTAACGTTCCTCGAGCAGTCGAGTTTATTCGCAATGGAAGAACACCCGCGTTTGTTCGTTTGATTCCCGCATAGGACGAATCAATAATCGCGCCGCCCGACGCCGTACCCCATTTTGAAGCCTACGTGGGAGCGTGAGTAGGCATCTTAATTTTACTGCAACGCCTGTACGTGTAGACGTTGCTACATTTTAGGGTACCATTATGTAACTGATCGAATACTATACGTTTAACGAATTAGAATAGAATAGAAATAAAATGTATTGTACACCAATTACAATTAAATTACAAGGAAACCGCAAAAACAATATGTACAATGGGCAACCTTTGGATGGACATTGACGACGGGAAATAAAAGAAATAGTGGGTAGTTTATGGTGTAAGAGAGTTTGACGAGTTATTTTTTAAGGAGTCATACTGTAATAAATATTGTAAGAGTTTTAAAAACATATAAATATATACAAACACAATACATATTATTCTATAAGTACACACTAAGTATATTAACTTACATAGATACAGTACCTAAGTATATTCAGCTAATGAAGGCAAGGTATATAATTAAGAATTCAGGTAGTGGTTTCCCCCACAATCGTTTAATTCGAGCAGAAATTTACTTTGATAGTTAATAAACTATCTTGCTGGTTCTATTACTGTTTAGTAACTTGAACAGAGCGACATCTAACCAAAGATACTAAAACGAACAACTAGTACAAAACATGTTAACCGACATTTCGTAACTCGAGTAGATGTCTACGTTTGAGCGTGATTCTAAAGTGAGCTACTAGATGGCGTTAGTTATAACTAACTATTTTAATAAGTAGCATCGGTTTTTTTACTGCTCTACCAGCTTTTACCTACATGAAAATTTGAAATACATACTTGTAAATAAATATTGTAATCACTAACTATACGAACGTACTAACTGATCAACGAAACGTAATAATCAATTTTAACAACATCCACATTTTTTTTAACTATTCTCTATTCATTCGTTTATTTTCTTGACGGTTGCTTGAGAACGTAACTGTGACAGAGTAATATTTAACTTTAAAACGTGCAGTTAGAAAAATATACATGTCTTCTATTTTCCTGATTTTACTGTTTATTACCATCCGTAGATAATGCAGTATATTTTCAAAATATATGATTTTTGTTTTATGCAATAAAAATAGTTACGTTCTATTGTACGTAGTGATGAGAACAAATGTTTCTACAACAAATTCATAAATCGATGTTAACTATTTCTAAATCAGTATAAATAGCCTTTAGTCTATATATTTATGAATAGTTGTATTTAGTTTTATTTGTAAAAAATAACATCAAAATGTTGAAATTCAAAGAGTAATGAACAAACGAAAGATGACATATCCTACACTTGAGTCTTCAGTAACTTCAATTACCAGTTCTTATGTGAAACATTTTAAACGTGATTTACATAATTTACTAAACAAGTTCAGTGTTTTTAGCTAAAATTAACTTTGAGTTTTTTTTAAATCGACCAAAAGTTCATCTTAAATAAATCATTTTTATAAAAAAATTAAACCGACTTCAAAACCACAAATAGGCACTCAAAAGCGCAAAATAAATTAATATAATTATTATAAGCGTTACCCACTCATCTATTTGAAGTCGGTGCCAGCCAAGTCTAATGGGTAGTAGATAGATACTACCAACAAGTATCTACCTACTTACTACATACATACATTCTATCTACTACCTACTTGGCTTGGCTGGCACTGACTTCAAATAGATGAGTAGATGGGTAGCGCTTATGATAATTATATTAATTTATTTTTCACTTTTGAGTGCCTATTTGTGGTTTTGAAGTCAGTTTAATTTTTTTATATTAAAATAATTTATTTACCCCTTTAATGCAAAATAAGTTTTAATTTAATAAATCCATTTACAAATTTTCGTGTCTTTGCTGTTCGCCGTTGAGGAGTTCCACTATCCACCTCCTAACTCCTTCATCAAGTTTTTCCTCGATTTCCTTGAGATTCCATCATCAGATCCTGACTTGATGATAATGGGACCACCTCGGGAGTATTTTCACCCTTTCGAACTAAAAAAGAGTTTTTTTAATCGGTTCACAATTGGCAAAAATATCAATGAACATACACAAAAAAAAATACATACAGACGAACATAGAACCTCCTCCTTTTTTGGAAGTCAATTAATAAAATTGATTGTTATTTTTTATCAAATCGGCCACATGTCAGGTCACCACTAATTGACTACTTATCGAACTGTCAAAAAGAAAATAAATGAATGGACAGAGTATAATTACACTTACATTACAATTGCACATATTTATATAACTTGGTGAGGTGGGGCAAGAAAGATTTATGCCTCAATAGGAACCAGCCAATGTATGACAAAGACGAACTAGCACCAGAGTTGTATTTCTACTGGGGAATATTCATGGTGCGTGGGGAGGATTGGCAACGCGATAACCGCTTGCCATGAGGGGAGAAATATGCTCGTCTGCCAAGTTATTTGTTTCAAGCACAAAAGTACATAACGAACAATATTCGTAAATTGTTTTTTGAAGTTTAAATCATTTAAAATCACTAAATAAGATATTAATACGCCGTCGTTATTAACATTGGGTCAATCAAGTTTTTAATTGCTTAATAATTGTTTTTGAACGTCTTTATTTGCATAATATTTTGTAATGTATTCGCTTTTGGTTGGCAAAAAACTTTTCTGTAATTGGCAATTTATCTATTTGTATAGATCTCCACTTTACAGCGTTTTTTTTTAATTGTGATCTGCTACGAATTTTTAAGATCTCTATTTTTACGACTTTCGTATTTCTTGTTGTCTTTTAGTATTTATGTATATAGTTTTGACTTTCATAGCAGTCATAATTTTCAATATAATATGGATACACTAAATGATAAATAATAATAAATAATTTAAACAAATTTATGAAAATTAGTACCTACCAGTTTCAGTTAGAAGAATGAAGGGGATCAGCAATCTTTTACTTTTACATCCATATCAGATGATGACGCGTAAACGAGTCAATTAGATTAAATATTTGAGAACTATAAACAAATTAGGAAGAACTCCAATCCATCACGGATAAATTTCCCATTAATTCTAAATAAACGTTGTCGCAAAAAAATTATAATAGCGGATGTCATAGTGAAATACTTAAAATATATTGTGTAAAGAAAACCTATTAAAATACAATTATTAATCAATAGATAATAGTAAATAGTAATTAAGTAATTAAGCGGTTGTTAATTGTTTATAATTTTATTCAATAATTTTTCCATGGAAGTTTCTACATATATGGGTTTTTTTAACGTCTGTAATTATTTTAGAATTTGTCAAATATTGTGCAACAATTGAACGTATACCTAATGAATATAAAGGTGTATGGCTATAGGCCAACACGCTTAGAGACTAGAATATTGGATGAAAGGAATATTGGAAAGAAGAGATGAATCAATCAGTTTGTATTGTGAAGAATTTATCTAGGAGTTTTGTAACATGCGTTGGTTGGTTGGTTTGTTTTTTCAGGACCAGGAAGAACCTTGAGTCGCACTCAAAAGATTCTACTCAACACAGAGGTGCGGGGATATGAATAATGTGAAACTTAGACACTCACTGAATTTTAACCAGCCCTGCGATGATTTTCTTGCAAGCAGTACAATTTTCTTACAAAAACTAATTTCCTTCAAAATCCAATCTTTAGAGCCGTCTAAAGAATATAGCCCGATGAAATAAAACGACAAAAGTAAATAACAGGACGCCTAATAGGCAATGAAGGGACGTAATGCCCTATTTCTGGTTAAACCATTTTTCCAAAAGGTCCGTGAGACCGAAAAATGGTTTAACAAATGTGCGCTGTTACTTGGACCCGTATAAAACGAAGTCAATTGCTCGGAAATTGGCGATTTAAGAAATTTATTGCAGGAACTAGTAGTAAGCTGATGGATTTGGTATTTTTTTCATTTTGTGTTGCTAACTGTGTGGTTTGTAAACATTCTACAGTTAATTGGAGATATTTTTCTTTGATGTCACTAGCTTTGCAAGAAAATATACGCCCCTGATGGAAATTGTTTGCAAGCCTAAAAATATCACGATAAAAAAAACAGTCAGTCGTAGAACTGCACGTTAGAAGTGAAAACATAACTTCTCAATGTATTTGCATATACATACACACACACACACATCTGTATATATATAGTTAGGTTAAAAATAAAAAGTAGGTAATAACATATCTAAATGTATACATAGGGTACACTGGAAGTTCTGCGCTCCTGGCCGCTCATAAATGTTTGAATTTCGAATGTTATATTTTTTAAATACAAGAAACTTGGCTCCGTCTTACGAATTTTCGATCAGGTCACGTGTTCTGGCGCGAGTTTAACATTTTTTACCCATCCCAAAAAGTGCACAACGCCGCTAAAGAAGTTTTCACTTCGAAAAATCATATAATTACTTGTGATGTGTGATGAAGTTCCGAGGAAATATTTCCTTAACAGTAGGCAGTCTTTTTGGTTTCGAAGTGCGAGGGTGAACACCCCTCTGGACGCGACTAGTGCTATGGTAAAAATAACGTTGAAATCGGTTGATGTTATTTCGCTCAAAAGTCGTGCAGCCTCTGTAAGAGTTCTAGGACTATCTCATGAATCTCAGTATTTGATTTTGAACAAATTTACATGACCCTTTCCTTGGTATCACTTCGTGTAACAAAAAAGATTCATTTAAATCGAACAACGTTGTACGGAATTATCACCAAGTACTCGTATATTCATTACATACAATAAATGTTAACACAAATTGAAAACCTTCACCGTTATTGAAGCCGGTTAAAAGTTACCGAACAACACCGTTGTATTAATTGGAGGTTGTGCACTCGGTTCGAGACAAACCCATAATAGAGAAGATAATAAAGAAGAAAAATATTTAAAAAAAAATGTTTTCAAGCATTACTTGGAACTCTGTATAGTCTATTCATAATGTTACTCTATAGTAACTAATTTTGCTAAAAGCGTCACACACAGCCCGCAATGAAATGAGATGTTTTCTAAGTTATTGAGCGTATATTTTTATTAAAATGTCTGCGCAAAACTTAAAGTTTTAGAGAATTTCTGCTTATTTTGAAAGATCCTGTTCATTGTTAGTTTTTGACAATAAGTTCTTTAATAAACTAGACTAGTCATTAGTCGTATTAAACTGCTCATGACATACCTTTGCTTAGTAGAATACCCTCCGGTTGATAGATGTAAGCTTCGCATTTCCAGAAGTCTGTAGAAAAACACAATATCCCATGTATTTATAAAAAAAGCTTACGTTTACTAGCTTTATCACGCTTTATTTGACTCATAATGTTAATTTTTTGTTCATTGTGAAACATTTTATGTACATTTATAAACAATTAATAAGAAAAACATGGGAGAGGCATTAGCGTCCTGATTCATTTTAAAAATTTTTGATCAATGTTAATCTATTTCAATATAAAAAAAATTGCACCTTTGCTACCACATCCTCTTTTTATCACATTTTTTGTGCTCTTACCTCTATTCTAGCCCTATTAGGTTCTTCATATATTTCTGTCATCTAAAACCATGGAATAATGAAAATAACGTGATATGATATATTATGTAGAGCTCTAAACCACATCTGTGGGACACATAGACATATTTTCATCAAGTTTATATTCCTTCAAGAGTAGTCCACAAATCCATACCAAACTGACATGAATATCCAATTTAATTGTTATGTGTATTAGTTTTTTGTTATTGTCAATGTAGTATTATTCTATTTTTTATTTCTTAATTAATAATCTTATATTATATTTTTAGTATTTAATATTGTATTTATTAATTCAATCATCATAATTCTAATCACAGTGAATTTATGAATATTGTTATCATTCACTCAGATGCCTCTTTTTTCCTCTTTTGTTACTACACCTATTTACAATGTTTAATTCCTCTGCAGAATTTATTTCTTTTCAATAATATAATTCTGGTTAATCTAATACTAATATTAATGCTATTATTTATGTTATGACTTGTGCTTTCATATTATGATATTCAATGTTCTTTCTCAATTTTATTAAACTTTATCTAGTTCTGTTTATACATGTACATGCTGTGTTTATCTTTAATTGATTGCAATTGTCCTGGAAGCCTTTCTTGTAATAATGAATGATATTGTATTATTGTAACAGCCGTTGATAAACCAAATAAATAAAAAAAAAATTAAAAGTATTCTATGTATATAATATAGATATGTTTATCTTTTGTTATAATATTCTGAATTATACTTTGAATAATAACTCTTTTATAACGAGATATATTTCGGGTATATTAATTTTCAACTTCAAAAGATTTATTTGTTTGTCCAGCGTATGTCTTCTTCACTTTTCTCGATTCTAAAATTGGCAATGTCCATAAAAGTTGGTTCTTTGTCAGCTTCTCTGCATCTATAAACGTGTGTGGCATATCTTTCATAGCAGTCTCTGGCAAAGCAAAAGCAATCAGCATTCCAAGTCCAGCAGTAGCAGCGATCACAGCTAAAGGAAGCCAATGTATATATACATTCAAATACACAATGTATGGCGTTAAAAACGATGCAATGTATCCACAAATGTGTACTATAGATACACCTGAACCCCTAACTGATGTAGGAAGAATCTCTGGTGCCCACTGCATAGCTGCACTAAACCCCATATTTACTGCAAATCTTGCAATTACAGCACATATCACTGTTTGCACACCCTTAGTTAATATTGTCAAAACACAAAATATACAGCTTATGAACATGAAGACTACACACAGCCATCTTCTTCCAATATAGTCCATTATCAATGCTACTAAAAATACAGAAGGTAACTCAGTAAACGACATCAATGAGAAAGATACGAAAAAATTGTATTCCAACTGTCCAATACTTCTTACTAGTCCATCAAATACTATATTGCAACACATAAATTCCAAGCAAATTAAGATATACATTTTTCGTAATACGGGTCTTCTGAAAATTTCCAACAAACTTTGATTTTCTTCTTCTTTGACATTATGAAGTGATAACTTAAATTGCGCTATCATTTTATTCGGCACATCTTTTTTATTAATCCGACCAATGACAAGTAGTTTTTCAATAGCTTCTTCCACTCGTCCTTTAGATAATAACCATCGTGGACTTTCTGGTAATATGAATTTCGTTAGTACTGCAAGACCTAGAGGTAAACTAGTGACTAGAGAGATAATTTTCCAGTGACCGCAAGCCAAAGCAATCCACGGAAATGCTGTAACTGTTAGGGAATAAAATATGGCTATTGTCATATTTGCCAAAAGTGTTCTATATTTTGGTCCAATATACTCTAAAATAAGAAGGTATGCCATAATCATACAGGAGTCATATGACATACCCATTACAAATCTTGCAGAAGTAAATTCATAAAAATTTCGAGCGAAGGTACTGGCCAGACCGCCTACACAACCTACAAGACAGCAACTTGTGATAGCTGGTATTCTTCCAAAACGATCACTGACCCATCCATTGACAATTCCACCGAAAATAGAACCAACAAAGAACATAGATTGAGCAGTCGCTTGGTAACTATTTTTTTGGCAAACCCATTCATTCTCCATACCTATGGTAGGATATGGTATTTCAGACGTATTAAACTCCCATCCGTGTTGACATGGTACTGTTCTCCACGTATGATCAGGCGTCTGTCCTGGCGCTAATACTTCAGTCCAATTAGTTTGATACATCATACATTGGGAATATCCAAACCTGGAATTTTCATCTTTAGGCACACCGAGATCTCTGCGTTGAATGTCAGTCATATTTGCTAACTCCGGTATCCAACACCAGTGATTTGGTGATACTTCAGTCATAAATATTTGAGAGAAGTACACAAAGACACCAAAAGTAAAATAGGGGTATGTAGAAAAAAATAATGTCCATTGGTATCGCCCCAGTTCACCTGCTGTTGATAGTAAATCATCGTATTCAATCTTCTTTTTTGCTATGCCGTGTGTTTCCGTGTGGTTTCCGATGACATTTACATCTTTTTCTGTAGCCATTTTTGTATAGGAAATAAAATAGCTATAATATCTGTGTAATATTTATTGTCTCTTTTCTTTGGTTTATCTTCTTCCACGAACTAGATTGAACTGATTGAAGGCATAATTAACTCATCTTATATTTTATTAACTAATACCTATTTCATAGATAGTGAGCTAATTTTGTATTTGTTATCTGTTATAGGATTTATTTCTGAGAAATAATATTACAATAGCTTAACACTAACAAATATCAACAAAGATAAAGGAATGGAGGAATTTTCCTTTAGAAAATTAAAGGCGTGAGAATATATACCTACACTGTAAGAAAAACATGATACTTCCTAGTCATGATCAGCTAGTGGAATGCACAATTTCTATACGCAGCTTCCGCGCGACTTCGCTCGCGTGTTCATATTTATATATTTTGCGCACAACCCTAATTATTTTTCCAAAATAAAAGTAGCCTAAGTTACTCCTTATAACACAACCTATCCGCCAGTGAAAGTCCCGTTTAAATCGGTTTACCCGTTCCGGATTTTAGCCAGAACAAACAGACAAAAAAATTAAAAACTAATTTTTAGGCATAGGTATCGTGCAAATAACTTCATGAGCTTAAAAAAACTATTATTTTGGCTTGTTTTGAAAAACTGAAGCTTTAACATATGTGCTATGTTATTACTTTTCCCAATATCATACTCATGAGTTATTACGGGACAATATTAATTTCTTCTTCGACTTCAATTTATCAATAAAAATACTTAAGTAATCAACGTTTATTTGGTGGTCCATTTCTTAAGCCATCGTTAAAACGTATTAAAGTAAAGACTACCACTTGTCCTTGCTCTCTGTAAAATCAAACGGTGTCGATATGACAACACCAATGGATATGACACACTGACATTAACCGCCATAATTTTTGATATAAACCCAAAGTCAAAGATTTTTCTTCGAGTTTTTGAAATGGCAAAGATAGAAAAGAAGTACACTCACATTAGTCGGTGTCTAACTTAACTCAAACTGCTGCAAAGAATGTTAGAGGGCTTGGACTTCCTGGCAATAGCTAATTCGAATTACAGGTATGCGCTACCTGCTCGAGTTTTGCTTACGCTACCCATTCCATCCGTAAAAGCAATATCTCTTTCCTGCCATTTCCTTCCCTTTATTCTCAATGTGCTCATTTAATGGCAATATTACTATCACTATTTGTGACACCAAATTATAGTTTAGCAAAATGTGGGTGTTTAATACGCCTTTGCCTAACCCTACGCGTTTGTTTTTGAGCAAGGTATATACCTCCTGTAATTTTTTTGATCATCTCCACAAAGGAATAATTTGTCTTGTTCTTGTAATTGTTGAGGATATTGAGGATACCCAATTCCTCATCAACTTATAGCAGAGGTATCGTATTTGAGCTCATTGGAAGAGTCTTAATGACTAGGTTATTGGTAGAAAATGGTTCTTTATTGCTTTTCTGGGTTCCGTTTTTGAGACTTTTAATGTAATGAGTAAATTCTTTTTTTTTAATATTTTTGAAGCTAGCTGAAAGCTTTTGTGGTACTTGGTTCATCTCAATTTGTGTTTGGCTTTGCCGCATCCTAAATTTCTATCTTGATTGTCTGTTTTTCTGTTGTTCTGTCAATTATAAAAATGTATAAACCTTTATGTAGTTTTTAAAGAACAGGCTATGAAAATTGAGTTTACCAATCGGCAACGACCTGCTCTAATTTTTTCCTACAAAGGAATCAAATTTATTTTCGATTTGAAATCAGTAGATAAATTTATTTCTATAAAGGTAAAAATTAACAAAAAAAAGTTGAGAAGAAGTAAAGAAAACCAGTTAAATGTGTCCGTTGATTTGTAAATTACAACAAAACATCTATTCCTTATCACATCTCTTATATCACCTACCAACAACAAAGATATTCTAAATCTGTATATCTTAGTGCTGCTATTTATAATATTTGATAGACGTCATGGGTTTTCTCAGATAACATCTATATTTAAATAAGAATTATATTGTAAATATTTTAATAAGAGAGATTATTATTATTATCTATTTTATATTTATATTATTCTTTATAAAATGTTATTGAGTGCTAACAACAATTAAATTATAAATGTATATAGGTATGATGTACCTAATTTTTAAGCTAAACATTTTAATTCCTCTAAATTGAAATTTCTTTATTTTTTTATGATATAGGGGGCAAACGAGCAGACGGGTCACCTGATGGTAAATGACTACCGCCGCCCATGGGCACCTGTAACCCGAGAGTCGCAAGTGCGTTGCCGCCCTTTAAGGTGGGAGTAGGAGAAGAGGGGGAGGGGGGAACAGGGGAAAGACGGGAATAAGGGAGAGGGAAGGGCTAGCCCTAAGGCCTCCGGTTGCTTCACTGCCGGTTTTCTGTGAGGCCGTGGTATCGAGCGGAGTCGAGCCGGCCCATACGTGCCGAAGCATGGCTCTTCCACGTTCAAACTACCCATCATATTCTTTTATATCTGGTTTTTTTTTTTCATCCTAAGGTTGCCTGGCAGAAATTGCTTTCAGCGATAAGGCTGCACTATGTACACATCCGTTTTGTGTACCAACTGTTAGCAATATATTAATGGTGTACAATAAACTTTGTTCTATTCTATTCTATTATCGGCCCTTGTAACGCTTAAACAATAAGAGAAGTAAGCAAACCAAACTGCACGCTATTCCCATGTCTCTTCCCCAGTGGTAATAAAGCCAATTCTATACACGATCTAATTATATGCCTATATATACGGGAATTAGCGCGATCACGAAATAGGTATTACATCCCTCTGAATTACTTGACGTTGAAAGTTAGTTTACACGATCTAGATCCTCATCCCTCAGTAACTAGGATAAAAATAGTATGAAAATATTTAGACTAGATTTAAATTCAGATTTACATTCGTTTATAGTATTATTTACTTCCACAATTTAGATATATATACTTTGCAGTTACATTTCTTTTATAATACTTTGAGTCAATGTTTGGATTAGTTGTTTGTTTAGAATATACATTTTACGCTTTATGCTAATTAGACTACTTTGAACATGACGTATGTCAACAATTTATAGCCATTTTCTACATTTTATATGTCATGAGATAATAATAAGATATTGTTTTAAATGTTCGTGGGAGAGCCATGGTTCGGCACGTACGGGCCGGCTCGACGGGAGTGATCCCACGGCCTCACAGAAAACCGGCAGTGAAGCATGCATTGCTTTTCGCCGCATCAGTGAGTTTACCGGAGGCCCTAACCCTTCCCCCTCCCCCTCCCCCTCTCCCCTCTTCCCGCTCTTCCCCCCTCTTCTCCCTCTTCCCCTACTCCTATCTTAAAGGCCCGCAACGCACTTGTGACTCTTGAGTTGCAGGTGCCCATGAGCGGCGGTAGTAATTTAACATCAGGTGACTCGTCTGCTCGTTTGCACCAACAACAAAAAAAAAATATGGGGAAGTGCTTGCTAGGCCGTTGAAAGTTATTATTAAATGTAAAAGAGAGAGCGCCTGGTTCCATAGACAAACTGCTGAAATGAGGAGTAACAGATCAAAGCGTATTAACTCCGTCCACCGGAATAAGATAGTGAAACGGATTTTTATAATTTTTTAACCTTCTAACTCAAATTATGCCGCATCAAAACGTATAACTTTTTATCATATAAAAAAACCAACCAACAAGTACGGATATAATAAATTAAAAAAAATATGCTTTTTTTCAAAAGTTACATTGACGGAGTTAATACACTTTGATCTGAACTACTCCTTAAATTGTAAACTGTAGAAAAAAAATTATAGGTACTTTCTATTGAATATTTTCTGCGGTTATAAAATACCATGTGGTACAGAAGGGTGTAATTATAGTTTAGAAGCGTTGTGTATATAGCCTATAACTTGAATCAGTCTGAAAAAAATAGATTTAAAAAAATATTCTTCTGTAAATGCTTTCCCTGGTCACAGATAACATAATACTATACTAGTACCCTGGTGTTGTTCCACATTTCTAAACAACATTATATCCAACTTCATGTCAATTACATATATATCCAATTTTTATGCAGACATTTTTGGACGAATCCAGAAATTTCATCAACATCCTCGGTATTAAATACCTACAGCTTCATTCATGTCGGTTCTTTCTCATACAAAATATTAGCTTTATCGGCCAATTTAATTTTAACCAAACATTAATATACAGTAATGTATTATGTCGTGCGGCTTTCGGGACCGGGATCGCGGTCCCGAATTCCACACATGACATTTTAATAAAATAACAATTTGGTATGTTGGAAATTAAAACACAAAGTTCCTGTCTCAGGAAAGTAAGGTTCACAAAAATTAGGGACCATAAAAGTGAAATTATTTTCATAAAATAACAAAAGATTTTTTTTTTATATTATAGGGGGCAAACGAGCAGGTGGGTCACCTGATGGTAAGTGACTACCGTCGCCCATGGACACCTGCAACTCAAAAGTCACAAGTGCGTTGCCGGCTTTTGAAATAGGAGTACGCTCTTTTCTTGAAGGTTTGAAGGTCGTATCGGTCCGGAAATACCGCAGGCGACAATTTGTTCCAGAGATTGGTTGTGCGAGGCAAAAAAAATCTGGAGAACCGCACAGTGGTGGATTGCCAATTATCCAGGTGATGGGGATGAAAGTTTTGTCGCGTTGAACGATGGCGAAACGTTGCGGCCGGTATAAGTCCGAACAATTCCTCGGAGCACTCCCCATGATACATTATCTTCTAATTTAAAAAAGCCACAGCCTTTTATTAGAAGGAACTTGAAATTATCATAAAAATAATATGTATTTACTAAATATACGTAGTATAATTTTTTTACTATGTACATTTCGTATCTGTCGGTCTATATTAAAAATGAATGTTCCTACAATTATTAGTGCATTATGTCATTCACTGGGCAGACCCCATAGTGCATTATGTAGGAAAAGCGGACTTTACGACCATAAAATACGACCATACCTTGAGAGAAATTGAAATTAAGCAAATCAAGCTTCATAGTATGAGGTATGTGTGTGAAAGATTGTGAGCCAATGCGGATGGCTGATAATATTGTTACATAAATATCATAAATACTAACTTAGTCCGTCGTTCATTATGAATTATAATTGGTAACCATTTTCTTGATTCCCATTGATGGTTTGAAAACAACTGAATAATATCACAACCTATTGTCGTCAATTCATTTAAAATAAAATAATGAAATGTTACAGTTATAACTGTGACTTCTACATATTACATTTTGGTTTTTGTCAGTTTAGTCACCATTGGACGTCAAGGGTTTCTTGATGAATAATTGTGGTAATAAAACAATAGGATTTGTCAATGTTTCAATCCTATACGTAATCAACCTATTTAAGGTTATTAATTCGCCTATTAATATCATTATTATTGTACATTATATGTTCTGTACTATGTACTATGTTTGATACCTACTTAAATTGTAACAATGGTGTACAGATAAAGTGTTATATATCTATTAATCATTTGTATTGGAGCAGAAGAATTGGCATTTTAATTCGGTCAGATTACGACAATATTAACCATGTTAAAAAAATATATGTTTAAATTTATTTTCAGATTCCGTAAAATTATTTGAATGTTGACATAAAGAGCAATAATAAAAATATATTTTTTTTATTATCAATAATAAAAACCGGACAAGTGCCAGTCTGACTCGCGCACCGAGGGTTCCGCCAGCAAGCAAACTTGTATGTAGATAGTACGTCTATCACGGGAATCAATTCTCGAAGACTTTTGCCCGTCTTTATCGAAAGACAAACTTAACTTTGCGGTTGCGATGTGTGACAAAGTCAACAATCCAACCGCAAATGCAGATTGTAATCATGAAAACTATTTTTTATGTGATGTAAAAACAAATTAACAACTTTCGGATTTTTTCCTTTAGTTGTGCTGCTAGACCTTGTTTTTTACCAAATTTCGTGATTCTAGGTCAATGGAAAGTACCCTATACGTTTTGACTTACCTGCGAAATGTTCAAATTTGGTCAAATATGAGACTTAAGTGGTCATATCTTTTGATTGCGTTGACTTAGAAGCTTTAATTTTTTACAGCTTTAAGGGACCGCCGACTTATGTATTTGTTATCAATGTCATCTTGATGCGTCCACGGGTTTTTGAGAAAAAGGTATTGACTGACAGACAGATAGACGGACAACAAAGTGATCCTATAAGAGTTCCTTTTTTCCTTTTGAGGAACGGAACTCTAAAAATAAATTTAGAGCCTGTTTATTTTCTATTTGATACTCAGCAGTACTTGTTCACATGACTTATATTATTATTACAAGACATTGATATTTATTAATTTGTGATTTCGGGAACTATCGAACCAAATACCTTCCCCTGTTTAGATCAATAGAAATAGGTACTGGAAACAATGATCAAACAGGCTTATGTGGGAGAGCCATGCTTCGGCACGTATGGGCCGGCTCGCCTCCGCTCGTTACCACGGCCTCACAGAAAACCGGCCGTGAAGCAATGCTTGCGTTGCATTTCCCCGAGTGAGTGAAGTTACCGGAGGCCCTAACCCTTCCCTCTCCCATATTCCCGTCCTTCCCCCCTCCCCCTCTTTCCACTCTTTCCCCTTCCCCCTATTCTCCTACTCCCACCTTAAAGGGCGGCAACGCACTTGTGACTCTCAAGTTGCAGGTGCCCATGGGCGGCGGTAGTCGTTTACCATCAGGTGACCCGTCTGCTCGTTTGCCCCCTTTAACATAAAAAAAAAATCAATAATTCAATCCTATTCTAATTCAATCTTGGAAGCATTTACTAGTAGCCACTGAAGAGTTTCACTATCCATTGCTCATTTCTATAGCTCAGCTCCAGGATCCTCAGAATCATAATAATAAATTATAATGTTGCCACCCAAACAACAAATGCTTTTTTTTATATTTTTTTATTTCAATATGACAATTAGAAGCAGATTAAAATTAACTTCCAAGATTTGTTCACATAGTTACAAGTGAAGCAATATTAAAACTTTGTTTGCCTAACTAATCTCCTATGCTAATGTTAATACCTAAATTATGTAATAAAAAAATTTGATTGAGAGCAAAAAGAATTTGACGACCTGAGACCTGAGTCTGTGGCGCGGCGGTAGCACAGTATATGTATATTTATACATTATACTGTGGCGGTAGTGTATGCGACTGCCACGCCGAGGGGTGCAAATATTCGTATACATGAATAGATATGTCTATTTATTGGTCTGGGTGTTTCTATGTATAATATGTATGTATTTACAAAAACAATGTATCTATATGTTTTATGTATGTTTATGTATGTTTATCTGTGTTCTAGAACCCATAGTACAAGCTCTGTTTAGTTTGGGCCTAGATAGCGATTGTGGTATGTCCCAGGATATTATTATTATATACTAGCTGCGCCCCACGGTTTCACCCGCGCAAGTCCTTAGTTAAGTTTTCTTAAATTTTCCGCGCAACTTTCTGAATTTTTCTTTCATAAGAACCTTCTCCTGACAATAACAAACACAAAAAAAGAATTAGCGAAATCAGTCCAGCCGTTCACGCGTGATGCCGTGACCAAGGGAAATAGGGATTCATTTTTTTATATAAAGATATGTGCTAAGTTTGAACAAAATCAGTTCAAAGTTGTAAAGTCAATGGGTGAACAACCATTCGTCCCCTAGTTTTCTACCCTTAGGGTTGAAGGTTTTCGAAACCGAAAAAAAGAACTAAAAAGATATACGGGTTGACTTGAGAACATCCTACGTTTTTTTGTCGCTTAAAAAGCTTGTAAAAACAGACACAAAGTAGACACAATATTATGAAATACTAGCCGAACCGCGCAACTTCGCGTGGGTCACATAAGAGAGACAGATAAATTTTCTATATTTTTGCAACTTTTTTTCATTGATACTCTGCTCCTTTGTGATGTAGCGTGATGTTATATAACCTATAGCCTTCCCCTATAAATGGGCTATCCAAAACTAAAAGAATTTTTCAATTCGAACCAGTAGTTGCTGAGATTAGCGCGATCAACCAAACAAACAAACAAACTCTTCAGCTTTGGAATATTAGTTTAGATTTAACTGAAAAGGGACATTGCACTAACCCTCGGTTTGACAACAACTACGACTACGACATCCAAGAATAAACCTTTTATGAACTGACATAGACAGGAAAGATAAAGAGTGGGTACTCTCGCAACAGAGATCTGTTTTATAAAAAGATATACACATTATACTGTTATAATATTTTTGTTATATAAACGAACATAAAGTATACTTTAACGTTCATTTTTAAACATTTTTGTGTTTCAAAACCAATATCTCGCCACAGGCGAACGGAACGTGCCTAGCCTATATTGAATTAATTTAGTTACAATAAATTACTCAGACTAGAATTCCTTGATAGAAATTAAAAGGAAAATCTGTAACTATACTTTATTTATTTTTACTCTAAATATCTTTCCCTCCCTTTACAAATAAAACGGAGACAAAGAAGATATTAGGATTAATAAATTAAAAAATAAAGAAAACTTTAGTTTGATCTATTTTTATTCTTAATTCTCGTATTTTGTAGGAATTTAAATACGTATGAGTATTGTCTTTACCTTCGTTGATTACAATTTTATTCTATCACAATATTAGTTGTGACAAAAATTGCATACGTTCACCATTCAAATACGAGTATTTAAACAGTTTGCGTTTGACATTCCTCAAATCCAATTTAAACGTACGTTTTACATAACGCCAGAGTTTGCACGACTGAGTTTTCTTTGAAATTCTGCATTACCTAGAAATTGTCGCCACATATTCTTGGAGATATTACAAAACAAAATAAGACAATTTATCTAAATGACTACATATTATTAAACAAAGTCCCCTGCCTTGTCTGTCTATCTGTTCGCGATAAACTCAACTACCGAACCGATTTTCATACACTTTTCACCAATAGACGTAGTGATTCATGAGGAAGGTTTAGGTGTATAATTCATTACAGTTTTGTGTAAAATGGCTAAAATATGATGATGATTGTTAAAGATGTCGGAAAAAAATAGGTTGCTAGGGTCATATTTTTAGTTTTAACTTGTTGCTGCCCTGTCTTACCCGGTACTGACCTGAATGGTATTTTAATTTATTCAAAACAAAGAACTATTACCATTCGCTTTAATAGCATACAAAGTCAAGATAAACGTCATTACGTACTCTTTAGAGTTTGGTATCAGTATAATGACATTATTATAGTGAATTATTATTAATGAATAAATAAATTTTCACTAATATCATTATTTTTTAAGGAAAGTAAAACGATAATCGATGTGGATCAGTCTATGACTACGCCCAGTTCACCCTGGTCAAAGCGTTAAACATATCGAATGTACATGACACATCTAAACCACGACCTCCTAAATAATTACATTATAAGGACCGCTAAAGTTATTATTTGTAAGCAAGAAAACGAATTTAATTACCAGAATTCGTATTGAAAAAAACTTAGTAGATATCCTCGAATGATTAGTTATTGATCTAATGATGATTATGATAACGATTATAGAACTAAGTGCGAGTTTTCAAAGTAGCGCCTTGAGCAACGATGTGACTAATTTTTGCACAAAATAACACCAGAATTATTTTTTTACAGGCGCAGCAAATAAGATGATGATGTGACACTATAGTTACCCTGATTACCACCCTAATTATTTGCTCTATAAAATAATGTAAATATGTATTACTTAAACTGTTCAAGGTATATAAAGTAGCGTAGAATTGGAACAGCCCTTTAATGGAGTACCTCCACACTATGGAAGAAGTTAGGTATGCAGCCCTACTAGCGTACTGCTGTTATTTTTGCTGATTTGTTAAACGGCCATAGCTCCATCCGATGGAACGGTTTTAAGCACTCTGAAATCTTGTGGGACACTGGCCGCTAGAATGGGTAACTTACGGGCATCTGTTTCTTACCACTCTATCACTGTTGCGAGTGTTTGTAGGTATTGGTAGCCGCTTACCATCATGTCGTGCGTTTTCTTCCCAACTTACTTATGTAAAAATCTATGGAGCGTTTTCAGACCACCCGTTTTTTAATCACTTCATCTCTGAGAATAGTATTATGTGCGTACAGAACCTCACTATAAACTAGGTAATCTTAGTTATAAATTATGATAAATAGAAAAATGTGTTAGTTGCATAAGCAGCTGTGAGTAAACAAATTCAAAACTAACGTCTATGTAGTGGTTTCAAACTGAAATAGGTACATATATGTTTATATAAAAATCAGTTTCGAAAACAAATGAAAATATAGTAATGGAAATGTAATGTTTACTTGTGAATTTTCTATAATTCACTTTACTTCCGAGCCCTAAGTGCCTCGTAACTTGACATGTAAAATTTCGTGAAAATGGAATGGCTTTGTATGGCCTACATGTCTTTTCAATTTATTTGCCGTTATAATAAATTGAGTCTAGAGGATATAATCTGAACAGGATTTATTTGTTGGAGAAGACACGTGTAAATAGATGTGGGCGTGTGTTTAGGGAATTAGGCTATTTCAGAATTTAGTTTGATAAGAAAAATCACAAAAATGTGTAAATAAGTCCCTCTCTTACTACTTTTTTTTTTTTGAGTGCCGTTCCTTAAAAGAAAAAAGGAACCTTTATAGGATCACTTCATTGTCCGTCTGTTTGTCTGTCTGTCAAGGCTCTTTTTCTCATGTATCAAGTTGACATGAACATCAAATACAGCTGACTTAGGCTACATCACTTTGTACTTAGTATGTGGTGTAAAGTAGTGCGGTTTATATTTCATGATCTACTGTGTCACGGCACTTCTTCTACGATTTCGTCCCGTGCATCGTAAAATGACACGAATTCGATTGGTCAGTTTTAGAAACTAAATCACGCACGATACAAAGTCGTATCGTTCTGGTGTTGTGTGGGTGGGCATACTATAGTTTTTTATTTAATTAATTACTTAATAATTGCTTATAGTACCTATACTACAGTTTTATTTTTTTATATTTGCATGTAACATATGATTATGTATGCGACATACATATGTTACATACAAATATAGAAAAACTATACAGGAATAAAAAAAAAACAATTCAATTACGTTAAATTTGGCGTGATGTGAGGCAATAATCGTTTATCACAGCAAACCAGCCCAGTTGGGGTCGAATTGTTTATTATTGGACTAATTAATACAATTCCAATTGAAATGTAAATTACGCTAAAGAATTAACTATTGGTTGAATCATTTTAGTCACTTGCAATTTTTATGTGGTTTTGTGGTCTGTTTCAATCTTTCTTATACTTCATTTAACTAAACGCTTATAACCATTTTGGCTAAGTTAAATCTGACTAAAGACATTTTAGCCGTTTCCTTAAAACATACTATTTAAAACATAATCATTAAGGAAAATTTGAGAAAAAAATACATGAATTTTCATGTTTCAATTATCTATTCCTATGCTTTCGTAAATTGTACATCTGATACCATACGCTTTTAAAACACTAACGCTCCATCGAGGGATGGAAAAATTATCACTACCGTTATAGCTCGTCAATAGCTAGTAAACAAAAGAAGAAAGAATAATAGGAATGTGAACAGAGAAGAAAGAGGTTCTGAACTGTTTTGTATTTGCCTATTAATATATTGCAACGATCGGGGAACTTCGGTTTCCGGATCGATAGGATCTCTATTGAGAGGAGAATCAAATAAAATAATATTTCTTGAGCAATCCGTGCACCCAGCACGACGTCCGTCACATCAGCTTCCGAAACGATTGTCCTTTCTTCTTCTGTTTCGAATCTTCTCAAAATTATTTCCAATCTTTCTAAATTCGAGTTCGGTGCCGCCAGCCAAGTCCTCCGTGCCTTTTTCCAAGAAGTTTTCATTCCAAACGAAGGAGGATACAAGCGGCGCGCAGGCTCATCACGACAATATATAGGCGGGTTTTAAGTGAAAAAGTTCACTTCAATTTAATTTTTTTTTATGAAATCTTTAAGCCTATATGTGTACGCTATACTTCGTATCTTTGTGTCATTATTCACGCAAATTAGGACATTTAGGATTTTGTCACTTATTTAATTTTTAATCCTACCACGCCGAGCATCACTCTCAAGTAGGCATGTATTTGTCCTTCTCTTAAGAGTTCTTCATGTCACACAACACAGAACCTCAAAGTAAGTAGCATAAAATTGATTTTGTGTTAGGATCTATTCAAGACGCCAATAGCAAATATATACACAAACAATGAAATGTATGTACGTATATCTCATCTATTGTATGACATAATATTAAAAGACTGTGAGTTGTGGTTCTGTTGTCCACACAAAAGATTAATATCTTCAGCCTTAATGATCAGTCAACCAAATGATATGAGCAGTGAGCTTTTGGAATTACATGCGAGTACTTATTATGCGTACCAAAACGTAATTGCAACAGTATCAGTATCGCGTTGTAGAACTAAGAAATCGGATAACTTTGTCATCATTGGTGGCTTTTGAAATTTAATTATTCTGATAAATTCGCGATCCGTTTTCCGCTTAGAAAAATGTATTCTTCGGATATGTATAGCCTCGTTTTGGCGGCTCAGTATGATATATATGCGACTGTTATGCTGACGTCGTGGATTCAATACCTGGATCGAACGATCAGCTTAAAGTCATTATTAGACCCACACAGAATTTGCGTGGCTCTAATAATGTAAACTCTTGAATTCCTGATGGAACCAAAATAACACCTAAAAATGATGAAGTTGCATCTATCGTCTAATCCTCTAAAACTATTGAAACTAAGCACAGCTTATTCTCAGTTCTAAAAAAATACTATCAAACGATCAGACCTATGCCGATCGACATCTTTATGGCAGTTGAATGCTCGATCGCGACACTAAATAAGTAGTCACATAAATAGGGCAGTCAACCTAGCTGTTTTATGATAAAAAATGGACATTTCGATTACTACGCATTTTTAATTTTGGGTAAATAGTACAAAATTGCGCTGATTAAGAATTTCGATACCCGCAGTCTGGACAAGGGGGGCGTCATGTTTTTTTACAATTTAACGAAAAAAAACACTTTCTTTACAATTCGTGTGATATCTCGTTTCCAGTACGTTTTTCGTCATATGTGCCCAAAGCTTTTTGTTTTTCATTAAATTATCTACAAAATGAGATCTATTCAAAGTCGCTAAGTGCTTTTTTTTAACAGCAAATGAAGATCAAAGTTAAAAAAAAGCGTTTTTTCAACATTTCAACGATTAGTTTTAGTAATTTAGAAAAAAATATGGCGCATTTTACAATTAAGGCTAAAAAAAAAAACATGATTGTTAATAGTTTAAAAAGTTTGAAACCGATCTCGCTTTATATTTATTTATATACAATTCATAGCACTTTTAATTATCATCACAAGCTACAATTTTAGAAAGTTTCAGGTTTCTACGTACGTTTCTTTCAAAGTTATTAAATTAAAAAGTTATTAATTAAAAATAAAAAAGCTCTTTTTTAACTTTGACCTTCATTAACTGTTAAACAAAAGTACTTAACGACTTTATACAAGTCTCATTTTATAGGTAATTGAATGAAAAACAAAAAACATAAGACAAATATGACGAAAAATGTACTGGAAACGTGATATCAACGAAATGTAAAAAAAAACGTCTATTTTTTTCGTTAAATTGTTAAAAAACAAATGTCGCTCCACTTGTCCAGACTGCGGGAATCGAAATTCTTAATCAGCGCATTTTTTTATGTACTATTTATCCAAAAACAAATATGCGTGGTAATTCAAAATTTAGGTCTTTTAGTTTCTTGACTGGGTAAAAAAAAACATATAATCAAAATATTTACCAGAACCCTCAACCAGAACAGTACCAGTACAGAGTCATGTTATCAGCGCTCTACTATTTTAGTTGTTCAAATTCTTTTAGAACATTGAAGGATACCCCAAAGTTACGACTATAAAACTACCCGCTGGCAATTTAATGGTTCCTCTCTTTCCGAGTTTGTTTTGATCTCAGCAACTTATATTGTGCCTTTAAGTTGAACTGAAGTTAAGGCAAATAGACAAAGTTACATAAAAAGAGCCGTTTTGAATATTAGTCGGATAATAAGTTAAGTTTTGAACTTGAACGTTCACTATTTATCTTGATAACTTTCCATTTCATGGGATACTCTTTAACAACTACTTTGGTGAGTATTTTATTAGTAACCAGTAGTAGTAGCAGATTTCTGTTATAAACTAAGACAATTATTGAAATTGTGTCGACATGACCATCTCGTAGGACGTCCACCCACAAGTTGTTAAGATCACGGGTCAACGGTGAATGCAGGCCGCTTCCAACCGGTCTTCTTGGAAGTTATCGAGGGAGGCCTATGTCCAGAAGTGGGCGTCCTATGGCTGAAATGATGATGATGAACATCTCTCGACGACAAAACGAACTACCCAGTAACTACCATTTCTGCAACGTGCAACGAAATTTTTCTATGCTTATTATAATAAATACTTCAGACGTGACAGCATGCTTCGGAACAGTATAATTATAATGTCACGTCATAACAAATAATTTTTTTCCTTAAATTCATTGTTTTTCATTTTCAAGAGACCATCAAATAAAACAATCAAGGTTGACAAATGATAAATATATCGCATGACTCACTAATAATAAAACAGGAACATTTTCCTTTTTGAAAGTGCTTACAAAGAAATATTATCTAATTAGCCATAACATCTATGCTAGAGAGGGTTACGTACTTAACTAAATGTAGGAAACAGTAAAACATTCACTTTCTTGTGGCACATTTTCGTTTTGAATAATGTTTTAACTAAATCACCACCATGTTTTCTTTCTCTTCGGATACGAAGACTAAAAAAGAGATATCTTTAATCTTTAAAATAAAGTTTTGTATGTAGTGTAAATCTATTATTATTAATTAAACCGTGTTGCAAACCATTAGTAACATAAATATTATAATACTAGCTGACCCCCGCAACTTCTTCAGCGTTTGTAAATTTTCCCCGTATTGTAAAAATATTCGCCTTCGCGCCTTCTATTAGTATATCATATATCATAGTAGTAATAGCTTCTGAGATTAGGGCATTCAAACAAACTGTTCAGCTTTATAATATTGGATTAGCTATAGATTTTCTTTTTTTTATTTATTAGTTTAACAAAAGACAGATACACAGTAAATACATAAAGATGCAATATAAACTCATTCGAGTTTTACCGTGTATCAGTGCCGTCAAAAGTGTTAAATATAATTACGGAATAATTCTTTAAAAAAAAAACCGACTTCAACAAAAAAAACTATTGCATAAAAGACTTAAATATGGTTTTCTCATGGATGCCATTGTCAGAACTGTACCAATTGAAATGGGACCACACGGGAAGCACCAGCTTTCAAATAAAAAAAAGAATCATCAAAATCAGTTCACACAGTCGATGTTCTGACGTAACAAACATAAAAAAAAAACAAACAGTCGAATTGAGAACCTCCTCCTTTTTTGAAGTCGGTTAAAAATAAGTACACACATACAATAAGAAAATACAAATTACAGGTTTAAATCAAAAACATCATTAAATCAGAGTAGGTGGTAATTAAATATATAAAAGTCTAGCGCGCTTCGGTGGCCATACCAACCGTGCGCCGCTGTGACGCACTCGGCTATCAGTCTCACATGTTATACAGGCTGCTCAAGGAAAAAAAGATTTTGTATAATTTAATTCCGCAGGAAATGTTGTTTCAATTTGCTTTTTATGTTTGTACTCATTAGTGAGTTCTTAATGGTGGTCTTAAATACGTATTGTGATCGATCAACAATAAAGAACCCAAAAGCCAGGTTCCGAAAACGTTAATATGCGTTTAATTCTCTCATCAAGGAAGTCATCTACTAAATATATATACAGTTAGTACCTAAAGTATATACCTTTTAATTTTGTAAATAATAATTTCAGGCATTATATTAAATAACATAATTTATTAAGTAAGATAGTTAAGAGTAGAACTCTACTACTACTAACTATTATAGGCTACTTTTCATCACTACAGTTAACAGAGAAACAGTTTTGAGTTATGTATTTTATTCAAAGCAATTTTTAGAAATAAACCTCGATAAGCTTATTTTTTCAAAGAACAGTAAAAAGAAACAAGTATAGAAGTAGCATATTAAGGCATAATTACACAACTTTGCCCATGAACCCATGATGTCTAACGACATGAGCAATGAACCCATTAAAGCAACCAACTTCTTCACAAACTGCTTTACTTTTATAAATCTCTGAATATTCATACAATATCTATACTAATATTATAAACGTGAAAGTGACTCTGTCTGTTTGTTTCTCTGTTACGTTTTCACAAACCACTAGACAAATTTTGGTATTGACATAGACGACTTACTAGGCTCCTTTTGTCTGTTTAAAGGTTACTTTTTTGGCAAATAAAACTTGAAGAGGTTGAATTAATAAGGAATAAAAGTTTGTATGGGAGGCCAATAATTTCTCAAGGTGACGTAAATAAAAAATCATCATGTCTATCTTTTTTGGTAAGAAAATGTAAGAAAATTGATAACAACTCGGAGAAAAAACGAATTCTCCGTAGACAAAGTCACGCATACATTCTTATATGTTCTAATCCTCAGAAAAAGGTATTATAAACTGAGATACAGCGACGCCAAAACAAGTTATACATATATCATTAGGCTTGTGATGTTAATTGCCATGGTGAACAAAATAAGGCAGTTAAGGATTGATATACTATTTTACTTTTGTTTTGTTTTTGTTTGTGCCTTATTAATCTTCTAACTCTTTAACTTGGTATAACTGTGACTTAAAAACATAATATATAAACCTATTACATAACTTGATTTTTATAGAAAAGAATACCAAATTTTGGCGCCGATTCTGTTGTTACAAAACTCTCTAAACTGAACTGACGTATTCGGAAAACGTAGAACCTATTTTTTATAAAACGTCTAAAATTAGTTAGGGTACTCAACCTAGCCTATAATTGCTTTATTGGTATTCCGTTGATGTTATCTGAGGAACAACACAGTCAATACAATTAACCTTAATAATATCAAAATCAGAACTAGTGCTTGTTGATCATTACATTTAATTCGACACTACAACATTACAGCATAACGTGAAATCTCTTAATTAACAGATTTTTTTTAGATACGAGTCAAAAATAGCCAAAATTTTTACATGAGCCAGGAAAACTTAAAAAAGAACTGAAAAAGAAATTAGTCATGTGACTGTGTAGCAGAAGGTGGTGATGAAGGCCACTTGAACAGACGCACGATCTGGTAAAGTTACCCTGAGATCCCTGCAGCGGTAATTGTGAAAAAAAGAAACATACATCAACCATAGCTCAGAACTATTCCGATCATACATATTTTTTGCCAGAAAAAATACAAATGGTACCAAAACTGTTTGAAAATAATAATTATTGAAACACTCGTGCAGTCATTTGTCTGTTACCTTACAAGTTTAAAGTAACTGTACAAAATTAACAGACTACAGAGGGTTAATTTTACTGTAGTACTGGAAGCTGAGCTAAAAGTATATTATTCTTTTCATTATCCATATGGCAATTCATAAGGCTTCTTCTTGTGAACTTACACTCTGCATACAAACTCTATAACACACGCCTTAATACGCTTGGAACCTAAATGATCACGCACGGTACGGTTTCAGAGGAATTTCCTCCCGCGAACGCTCCGGCTGTGAAATGAACGCCCTGCCGAGGGTCTACAGTATAGCGTTCTTCAAGAAAGAAGTGAATAGGTTTTTAAAGGGTCGGCAACGCGCATGCGAGTCTTCTGGAATTACAAGCGTCCATAGACTACGATAACCACTTACCATCAGGCAGGTCGTATGCTCGTTTGCCACCGACATTGTATAAAAAAAACTGTCAGTCGTAGGACTGCACGTAAGGGGTGAAAACACATATTCACATTTATTTACATAAACACACACATCTTTATATACGTCATCTGAGAGTGACGATCGCGCGAGTTCAGTGCTTTCAAGTTCCCGACGTGCCTAAAGAAGTTCACTTCAAAAACTTGTAGCAGATGTTAGGTCCGATTACGTACTATTCACAATCTTCCCAATGTTTTTAAAATATCAAACAATTTTTCAAATGAGTACAAACGGTTACCGGTGCCTACAAACACCAGGTGTGCCATTGGTGCATGATGTGGATCCTAAATAGTGGTCTTTTGCGCAGACCCTAAAAGAGAAGGCTTTCACTTTACTCTTCATCGCAGAAAAAAAACAAGCGCATATCTAACCGCAATCTTCTGTAGAGTTCTTAATTGCTAAATGCTGCAATTCAGTCAAAATTCTGATACGACCTCATCCTTCTGAGTAGTCAGTTGCCTAAGATGTCTCTCTCTTCTAAGTGTTGTTGCTGGCCCATTATTTGACTAAAATTAGGCGTGGAGAATGATTATAATAATAGTTAAAAAAAGGACATAACTGAAATAGTTTTATTGTTATAATAATAGTTTTAACTAAAACAATAATATTTTATCACTGTATAAAACATTTACCCTTCAAAAATATTTAACCTTTCTTGCAAGCTCTCTTAAGAAACAAAATTGACTAAATTTAATTGGTTATGAAATTATTTAACTTGCGAACTCTTGGACCACGATTAACTTTTAGGGTTTCATTCACGAAAAAAAAACACCGATTTCTTAACTATAGAAAGTCATAGGATACATAACTGTTTTTATACTTCACGACTTTTCTACCTATTAGATATGTAAATCTGACTCAATTGAGATAATATATTTATAATATCATGTCATATTAAGGTACGATACCTTTTTGGTTACCCGACGTCCCGATCGAATTGCACAGATCGTGGTCAGGAGTAGACTGTCCCGCAGCCACGATGGGCCACAATTGACCATGATCACGGTATTATAAACATAGGCACCGTCAACTGAGTACCATTGGATGTGTCCAGTTCTTATTTTCTTAGTTGAATATCGAAAAAAAAAATTAGGTAAGAAAAGCTAAGAAAGTGGATAGATAGATAGAATATTCAATGATCAATGGGAAAAAATGTATCTTAAAAATTAGATTACAATGAAACTAAATTAAAAATACATGTGACACTTATAAAAGAATAGGTAACATTATAAAGGCACCAGGTACCTACTGGTCTTTATGAAGTCGGTCAAAAACCATGAAGTACCGTTAATTACTACCTAATATTTATAAATAAATAAAATTCTTAAGTGTTTATACAGTAACTACGATAACAATCTGTAAATAAATAAATATTGTGTATTGATTTATTAGTCGCTTTTCGCATTATTGTTAATGGTCACACTAGTTTTATATGTCATGATAGATTGCTAGATAGAGCAAATAATTAATTAAATATTATTCTTTTATTATGCAGTTCCCTTAACATTAATATATTTAGTCAGCGTGCCCGCGTCATTTGAATACAAAGTTATTACACATAAACACTAAAGTACCTACTTAACAGTTTAAAATTGCATCAGACACTGCAAATACGCAAAAGAAATACATATTTTATACATTTAAAGACATTGACTTTTAAGAATGTTACACATATAATGAAATGACAAATTTTGTGCAAGTTCCGTAACGTGAAGTTGCCATACACAATATTTACCATCGTTGCTACTCAACCTGATAATCATATTCAAATATTGTAAACATCTATGAATGATAATATATAAATTATTAACTTGAACGCTCCGCCTGTGGAAGGAGCTCCCTAACGCTCCGCCTGTGGAAGGAGCTCCCTAACGCTCCGCCTGTGGAAGGAGCTCCCTAACGCTCCGCCTGTGGAAGGAGCTCCCTACTCCCTAACGCTCCGCCTGTGGAAGGAGCTCCCTACCGCGGTTTACCCAAGGACTACAGTATGGCATTCTTCAAGAAAGGAGTGTATAGATTTCTAAAGAGCTACGAGCTTGCGTGTCACCTGGAACAGTAAGCGTCCATAGCTATGGCATGGTATATGGGCTATGGTAACCGCTTACCATCACGCGGACTGTACGCTTATTTGCCACCTTGTAGTACTATCGACATAAAATAAAAAAATTAACACCTCCGGCGCAAACAAAACACCACTTACTTAGTATTGTCTTTCTGCCACAGAATTCTGTCATCAGACCCCAAGAGCTTCCTCGGGAGAAAAGTTTTCAAGCGGTATTGAGAGTTTCTGCAGGCAGAGGTGATAAGTGATAACTTACCACTGATCGTGTGCTTGTTTCCCAAATTAAGTGCTCATTACACTCCTAAACACTAATATTTTCGAAAAATCTTCTATACAAGAAATATTTTATAAACCCTTAATTTTTAAAGCAATTAAGATACTGTAATAGCTCCATTTTTAATAGTGTACATTATATTATGTATACTCGTACTAATTTAATAAATCACCTAATAATTTAGAATTACGTTGTACCTACCTATTTTAATGGTTGTCTAAAATACAAAATTAATTAATACAACCTTTTAAATTACGAACTTCTTTATACATATAGATGATGCAATATTACGGTTCGTTGCTCTATCTGCTTGTAAACAAATAGCTAATCAAATAATCATTATACAGTTTGTATTGTTGCGATTTGCATTGGTGTTTAGAGTTCTTTGGGAAAATAGTTGAGTTAGATCGTAGTTCTAATTATAGATACAACGTGGTATAAAGTTTTATATGTGTTAATAATTATCATTAACTAGCTTAACCCGCTGCGGTTTTTCTACATGGTACCTCATGTCGTTACCCCTGACAACGCGTAAGCAAAATTTTATGATGATCGCTTGAGTGTTCGAGGCATATAATATTAGTAATTATAAAACAATCGAGAACTAATAATAATAATGTTTATTAATTTTTTATTACAAAGTAATTGCGGCTTCACAGAAGTATATGCAACAATTCTATAGTTTACATATATAAACATATATTATTTGTAATTGCTACGGAGTGAAGTGGAGCCTCAACTAAGTCTCTTAAACTCAAGTCCTATATTTCAGGATTCTATGATACCCAGCCACAGTATTGGTCATGATTAATTATAATTACATTCACCATTCAAAATATTCAAAATGTTAGCTACCTAGCTATGATTTTGAGTACAGTGCTGAACGTAATGAAATCTTAATGTATGTGGTCTTCTGCCAGGCATGAAATGAATTTGAATAAATTCCATCTGTGAAAATGTCGATACCTCAAAATATATTATTTCTCAAAAAAATATTCCGCATGGTTCGTGAGAAACAACTACTTAGCCAAATTTTTAGGTCATAAGTAACATGTAGTATGCAAGACAAATATCTACCTGACTGAAAGAATGTTGCTTTCTTTGTAGAGTATGGATGTTGGATAACGGAAGTGTTTTCTCAACAGTACTTTAAGCAAGGACCTCTGTGCGCCCCCAATCAATATAAACCTGGTTTTGCACGCTCCAGCCCAGGTATGTATACAATAGTGTATAATTGATTGGACCAGAGCGCGATATACAGACTTTAGCATAGCCAGCTTGAAAACATTTTTAAAGATCTTTCAAAGATCCATATCATTTTACACGTTCTTTCTGACAGGAGATTAAGATATGCATTCCAGGATAGGGTGTCATCGAGTTGAATGCCAAGATATTTAATATCACTAGTTGTCTCAAGTGATAAACAGGGACACACTATAGCATTTGTGTCTTCACACATATATGTATGTGCTCTGAGTGACAAATTGTCGAGGTTCGGTAATGAAATACTTTTTGATTGAGAAAGTAATGTATTTGGACTTTTTTAGTTTTGATGTTTGAGGTTTTAACTAAGCCATTGCAAAACATGATAGAGCCGCCTTTAAGCATGTCTATTTGTATCAGCCCAAGTTCCTCCCCAGAACATAAGTGCTGTGTCATCTGCATACAAGAATATGTTGTCATTTGGTGGAATATATGAAAAATAGAGTTCGTTTATGTATGTATCAGAAATAGACTTGGTTCGAGGAAGCTACCTTAAGGAACGCCATTTTATTTAAAAAATGGGCTACTAATATGGTTACCAATCTTTGCAGTTTGGTATCTTTTAGAAAAGAAATGTTCAAAAAGTTGAAAAGGGAGGCAACGTACACCTATCTTACCCAGCTTATTCAGTAAAAGATATGGAGGGACTGTGTCAAAAGCCTTGACTTAATCTCAGAATATGCATGTGTATTTAAGGCCATCAAAATCAAATTCAAGTTCAAAATTTCTTGCAAGGTGATTTGTACGCTGGATTACTACGTCTTCTGTAGATTTGTTGGATTGGAAAACAAATTGCGATTCAAAGATGATCTTTTTATCTACTAGATATTTGATCACACGCTCATAGCAGTTAGCACCGAAATTAGGTGACGGTTTTCGAGACAGTCTTTAGTTCCACCATTGTGAATCGCGTGTCCATCCATAAAAACTAACTGCAGAAACTTTTTGAGTTAGTTTTTTATGGATGTTCTCAATAACTGAGTGAATAGTTCCAAAATTAAAAAATATGTACTTTACACTTTCCACCTGCTTTTATGAGAAACAATTTTTTTTTCTACGTTTTTACATTCGTTCATTGTGTATCTGAGAAAATACACACAAACCATTCAGTACCATTCAAATTAAAACAAAAAACAATAAATTAGCAGTAAATCACAATTTGAAAACCCTCATTTATAGATATGAAAAAAAAATAATTTCAATTAGAAATCAGACTGAAACTACTTAAAATTATTTATTGATAAAAATAAGTGAACTCATTAAAAATATCAAATTTTCTTGTTCTCAAAATAAATGAATGAAATCGTTAAGCAATTAAAAAAAAAAAAATTAAAAATTTCAGTGCAATTGAAATAAATTTTACGTAAAACTTCTCTATAAACAAATTCTTTTTAAAATTTATATTATTGAAATTTAAACACTCGAACAATCGAGAGTTCTAAACGCTAATGCAAATAAACACACAACGCAACGCAACTTACAAAACGTTAATTAATTCGAAGCACAATAATACGTCATGGCTCATGGCGCTTATTACTTACTTTCCTTTATATTATATTATCCATCGTACTAGACTTTTTATTACCACAGTATTAAAATACAAAATATTTCTTTTGAAATAGATTAACTGATACCTTAAGATTAAGATTCATTATGTATTACATTTACTCTTTGGTTTGTTAATGACATTTTTTCTTTTAAAGTTTCCGTTTATTTTTTTTTTGATAACACTGAAGGTCGTCAATTTACTAAACAAAAAAAAATCTGTTGACAAACAGAAGACACAAACTACACTTTACCTATCTAGCTACATTACAAAACAACAACACAAACAACTGATCCATTTTTTACTGAGATATATAGGAAAAAATGATTCTTACCTTTTTTGTCTTACTTAGAAAATGATACTTAGATGCTTCAAATATTACAAGTTTTGCCATGTTTGGCTCTATATATTACTTAGTATTCAATACAAAAGTATATCTCATATTGCAATTTAATTTAATGATGTCACGTATGATGTAAAAAGTTGCATTGAACGAAAACGGTAAACAGGATCATTAGTCTACCTAAGAAGTTGATTGGATTGTAGTATTGTGATTTTAGTTTTTTTTTATAAAAAAAACTACTCGTGTCAAATTCACTTTGGTACTCTACACTGGGTTACAGGTCGAATCCCCAACCTCGTTTGCTCTAACTTTGCTACTGCCAATTCCTTAGATCCTAACTAATATTATAAAAGCGAATGTGCGTTTCTTTGTTTGTTTGTTACGCTTTCACGCCTTAAGTACTTAACCGAACACCATTAAAATTTTCCATACGGGTTGCCAGGCGCACAAACAAGGATATAAGGTACCTTTCATCTAGAAAAAAATACTGTTTCCCATAGATAGAAAAATTACTTTTAAGTAACACAGAAGTAACAAACGAAGCCGCGGGGAAAGGCTATTTTCGCGATAAAAGTCTTTTGGTAGAACCCTGGGTACATACAATAGGATGGCGTCGTACTTAATTTGAAATTTTGTACGAAAACATTCATAATAAAAGATTCATAGGGTTTTAAATACCCTAACAGTTGCTGAAAAATTATTTAACATTAACAAAAGGTTACACCTACAGTCTTACGGTTATATAAATACAAAACCTAATTTTCAATTTGATGTCTTTTCAATTTAAAATACAAGAACCAATTTTTTTCATCGAACAAAAATAAATAAGTAATAAGATCGCCGCTCGCTCTTCACCAAAGATAAATGAAATTATTTCCTTAGCTTGTAATTAGACATTATTGCTCATCTAGAAAAAAATATCAGGTGATAAAAACAAACTAGTTACTCAATTACGATCTCAACTTCTCATGGAAATAAGTTTTTATTAATTCCACAAAATATTAAGAAGCAGGATATGTCTTTGTAACAACAGAAAGAGGATTGTAAGGGGACGTAGTACGAAAATAGAAAGATGATTGAAAGAGGACTTAGTCATGAAAATTGAAAAGGGTATTTTGAGATGGTTTGAGCACGTAGAAATAATGAGTGCGATAGAAAGGCGTCAGTTTATGTATTTTATGCATTGATATATAAAAACCTTGGATCAACGCCAAAAACGTCCTCACCAAATGAGCATCCACCGAGCTGTTTGGGTGTACTTTTGATATAGTCGCGTTGGATCGCTTTAACAGTCAACACGCCACAGTGCTTGTTTAAAAATTGCAAAAGTCACACGTAACGGACGCTAAACAAAAGCGGAGTTTAATATTTTCGGTAATCTAAAATGTAATTGCCATCACTATATTATATTACAATTTATTATGTCTAAAAGAAATCGTAAAATTTTAAAATTTCTTTTAGATAAATTTGCAATTAACTGCAGCAATATAATTCGCCTTAATTCAATAAACTCATATTTTACGTTTTCATCATACTAATATGTGACCACTTAATTATTTCCTATGTTGTTACTATCTTCGTGAAAGATGCGCTGATAGCAGCTTTCCAAGACTAAAGATTTTTTAATTGTTTTAATTTTCTAGCATTCAGAAGCAGATTTTCTAGAAATATCGCCTTCTATTGTTCTTTTTGCATCAAGATAACATCGTTTTCAGCTTAAGGCAAACAGGTATTTTTGCAATATCTTCCTTAGTGACGAAAGGATTTCTTATTTAAAAAATTATGAAAGGCTGATTGTTAGAATCAATGCAAGATCTATTTTTCCTTTTTTTCAGTAGCTGCTTGATTACCTAACCGCATAGTCATGGATGTTAAATGCTTTTTTAAAAGATAGATAGATAGATAGAATATTCTTTATTGTACACCATTAATAAAACACAGTTGAAAAAATTATTATCTTGCAAACCAGAGTACAATGGGCGGTCTTATCGCTAAAAGCGATCTCTACCAGACAACCATAGACCTAAGATATTATTTTTGAAATTTACAAATGTCCGACCGTGTATGTTAGTTTTATTTAAGTATACAGCAGCAGATTTTTTTAAGTGAAACTTCTTCAGAATTGTTGTGATTTGAAATTCGATAAACCGAAAAACTCACACTAAAAGAGACAAACAAGACAAACTTCATAAATACAAAAACACAACAAATTCATAAATAGGATTTAGCCTGCGAGAGAATGAGATAGAATACAAGTATACAATGTTTCTTATAATCTTTGAAAACAGACAAACATATTCATATATAGGATTTAGCCTGCGAGAGAATGAGATAGAATACAAGTTTATCGTGTTTCCTATAATCTTTGTCTTTGAGCCTGCGTACTACGAAGCCTTCAGAAAATGCGTCAATGTTAACGTGGTGTCATTTTTGTGCATTTGCGTATTAAAATTCGTTAGTTAATTATTTGACCAATAACTTTTATCTAAATTATCAAAAATTAAATTTATTAACATTAGTGATAATTATTTGTGTTGATTTTACTTTTTATTTCTCATTCTCTCGTAGGCTACTTTTCTGAAGTTTCACTTCTGCCATGTGTGAATTGCACACACACACTTTTTTTACTATATTTAATACATTTGAAGATTTCGCGTTAAGGGAACAGGTATGGCAGCTCAAAAAAGACTTTATTCATGTTTCCAGTGTTTATAGGTACCGGAAACTGTTTATCACGTAGTTGACCAATAGTATAAAAAGAATTTACTCTTCAACATACAACTATTAATATTTAATTCCTTACCCCTTAAAAAATGACGCTCATTATTTCTACCAAGTAAATAACATTTTCATTCCGTAAAAATCTCTTAACATCAAACTCCGCGCTTACGAACATACAGAACCATTATTAACTTGCAAAAATGTCCGATACCTACTTGTATAAAACACGTGTTTATTCAATTAAGATGCTAACGAGGAGTCAAGAATCGATATAAATAGTAACCATTTTATTCTGCATTTATAAATTCATTGTAGATATTGATGCTGATGTTGTTTTTGAAGTGTTGCAATGTTAAGGCTCGGATAATATATATTCAACTTTCTTAACTGTTTTAAGGAAATAAACTTTAGATATTTTATAAACAAATTAATTTGTAATTGTAATGAAAATGTTAGTAAAACGTTACGTTATTAAAAAAAACGTAATCGACTTTTGTATTCGATATGCCTCGGGACTCATTGTTAGGATCAAAATTTCCTGATCATAAGCGAAGAAACCAAAAACGCACTATGCGTTAATTAATAATTGGTACCCGGTCTATACACGCCGTTGATATCGTGAGATCGCTGTGATTCTTCGCTGGCTCTTTTTAATAATTATCTTTTTAAAAAAGTATCACCGAGTTGAATGCTCCTAAATCGTGTTAAATTGTAACAAGCTGTATCCTATTAACTATTCCACCCTTAGAGGCGGAATAGTTGAAATTGGTTCACAATGAGCGAAAATATTGTGTAACATATCCACACACAAAAATCGTTGTCCAATTGAGAACCTTTTCGTTTTTTAAAGTTGATTTTAAGTATTGAAAATTTAATTTCAATTTATTTCTTGCTTTTGAGTGGGTCAGTTTGTAATTTATCTAAGTTATAATAGCCTAATATCAATTGCTCATCTACTTTTACAAAATATTGCTTTGAACGAGGGACGTTTAATTTCTCCTGATTCTTCACGGCTTGTGACTAACTGCTTGACAACCCCAATAGAGTTATCGAATCGCAACCCGTGAAATACTAATTATTGAGTAGTTCCGGTGCACACACAACATACCTACATAACGAAAAAGGATGCTAACGAACTGAGAGCCTCCTTTTTTCATATATTATAGTTATTCAAAATCAACATCGACAACTGGTTTACTTTTATATCTACCTGGATTACGGTGTTCATGGATGATTAAATTTAATCTTAATCATCATTATAATTATCTTGTATACCAAGCTTATTTTCATAACTAGTTTGTTATGGAATTAGTGATCATATTGCATCATGTCCTATCAAGCTTATTAATAAGCTTATTATTAATATTATACTTATTCCTAGAATAAAATCAGTCTTAAATAAGTTATTAATATTCTTATAGATTAAATACGTATATGTATTTGAAGAAGACATATAAGTTGTTGGCATTGTCCGATAAATTATATTTATAAGGAAGCACTGTTGGCAGTGAATTATTTCTCATATGTGGACCCACCCATTGTCAAATTTTGGGCAGGTTTACTAGTCCCGAAACATTTTTACCTTATTGTTATAATATATTTAACAACTACTACAAAATATTACATCAAACACAAAATAAATCAAATTTCTAAACATTATATTAATAAAATAAAGGAATAATTTCGATTTTTTTCCGTTTTTTTTAAGTAACATAGTGGTCAGTTCTGGTACCGGAAGGGTTTTCCTTATAAATTCTACCTGTCCCGAGTAGCACTTTGTTATAGTACAAGTCATTTTTTTTTAATTTCTTCTGTATAACCCTATTTAAAATAAATTATTACCATTAAAAGTGCATTATAAAGATTTAAAAATAAATGTTTAAAAACTGCTCAGTATTAAAATGTATTTAAAGAAAAAAGTTAAAACTTTGTCCCATGCATTATTTAAATCATCTGGAATACTATGTTACTAAGTTAATCACAACTTATAACGGAGATATCGTTGATTTCGATTGTCCATTAGCTTGAGACACTTATCTGCATTTATTGCGACCGCTCGCTGGGCACGGAAAAGGGGCATATCACTTTTCAGTTGACCACTAGTTGTTAAAAGTGCTGTGTGTATTTATTGTGCGTCTTTTGTTTGCTTTGTTACCTTCCTAGTCACGTAATTAATTCAATGTTTTTACCATTTTTTTATATTCAGTGTGTTGTTTAAGAGGTAAATAACTTAAATAAAAAAATATATTTCACTTTATTCTTTATTTTATGATTTATGTCTTATACAACGTAAAATTTACAACTCTGTTACTACGCACCTCTGTTACTAGCTTGGTAACAGAGTTGTTGAGAAAGTAACAGAGTTATATAAGCGTCTATTTTTTACCTTTGGTGAAAGTTCTATGCCTCAATATATATATGTATATATATTAATAATTATTTTTCTTAAGCAATGTATAAGCTTGATACGTACATTAATAAATTGTGTAATTAATAAATAATCTTAAAAACCTTATTAGAGGATTTGTATGTTTATGCTCTCAGGATGCTTCTCACCCGAGCTGAAAAGCAGCAAATGTACCGAGAAAAAAAGTAGCACCTACTGAAAAAAAAAATGTAAGTACTAATTTTTTCGAACGTCATGACGTATCAAGAGCGACTGCCGGAAAAAAATAAACCGTTTTTCTAAAAAAAGATAACGTACAGAAGCGATACTTACTTGACAGAATGAAGAACCTTTATATTTATTTTAAACGAGAAAATCGTACCTTGAAACGTAGTTATAATAATAATAACTCGACACATCTCACATACGGCCGTCTGGTCTTAAACTAGGCAGACCCTGTACTATTTTAACCAGACTATTGATAAACATACTTAGATATTTCTAAATACATATACATTATGGATAAATTACACCCAGACACAGAGCAAATGATCATGCTCATTACACAATTATTTGTCCTGGGTGGGAATCGAACCCATTAATCCTGACTGCTGAGCCAGAGGGTTAAGCAGTCAGGGTCACTACCCACTAGACCATCAGGCCTGTCACAAATCTTTACGCGACAGACCATTTTATGTTGTGGGAGGTACTAAAAAAGAACAACAATGTTACTTTGTTACTTTTTGTCCCTCAGATCAGAGGAGTATCTAAGGAATTTTAGAAAAAAATATTTATCACAACATTGCAATATCACAATATGTTGTTTTGTCAAATATTTATGTGGTGATATGTTATATTTAGCTGTTAATACGTAGATATTTGGTGGACTAGTGTAGAATTTAAGGTTTGGTAAGATTCAAATGGTAACAGAGTTGTTTAAAAGTATTAATTGTTGATTGTTAAATTTAATATGAGTTGTGATTCTTCATGTGATTATAAGATATGAGACTGTTAATTAATATTAATGCCAAAATTTTTGCGACTGACAGCAGCCCATAATTCAAGTATTTTTATAGGAACGAAAATTAACATTTAAATGAATTTGCTTTTTAATTTTTTTATAATTTTAAGTAACGTTTACCTGCGCAAAATTTGACAACGACCCATGTAAGATCTTGCAGTTCGGACTTTGATAATGAGCCCGTTTTATCTGATGCCGATCCCTGTGATGTAAAACTAACGTACGGATAAATATTTGTCATGAAAAAAACCGAATGCGTCATCCCTTGATACTTTTTTGAATATTTTTTTTGGCTTATTTTGATACACTAATACATTATTTAACCAAAAATCAAGAAACTGGTATTTGTCCCTCACCGGCTATTTTAAGACTGCCATTTTGGTTTTTAAAAAATGCCTCAAACTTATATTTTGGCCTTACCGCCATTTTGTATTTCAAGGCCGTCATTTTGGCTTTATGAAAATGAAAAGTTTCATTAATTACCTAATTGCAATTAATTACCCAATTCTAACAGCCGTTCACAAGTTTTTAGGCTTGAAAATTTTAATATTTTTTTATGCGGATATTTTTGGATGAATCTGGTCATTTCATTAACGTCCTTGGTATTAAATAACTATTGCTCTTTTTATGTCAATCCTCTCTCTTCCGAAATTTTAGCTTAATCTGTAATTTTTTTTAAATCCAAAATTTTGCTGAATACGTCAGCACTTTACATCATTTACAGGATCGAATAAACGACTATAAAATAAGACCACACCTTTCCGTAACACTTTGTAATATTTGAGTTTTCCTGGTCTTCAGCAGTTACAATAGTTGGCAAGGAAAGTTACGTGAATATTGCTGTTGGCACTTTATCGTCTTTAACACGCCACTAAGTTTAACATTTTCAAAGAAGAATGCAACAGTTCTCAGAAACCATCGCTTAAGTTGTTCTTTGTAAAGAGAGCAGGCTTTAATTAAGCTAGTTTGAAACCTTGAATAGCATACCTCAAACATTCAGCAACTCTAAATGAATGAATTCCTTTTGAAACCACTTTTACTGAAACAAGTCTGCAATTATATTACAGTCGAGTAATTTTAAGATTTTAACCCGAGAAATCTACAATAATACAAATCTTAAGGGGAAGCAAACTCTTCCTTTGCTTATTAGAATGCACTAATGACAACTCTTGCCATAGATAATAGTCTATCTCTGTATCCTTGCATTACATATTATTGTATTACATACTATTACATCACATACTAGCAACCTGCCCCGGCTTCGCACGGGTAGCTGAGACATCTTTGACAATCATCATCATATTTCAACCAATTTACACAATACCTTAACAAATCATACACCTAAACCTTCCTCATGAATAGCTCATGAATCTATTGGTGAAAACCGCATGAAAATCGTTCAGTAGTTTTTGAGTTCAACGCGAACAGACAGACAGACGCGGCGGGGGACTGTTTTATAATATGTAGTGATTAAACTACTCTACTGCGATGGGTTACGTGGTATGGTAAGTTATGTGATATGTCACATAACTCGTTTACATCCCACTAGAGTAGAGTAATCGTTAATTGAGAGGTATGGCTAATTTGAGTTACAAAAGTTAAACTTTACAAAATGTCACACAATGTAAGTGATTGTTAGGATAGTTGTTGACAAACGTCTGATGAAAAATAAAATAGTTTTTTTTTTATTCAGTAAGGATATTTGGCCAGAGACATGTAAATTTAACATCACAGAGATCAGTGCCTATAGAAATAACGGAACTACTTTGGAGCGTTAGAGGCCATAGATGATAGGGCACCAAATATTTCTGTTGATAGGTTTAGACCTACTCAAGACCACGCTCAAACAACATTACTCGTGCAGTGCTGTATTTCTTCTTACGATTACAATCGCCAGAGCTTTAGAGGACGGTGAGGGGGGAAAGGGGGGTATGTTTACAAATGAGTGAGTGAATGTGTACAAATACACATTTTGTAGTGTGTAATAAAAAACGCAATCACAAGAAACACGTCATTACCAAAGAGAGTCAAGCTTGTCCAAAGTCCATTGACCGAACATCATATTATGCTATCTTGTTGTATTTAGTCGAGTATAGAAAGTGCAGCGTTCAAGGTAGCATACCTACAGCGAATATGTATACATACATAATACATTACTAACAGTGTAACGTTAGTGATGACGTTGGTAAGCAATAATGTTGTAATATTTGTACAGTACGCCTAAGGTAATACAGGAAATTGTTATATTATTTTTATTAAATTATCTGTCGAATAAAGATTCGATGGATTCTTATGTCAATGACGTAGCACACAAGCTTACACACATAATTATTTAGGTAATAGTTGCTTGTAACATTTTCATCAATGTGAGGAATTCCGATTCGGATTTTTATAATCCGAACGTCCGACGTCCTACGTCATGAAACTGCTGAGAATAGAAGTACCATTAATTTTAGCGATGAATCTGCAGCCTCGGGCCTTAATGCGGTTTGATTATATAATTTTTTGTGATACATGTAAAGTGGTGGTAGCGTAATGGCTAAGGCTCACAAAGTAGCTATTGGTGTCAATTCTCTTGTATTTCTCTCTTGACTATAATTGTCTAAATTTTCTTCATACAATATGTAAACCTTGTATCCTTCGAAACAAGGTCTTATTTCAAATATAAACAAGTAGGTAACATACGTCGCTATCGAAATAAGCAATTTATTTGTCGACTAAAGTCTGACACGCTTAAATAAACTTTAATACCACGTAGCGAGAGCTGCTATCCGTTGAATGCCATCTCTTTTGCTCTGCGTTTTTAGTAAGCGTCTTCGTAGGTGTCGATTAAAATAACGTCATCTTAGTTCGTCTCATGTTTTTATACGGCAATTATACGGCATTTGAATAAATGAGGACTTTCGCTGCGTGGAAATAAAGTTGAGTATACGTTGACAGGTTTTAGTGAAATTTATTGGCGCTGAGAAATAGATACCAGTAACGAATAGACCTTGTTGCGAAGAAGACAAGGTTCATTTCATATGAAGAAATTAAGTTAGGTTTTAATTTAGTGAGTCTGACAATAGAATCGACACCATTATCTTATCTATGCTAAGGCGTCGAACTTGCGGTCGAGTTGTTGCGCATTCAAATAATCCTACTCCAAATAAAAGTATTTATCTTAATAATTGTAATGGTTAAAAAGAATATTAATAACTATTCGTTTTAGCGGAGTTTATGGTCACTACTGTGCTCCTAAGAGTCGTATCATGATCTTAAATAGCCTATTATACTATTACCCTCCTCCAGAATTAGGCTATCAAATGCAGAAATATTTTTTTAAATCTGAAATCGTAATGCGCTAATCTCTCGATTAGCGCATTCAAACGAACAAAAAATCAATTAATATAGATGATAAATCCAACCACGTTACAAGTAGTGCTTTTTTAAGGGTCTACCCAATCATTACCCAGTGTTTTTTCTGTTTGTGTCTATTTTCAATACAAATTCTTTTCGTGCCCTTCTTCAATCTACAGAGAAAATTTGAGTAATTAAAAAAAAAATTAGGCACTGTCAACATCTACATTACAAAACAAAAACTGTACCACTATTCGACACTTAAACTGAATGTAAAAACTGTGTGTAAAAAATGTGACTTAACATTTCTTGTTTGTAAATATCACACATTTTTTATTTATGAATATCAATGACTCGACAAATATTATAGAAACTTATTTTATACGTACGGACAGTATTATGTAGGCCAATATTGTACACACTAAAATGTTGGATGGAGTACAAATATCATTTACCATCAATTTAAATTTGATGACGTTACTTTTGTGAAAATTATACACGTATATTTCTTCTACTTTTAACATTCTATCTAATATTAAGGTAAGTTACAGCAGTCATTAGTAGCGTGTGACCTGAATATTTTTATACCAAATTAATTAATAGTATAAAAAGTGGATATAAGCTGAAATGCATAGGTGCAGTTTTCCAGTAAACTGTAAATCTGTAACCAGTAAACTGGCATTTTATATCTTATTTATCATGCCCTCAATGTATTGCTTTAGTGACATGATGATTCAAATATTATAAATTAAATGCACATCAATACCTAGCTAGCTGTCTGTCTGTATATATGTTTATAATCCCACGACTAAAGCTATCGCAAAGACATGTACTTATCGCGAATGTATCATGTAGATTTGGAAAAGTACCTCAAAGTTTGTTCGAGCGATGGTGCGATTTTCTCAATAATAATAGCCCATGCGAGGCAGTTAAGAGAAGATATTCGAGACTTCACTCGTTTCTGTTTGATAGCTTTATGTCTCTATTCAGATCATCAACCACGGCAATGTTCGGCAATAAAAAAATCGAACAAAAGATTCCTTGCCTCGTAATTTGTTTTATTTCAATTTTACTAAGAGTTTATGGATATGACTTCAATTCACAATATTATAATATCTAGTTTTCATTCTACAAAACTTATGTAGCGCCCTACATATGTATGTAGTTAAATTTTTTATAAACTTAATCATAGTACTTACTGTTTCTCTTTTTTTGTACACTGTTTCTCTGCTGGACTTGTTAATACGTGCTGCACAACTGTACATGTAGATTCTGAACTAAACATCTGCATATTTACTAGAAAGCAATAGTACGCACTTCGTACTGTTGAGAGAGAAACCCATATAAGGCTAGGGATTGGATATACATATAATGAGGTTTTTACACTTTAACTGTGATAGTGTGTTACCCACTCTTTCATCTGGCAACACTTCTGGTAACACACACCTAACAAATATCATTCTTATCTCCAAGTCAAACGTTCAGTCATTGAAGATCTTTAGAAAGATAAATACTCCACGAAAACGTATTAGAATAAAAACAATTAATTAGAGGTTACATACCAATTAGATAATGGATGACCATTTGATGTTAATAGTTGTGTAATAGTTATGCAATATTGTTTTGGAGGAGTTTTAAACTAAATGCTACCCAAGCGACAATAATAAGCAGCCACCAACAGCAGTTACCGGCACGATACTACAACAAACCAGTCACCGCCAACATAGTATACCTAATGACACTCATTTAGAAAACAAAAACCAAAGGAGGTAGAGTTCCTCCTTTGGTTTTTGATTGGTTTATACATAGCGACTTTTAATACCAGGACATTTAGAACCGAAGAAAGTCTACAAGAACTAGAACTTGCTCTGAAATTCCTAAAATGGGACACACTTGGTATTAGCGTGATGCTGATGTACTGTCCTATCCCGAATCCGGCCGGATAGTGCTTACTATACGGTATCCGGGCGGATGGGAAATTTGGGCCGGATAGGCCGAATACCAAATAGTGTTTTAAAAATACATTTATATCTTAATACTTACCTGATTGACTGACTCATCAACGCAAAGCCTAAACCGCTATGGTGTAAATATAAATATGGTAATATATAAAAATAATAATATTAAAGCTTCTTATATATAGTTTAGGAACAATATAGATCTCTGCTAGTAGCTTAGTCATTTTAACCCCAAAAGAGAATACCGTTAACGTCGTTCACAAAAAGATAATTTTTAGTTAAATGTAAACATTAAAAAAAACTAAACACAAGAGCGACGCCGCGGGCAACAGGCAGTTTACACATAGAAACACAATAACATTTTTATAATCTAATTTTGAGTCGGCGCCAAATAACAAAATGATCAATTATACCTACGTACAGTTGGTTGTTTGGCGCCGACTCAACATTAGATTATAAAAATTTTATAGTTATTTATTTTTTGCTTTTTAGTTCTTTTCGTCAGTTAAATATTTTGTTAAAAAGATTTTTATTTGATGATTTTTTTTCATCATCAGCTCAGCTACATGAGGTGATGATTTCTGAACGCAAATACCTGATAAAGTAATGAAAAGTAAACAGAAACACTATTCGTTCCTACAATTTTCGAAGGTTTCTCTCAATTTTATCACGATCCCATAATCAGATCCTGACTTCCTTGACACGGGACCACCCTTGAGGTATACCCTATCTAACAAAAAAAGAATAATCAAAATCGGTTTATCGGTTTTCATAAGTAAAGGAGAGAGGGCTGAACAAACCCAAAAAAAAATATATATGTATATATACGGTCGAATTGAGAACCTCCTTTTTTTTCGTCGGTTAAAAATGGTCTTATTTCAAAATTCGCTGCATATTATTACGAACTAAAATTATTACATCATGTCTCATTGAACAACAGATCTGTTTCGGAAATAATTTTTGCACGATAACTGTTTATTAATAAACATTTTTTTTATTCGCCAATTTTAAATGTCACACATATTATTTATTAGACATATTAACACGACGCTTTTGCTTTAAAGTCTATCACAATTAAATCTGATTTAACAGATTTTTTCAATATTATAAACACGATGAAAGGTCTCACGATGATTTATTAACATACCTACACAACCTCCGGATATCAACTTGTTGGGCTTTTATTTGTATACGTGCTAATCCCGCTAAAACTTTTATTGCGCGATGCAGGATCTTGATAGTATCTGTTGTATTTAGATCGACACCAGGTTTACCATCGTCATCATTTTCAGCGCCTACACTAGTATATTGCATTTGCATTTTATAATGCAAGATAAAGTTTTCTCAAACCGTTCGAACCACAGGGTTAATTAAAACCGCAGTAGCACTACTCCCATTTTTTCACTACAAGCTATTGGTTGTTTTTAGTATTTTTATGTTACTTATATATTAACACATCAATAGAATTCGTTGTACCTCTTTTTCAGCAAATTTTGGGTAGAGAGGAACTGAAATGTTTGGAATACTTAATGTTTATATGTAGAAAAAGCTAAAAAAATTTATACGGCTAAAATTTGCAAACGGCTTCAAAAACCTACACAGGGATTGGTTAAGAGTTAAGGCGTGAAAGTGTAATAAACAAACAAACAGTATCGCATTTATAATATTATAATAGTTAGGATTACATTCCTTAAGTATTTTAATGTCTATATTATACAATATTTCATAATTAAAATTTTAGGATTAAATAGTTTGTTTTTGAGTTTTGTATGACGAACATTTCCTTCTTTATTACGTAAGCCTTCTCAATTTTGTTGTTACTTATTATTATGAATATTAATGTATTATTTTTCTGTTACTACTTTTTTACTATATTTTTTTTAATTATAGGGGGCAAACGAGCAGACAGGTCACCTGATGGTAAGTGACTACCGTCGCCCATAGACACCTGCAACTCAAAAGTCACAAGTGCGTTGCCGGCCTTTGACCTGGGATTTGATCTTTTCTTGAAGGTTTGAAGGTCGTATCGGTCCGGAAATACCGCAGGTGACAATTTGTTCCAGAGAATAATATTTGGTTGTTATGTTTATATTGTATCTTAGGCATCCACCTCTAGTGAGTGTATAATTTAATTAAGTGAGAGGGCTCGTGCCTCCCCACAACAGTCAGTTCGAGTTACAGTTATAGGTGACCCTGACCTACTCAAGCTATTGTTTACACACCCCATCCGTATAAGTAATATTCTTTTCTTTCCATAGCCTTCCCTTCTTACCTACCTTTCAACAACATACTTCTAATTTTCCCATCTTTGATTCCCAAAGTACCCAATGCCAACAGGCTTGCCCCCAGTTACGTGAACAGGACCAAAATATAGGTTTTAAATGAGGGTGTTTTACACGTTTTTGCATACATGCGTGTGTGAGCATGTACATGCATACGTATACAATATCAAGTAGGTATCCAAAATTATGTTAATTAGCGATACATTTCTTGTGTTTTCAGGTGGATCAGGTGGATCGTGTTCCGTTTTAATGAGCCGTGTAGTTTTCGTTATCACTACATATTATAAAACCAAGTCCCCCGCCGCGGCCGTGTCTGTCTGTCTGTCTGTTGGCAATAAACTGAAAAACTACTGAACGGATTTTCATGCGGTTTTCACCAAAAGACAGAGTGATTCATGAGGAAGATTTAGGTGTATAATTTGTTAACGTTTTGTGTAAATTGGTTGAAATATGATAAAGATTGTTGAATATGTGTCTACTGTTGTGCAAAGCCGGGTTGCTAGTTTCTTATATAACAAGTAGTAGTGTATATTTACTGAACATATATTATTATGTTGATCTGTCATGATACGAAAAGTACATACAGTAACTGTACGGGCTAACGACCGTACATTTTGCTGCGATCAACATTTTACGGCGACAGCAATGATTTTGTAACAAGTATAGTTCAGTTCACCTTCAGCAAGCGTATCGTGTACTCATTAGCATAAATCATATCATTTTAGTCAGTGAATCAATAAAATAGTTTACAAGTAAAATAGCTATCCTTTCTATCATCTATTAAGCAGTCTACGTGACCCGTACATTTTGGTTAACTTATTCATATATTGGAATTGAATAACTTGACTTATGTTACATATAGTTCAATGAAATTAAACAAAACATTCAGAATTTAAATGAATTTTGGCAGAATTCCAAGCACCAGGCGATCTCTAGTAATATTTTATATAAAACTTATAAACTATTCCCCAAACATTGCATCGATCTCTCACAGAAAGGAGACGGAAACGATTACATACAATCTTGAGCCCAAATGTAGCGAGATGAAAATGGTGTGAATTAATAGCTTCAGACTTATCAGTCCCTCACTGAAAACATTCTGAGAGCAGGAGTTTAGTAAAAGTAAGGTTATGTTACAATCTTTAACTAACAGCTGATTCCTGAAGTGCTATGCGTTTATTATGTTAAGTAGAAAATGTTTGAAGTCATTTGAATGAACGTCATTGACTTGAACTCATAGGTAGGTAACAGGTATGGAGTTATCGAAAGGATGTTTAGAATAAAAACAAAACATTTTATAATTGTATTTTACTCATCTTCTAGTATAATTAAAATGGCGTCTAGAAATTGTGAAGTTGGAACAATTTGATCTTGGTACCTAGCTCAGCTAAGATACCATATAATATACAATAAATGAGCGCAGCAGCCTACAGTTCGTCTACCTACAATACAATTACAGTAATGCATAAGAATAGCTTCCTTCCCTCTACGAGAGTCGTTGACTAAAATATAAATAAAATAAGTTTTTCGACTTATATGTCGGGATTGTATGCGACCCCTAAGTAGCCAGGAAGTACTGGCAGCCGTCACCTCTCAAAGAAGGCTACTGGTGACCTCCCTGCACACTTCTATAATAAAACCATCATTTCCTCTAATATGTTCACCATAATAGGAACGTGCGTGCTTGATTTGGTATGTTCCTAAAGAAATCAATATTAGCTGACTATTGGAGAGCTGTGAAAAATCGTTAAGATTATCATTGTGTACTGTGATAGTTTCAAAATTAGCTCGACGCTTTTTATAATTATTTCTAAAAACAAAATCGGCTAATTCGGTTAGGTTTTCTACATTCATATACCTATCTATTTCTTGTAATATTTCCACACCATATACACGATCAACTATAGGAGGGTGAAACTTATTTAAAACGGTAACAGCCACCTCAAAATCTTTCATAAAACTTTTTCAACGTTCAACTTTTTAAAATTTTGTCGAAATAATTTAAAAGCACGTTTGAATCTGCCGTTTACAACTTCAACCACCCAACGGCATATGGTGACCGCTCTTGATTTATTTGCCTCACTAGTTGATAGCTGTATTTCACCTTCCTCCAACGAAGCAGGCACATATGTCCTATATCCACATTGGTGCAACAAAGGTAATGAGTCACGGAAGCCCCTATCTAATATAAATGCATCATCATGACGGCAATATTCACGTAAAGGTTGTCTTCCATTTGAAAATTCTTTTTTAATAATGTCAAAACATACGACACAAAACGCATCGTAAAACACGAAACAAGTGAGCAAGCAAGAGCAGTAGCAGTCGGCAACTGTCTAGTGTCAATGTCATTCAGCTGTCATACCAGTTACATAGACTCAAAATATAAGACTGATTTTAATTGATATGAAATCGAAAGTCATAATATTGGTTTTCCAGTAACTTACTGATATTTTATTTTTATTAAAGTCATATTAGAATGTAAGTAAATACACTATATTGCATATAAGTATATATAGTGCATTTGATTACTTTGAGTTAATAACCCAGTGAAAAAGTTTTATTTTTGTAATTGTTTAATCGATTACTCAAAATCGATAATCTCACAAAAACAATCTATCTCATATTTCTCCGTTTCCAGCAGGAGAATTGAGGTGATTTTTCATATTCTAACATAAAAAATATGACTAATTTTTTAAATCATATGTCATCTTATTACATTTGGGCCCACCGTCACAGTATATACAGTATTGTATCTTCATACAAACGGTCGGATCGCGGAACATACCTACACGCATTGCGTTCGGTTAACACTCGGTTCGCATACAGTCGCGATTGCTCCGCAGTGACGAACGAACGGTGTGATCGTTTTTTAAGCAGTAAGCGTGCGATTTGTGTATAGAATAGAATAGAATAGAATAAACTTTATTGTACACCAGTAAATATTGCTTACAGTAAGTTTACAAAATTGATATGTACAAAAGGCGGCCTTATTGCTAAAAGCAATTTCTTCCAGGCAACCTTGGGATGGAAAAATAATGACTAGTAATATAATAATTTAATGGGTGGTTTTGGTGTGGGAATTAAAACATGTGTATTTCGTTGAAATAAATACAAATACTAATTAAGTACTTAATATGGCAAATAGAAATTATAAACTATATTGTGCTGTTTTTGGTTGCTTAAATTATTCAAAAACCGAATCAGAGATAACATTTTTTAAATTACCTGGAAACTCCGAAAGGTAAGACTAAAAAAATATATTTATGTACCTACTAGTACGTAATTTGTTTCTTTTTTAATAAGTAGGTATTCCACTTTTTCCACCGATTAAAATACCTGGATTAATAAATAAATAAGTAGCTAGGGTGACAAAAGTTACACACGAGTGACTTCCCCACCCTCGCGTTAAAAAAAACTAGTTGGTAGTTTCCTAGGCTAAGCTATTTAGCTACTTATAAATATTATTGTATTAGTCAAAATATCATTATGAAAAATTATGTTAAATAAAAATAATTCTTTCAGTAATCTACAAACTATACAAGCAGTGATAACCCATTATTATCGTTGTACACCTATCAATAATGTTGTGGTTACATTTGTATACGTTAGATAATAAACGTTGATAATAAATTATACACATTTTTTGATGTAGTGTAATGACTACTACTGGTATATTCCCAAGTAGACATAATAATGACGAGAATTATACTAACTACTAGCTGTTTCCCGCAGTTTCAACCGCGTTTCTGGTCGCAGCCCCGCTTCTAAGGATGGTAGCGTGATGTTCCTATAATCTTCCTGTATGAATACAAAAAGAAACAAAAGGCTTTTCAGCTTTATTATATTAGGGGCCATTCATAAATTACGTCACACGAATTTCATGATTTTTGGACAACCCCCGTCCTTGTCACTCACCAAAAAAAAAGGTGGTCACATTTGTGGAACCCATTGGTGTGACGTCACATATTTTGCAATTTTACACCCAGAACTGAAAAGAGCAGTTCTAAAATATTTTATTTTAGTAGTTTTAGTGTTTAATACTTTAGATGTCACACAATGACACACTTTGTTGACCCCCTCCATCCCCCTTAACGTGTGACGTAATGTCAATTTCCTTCGATTGCCCTCCCTACACACCTATAATTTTTTTTAATTTTTTGTAGGATAGTGAGCAAACGAGCAGACTGATGGTAATTTTAAATTAATAAAATAACTTTTCCATCTTTGATTCTAAACTTCCCCGGTGACGGCAATAAGCTCTTTTAGGTGGGACGCGTGCTTTTTTAAACGGTTTTAGGTTTAGGTTGCGCTATTTGTTTTTTTGGGCCAAACTTAGTCATTAAAATTTTACCCCCGTTCTGTTGATCGGTTGATCAAGAATTTGGTAAACACCTTAAGTTCTGATGACAATACAATTATATGTATTCAACATCATTGTAAATCCAAGATGGCCACCTTCACAAAATTCGGATTACAACCCCGTCAATTTGGATATCAAATGAAGATGTTTGATTAGTAGAATACAGTACACTATGAAAAAATCCATTTATTAAGTAACGAAATAAAAAACTAAAAACTTGAAAATAAAATAAGTAAAAATTAGTCAAAAATAATTTAGCATACATTACCCCACGATTTTATTTCCGAATTATTTTTTGGTTTTTATTTTTAAAGAATGAATCAGATACTGTACGTATCTGATTCATTCTTTTTACTTAACAATAAAACCGATTAACTTAACAAAACATTTTTAACTTATTTTTTGTTATATAAGAAATAACAAAAAAGTACAAGGCTCATCAAAACGGAAAACAATACACCTGAAAATATAAGAAATGTATAGATAATTAGCATAAATTTGGGTAATGATTATTCGACTGACAACATACATTATGTATTTTTTGTTTTTAATATTGTATACGTATGTATGTACATTGTACATGCTCACTCATGCATGTATCACTCGAAGTAAAAAGATGCCTAAGTTACAATATATACATATATAGTAAAAAATAAGTAATAAAGAAACAATACATTAAGATACATAATAACAAGTAACAACAAAATTGAGAAGGCTTACGTAATAAAGAAGGAAATATTCGTCATACAAAACTCAAAAACAAACTATTTAATCCTAAAATTTTAATTTTGAAATATTGTATAATATAGACATTAAAATACTTAATGAATGCAACTAACTAATATAATATTATAAAGGCGATACTGTTTGTTTGGTTACTACACTACTACAACATGTTTGATTGTAATGATCTACTCGATATGAATTAAGATATACCTACATACTAAATTTAAATAAGAAATACAACTAAATATGAAAAAAAAAAGAAGATGCAAATCATTTACCTCCTTAAAACAGGTCGTTCAAGGTTTTCAAGGTTTCTTTTCCTCAAAAGAAAAAAGGAACCATTATAGGATCACTTTGTTGTAAGTCTGTCTGTCTGTCATGACCCTTTTTCTCAGGAAACCGTGGAGGCATCAAGTTGAAATTAACTTCAATTACTTATGTCAGCGGTAACTAGAACCATGAACATACCAAGAAGCAACGTCTGAGAGCACAAATAAAGGGAAAAATCCGAAAATCGTTAATTTGTTGTTATATCACATAAATATAGTTTTTTTTTGTGATTACAACCTTATATTTTACGGTTGTAAAGTTGACTTGTCGTAAATCGATGTATGGAAGAGTATTTTTAGAACTGTAAAATTAAGTTTGTTTTTTCTAAAACGGGCAAAAATCTTTAATAATTGATTTCCGAGATGGACTTACTATCTATATATAAGTTTGATTGCTTGCGGAACCCTCGATGCGTGAGTCAGACTCGCACATGTCCGATTTTTATAATCTTTATTTTTTTCATTTTCCTAACTAACAAATTACTAACAAAAATAGTCATTTCCATCTAACCATTCTCAAGTGATGCGCTTACTTACGAACAGAATCCATTTTTATTTACCCATATATATTACGTTTATAATATATAAATAGTATAATATTATGATATTATAAGTAGACCTGAAGTAAATATGGTCACAGTATAAATGTCAACAAATAAAAAACAACAACGATAAATGTATATCTATATTTTCCTTCCAGTAATAGTAATTTACCTGATTGCGCTGTCTCGTATTTGTACGTACACGTTATTGCATGATAAAATGTCACCAAGTTACCTACACCACTAAAGTGTGTACAGAGATGCTTTTACATTAAACAAATAAGTATGTCTGTGTATTTTCATTATAAGGATAATAAACAGATAGTTACAATTTTCCTTATAAGTAAGAATATAACACAAACCATAATTTAACAAGAAATAAGGTGTAGGTAAATGTATTAAAATTAACAATGACTGTGCAGTTATACTAAAATCAGATGATAACCGCAGATAATCATTGGCTTAACCGATATCGTGATGGACGTACAGGATGTGGTGGTGATTAGAAAAAAATATTACGAGCTAATAGGTTTCTTTAGAAAACAGACTTTAGGTTAACAATATCAAGAAAACAATTGTGTTAAAAGGTACAGTAAAAAATGCAAGGCGGAATCTTTATATAATTATTTCCAAGAAAAAAGCTCTGGGAAAACCGAACAATAAATAACAAAATGCATTAATTTAACGTAGGCTTTACAAAAATGTTTTGAGTAAAAAACGGTGTTTGTGTAGTCTCCAACATTTGACATTTATCTTTAAGGAATTTGGATTTTATTTTCTTAAAGACAAGCATTTAATTTCATAACGCTAACATACGTTTGGCCTAAAAATCTGTTGAACTAGAGAGCAGTCTATCAATAATAATTGTAACTAGCGTATTTGGGTCTTCGTACCATTCTCGTTACCTTTTTCTCACCGGGGCTGACGGTGAAGTGGTATGACGGAATCGTACCGACTAAAACCACACGGTATTCCGACACCAATGGGTCTATTGCAAGAAACTCTGGTATCCCTAGGAAGGAAGTCCCCGAGAACCCCGGCAGACCTTAGCCGTCTCTTAAATAATAGGCAGCCACAAAAAAACGTACAAGGGGCCTCGCTTCCCTTGCATTAGAGGCACGCGCGGAACACATCGCGCCACACCATTTTTGTTACCTAAACGGAAACATATTTGAACTTGTTTCTTGATTTTTATTTTATTTTTAAAGAGACAACTCCCGCATTAGGAATATTCCTATGTTGCGGGGGGCTTCACAAACATTTAAATGACGGACACAAAGAACCTCCACTCGGGACAACTATATGTGCATCGCACAAATTGTTGTCCCGTGTGGGATTTGAACCCACAACACTCGGTGCAGCGTAGTGGCAAGGTGACCACTTAAACCATTGCGCCATCCATGTAGTCATTTTTTTTTCTTTTCAGCGGCAAGGTAATTTATTTGGATCTGTAACATAAAGGATACCTATCTTTGTTACTAAATTCACGCTAGCGAAAATGCCAGCAAAATTTGGGTTGCAAAAATATATAACTAATTATTCGTATCTTTTGTTTACGCCTATGTGAGAAAAGAAGCTTCATTCGTTGCTTCTCCCAGGCTCCTTTGATAATATTCAAGTGATCAAGTGCATCGCGATTAAAAGGATATTAGATACAGATATAAAAAAAGAAACGAACATTTAGTTATCAACTAATACCGCATTCCTATAATCAACAAACGATTCGTTTTGCTTACGGACGGTAAATTTCGTAGAATTTTCAACGAAAATTTTACCATCCGTAAGCAAAACGTTTCTTGATTAACGAACGTGGCATAAGTGATTCAACCCTACAAAAGGGTTTTCAAAAGACGGTAGGTAAGTATACTATACAATGTATTTTTAATAGCATAGTACAATAAAACATATATTTTATCTATAAATGTGTTTCTCACTTCTATGTGAAACTCAAGTTCATATTACCCACTGTGGATTTACTTCCACAAAAAGATCTTTTTGATTGGCCCTTTAGACCATGTTAATGAACTTTGTTGAATAACTTCACTTAAAATAAATGCATTTGTCATTGCATATGCGGATGTAAAATATTCATTTATGGAACTAATATTGCCTTGACATTATTTGGAAGGTTTTATTATGATAAATATGTATTTAACCTCTCCGGTATATGAAAGGTGAATTTTACTAGGAAGAAGGTACTAAATTTGATTTCAGTATTATTACAATCTTTGTTAAGATAATTTTTAAACTACGAATAGGTTAATACATCAAGTTTTAGAAATATATTTCAAATGTTTAAATAGTCAAAGATATTACCAAAAAAATATGTACCTATGTTGAACTAAAACATCAGTTTTACCAAACTTTACTTTTAACAAAGAAAGGAAATATTATTTATTTGGTACACAATAAATAGTCACAAGTGACAAAAAAAAAAACAAAAAATAAATAAAAGTATAAATTAGAAAGACTACTTCTACAGGAGACAGAAATGGTTTTAAGTCAGTATTTGCATTTTTTTATAAATACCACATAACAAACACTTAAATACAAATAAAATATGACAAAAGAAAAAGAAATGCATCTAAATAAAAATGTGTGCGTAACAGTGTATGTAACAGATTTACACTAACGACAATAATTTTATCAGTTTGATCGTAAATAACATGTTTTTCAAATTTAAATATAAATGTAATTTCTACTTTATGAACTAAAGTTGTTCAAGTAGAAATAATATTGATAGTGCTAAAGCACCTGTCTATCTATTTCCCAAAGCTTAATGTTATTGTGAAACTTTTGGCATTTATATTGGCGAACTTTTTGTTTCTTATATATCTTATACTTACTGGATATTTTAAGGGTACTGTATATATTTATATTTTTAACGAATTTGAGTTATTTGGTCTAAACGGAGAGAAAACGAGTTTTGCCGGATACTAGATTCTTCAACAAAATAATTATCGATATTCAAATATAAAAAGCACCGAAGTATTGGTAATTTTAAACATGGAAACGTTGGTTTTGAAGTTTTTGGTTTTTGGAAGCGTCACAAATCTTTGGCTCACACATATTAGCATACAAAACCACCGCTCTCAGCAAAAATCTAATGTCTGTTCGACTTCGATTCTACTCCTAAATGTGTTACCTAGTTGTTCCACACAATAAAAAAGGGTATATTATCCTAAAATAACTAAATTTTATTCATTGTTCATAAACCCACGGTAATATGATAATTTATATTAATGCATTGTTGGTAACTAGTAGACTTAAAACTAAACATGTAATCAGCAATATTACTTTAACATTTGCTTTAAAATGTTATTTATATATTAAATATTACATTTTGCTGACTTTAAACATAAAATCTTGACACAAAAGAATACCTTGCTAAGCAGCACTTCCAACTAAAATTTGTTTGAATAAGTTGTATTGTGTAGGTGGAACAAGATGTTTTCTAAGATTATTCGACTGTGTCGTTGTCTAAAATAAAAGCGTGTGAAGTATTCTTAGATAAGTTTAATATAAGGATTTTAAAAATCACAAAAAATATGGAATATGGACGATCCGAAAGAAAGAGATGGACGACATTGAAAACATGATGGAAGCCAAAAGTATAAACATAATAATGAATTCGGTACCTACAAAACTGAACTTCTAAAATTAATCAGAAGACAAGATCGTTGTTACTAGTACTATACTCCTAATATCCAAGCTTGGAGATGAGGTTTACAACACCAAAGTGTCAGAACTGGTGTTGTGATAGTTTATATTCATAAGTAACGTAAGTAAAAGTTCTTGATTGCCAACCCAGTAATGTAAAAAAGCCACTAACGCAGATTAATAAGCCTTATCATTACGATAAAACTACATAATTTGACCTAATCAGCCTTTACAAAAAAAATAGCTGTATCAACTTAATAAACAAATAAAAATATTAATATAGAACATAGACAGGAACTTATGGATAAAATGGCAAACAAATTCAGGTTACATACTGATTAAAATAATATTTAAAAAAAAAAAACTGAGCGTGACTGTCAAAAAACGTACGTGCTGCCGTACCATTCATCTGAGCATCATGAAGGATACAGCAAAATACATAGGGTAGGTACTTTTCATTCACAAAAAAAAATTATCACGAGGGTTGGAAAAATTACTTTTCGCAAGCAAAGTCGCGGGCTAGGCTGTTTAAATATAAGATTAAAGATAATTCTCTTACACGAAACTATAGTTACATTGCTTTATAATCTTGAATTATCATCGGAAAGTAAACAAGACATGTGCGACGTGTCATACTAACCGGTGCGCTGATATTAATACCTACAACACTGCAATAATAACAATGGTCTGAAAATACCCACGGTCAAAATATTTATTGCAAGATATTTCAATTTATATTTTTTTATTTGTCACTCATTGCAGAATAAAACAGCTGACGTAAAATACATTTTTTTTTTTATTTTAACCCATTCAAAGCCGAGTAGTATTCAATAACTAGTTTTTTTTATGGATTCAAGGTTTCTTAATACCAATATTATATAATAGAATAGCATAATAATAATAACGTCTCGAATATTCTGGAAGTCTTTCCTTAATGTGATATGATTTTTAAGCGACTTCAGAAAAGGAGGAGGTTATCAAGTCAAGTTTTTTATGATTTCAAAGACGGCTAGACAGGTTTGAAAAATCTTTTTTTTATTTAAAACGGTATACTTTCTAGTTACTCAACTTGGTCCCATTGTCATCAGGTAAACATCTTGGAGAAATCGAAAGAACTCTCTCGAAAGTACACCTATTGCGATTTGAGTATTTTTATGTAGCTCGTACAATTACTCTCAGAAACACCATTTGGTGAAGTGGAACTGATACTGAAGACCGCAGATGATCACCGGAACTACTCAATAATATAAGTATTTCACGGGTTGCTATTGGATTACTTTAATATGCTGGCCAAGCAATGTATTCTCATCACAATGCATGAAGTGGAGCTGAAACATTTACTGACTATAAAACAGGAGGAGCTTCTCATTGCGATCGACTTTCTTTTGTGTTACGCGATACTTAAGGTTGGTAGCATTAAATTTAGAGGAAAATATTTTAACTATAGGGGTAAAAAATTAAGGAAACATAAATACAGTTTTTTTTAATTTACCATGAAATCATGGTAAATTCAATCAAGCTGTATTCGCATTGAAATCAGTTAAGTATACATTCTTAAAAGGTTTAAGGTTGTTTGAGTTAAATTTTGTTCTGGATTTTATAAGTGTCAGATTATGATCTACATTATAACGTTTATTTATGTTTTAACTTCAATTGAATATGATTGTTGATTTGATATGAAATCATATTAATATGTAAAACAAATATAAAACGAGGAACGATAAAATTATTTTTGTTTTCGTTACGTATTTTTATTAGAAAGGTCTAGAAGTAAACGTACTTACTGCAAGCACAAAATAAAATATTAAGTGGGCGCAGCAGATATTTCTTGGACCTTGAGCCACTCAACAGGGAGGAACACTTTCGTCTGAAGATTGCCGTAAAGTAGCACTAAATTTGGAGTTTAAGATATTGACAACGGAAGCGATCACGCGATCGATAGCATTAAGTGGGTTTGCACCAGCAATGATTTTACCATTAAACTGGCTGCATGTTTCTTTGATAACTAAGAAAAAGAAAAAAAACAGATTTCTATGATGAATAAAAAAAATGATCAACTAAAAAAACTATCCTATCTACATAATTACATAAAAATTTATATCGTTTTTAGTTTGTGCTAACAAAATGTATCGTATTGTGTGTAAAATCAAAATTTATCCGGCCTTAAAGACCGATTTAATACGACAGGTTAAAGCACTTAGCAGTGGTGTGCCTATTTATACAAATGCGACCTACTCAAAGCGACTGTTTGCATTCAATTCTTACTGTGAGTGCACGTTCGATCAATATAGATCACTGGAGTCGTACGTTTCGGGGTACGAAATTGGACATCGCGGGGTACTAATACAGTGTTGCTGTTTAGGGGTTATTTGTAATAAAGTAGTGTGGACATAGTGACTTTTAGTTATTGTGATTGGCAATTTTATTGAGTGAGGGCGCCTATTAGCTTTAGTTTGGTAAGTTTTATTATTTGTTCTAACCACAATTAGGTTACCTATGAGTTATGACAAATACTTTTTATTGTTTATGTTTATTTTGATGACATGAAACACTTAACGCTGTATTGTAACCATGTTTCTAGCAAATAAAGATTGTTATTATAAAATATAGCGATACATTTGAGTATCAAACATATATGAAGAACTCAAGGTCGCGAATTACATATGTTTACAAGTTTTAATTAATTCAATGTATGGGTAGATACTTCTAAATCCATAGGTTTCAATTTTATCATTTGGTAATTACTTAATATCATGCAAATCCCTTGTATGAAACATTTTTAAATTGAGTTTGTGTTTTAATAAGTACAGGTCATTGAACAGTAAAGTACTGTCTCCAATTAAGTAGAACAATACATAAGAAATTGGATTATACGAAGAAAATATTTTCACAATTCGTAATCAAGTCTTAATCTTATTTTCTAGATGCCAGAATTGATTTTATAATTAAGTATATCTTCTTCAATATAAAATACATGCAAACACACTTCACTGTGGTTTAGTTATCTTGGTCGATTGTTTTTTTTTAACTAAAGTAAGTGTGCGATTTTTGTACGTTTCGTGTGTGTAGAAATCTCCGTAACCATTGCACTAATTTGAATAATGATAACACCATGTGAAAGGTGTAGCACTGTATTTCACATTGATTGTTCAACCCAATTGACCGCTACGTCGAGGCTGCGGCTAGATTTCCTCTGTACTATTATGTATTCTGTGGTTTTACTGTAAAAGCATAAACGTATTAAAAGACAGCATGCTGACAGATGAGGATCAGTAATATTAGTATTCAATAACAATAATGAGGTCCAAAGATGAGTTTACAATGCCATAGGTGACTTTTTCAATTCAGTTCCCAGGCATACACGACCGTCTTTGCGAAGTGTGAAGGCAGGGTTTTTGTCCGGGTAGCAGAGCAGAGCATTTGCCAACATTTCTTTTTCTATCTGTTCTTTTTGCGTTGAGTATTTCAAAAAAAAATTTAGATTCGCAAATATTTTAAAAAGTAAATAATAGATAACATAAACAAATAAATTAAAATATTTATATGTATCTATACAACATTAATAGCAACTGCCGCTTCATTGCGGATATTATGTTTAGATGTTACATAGGCTACACTAAAAGTATCGGGTATGGAATATTTCCACTATTCCTATCATATTAAAATCTTTTTAATTAAACACTCCTTGGTTTTAAAAATCGAATACCATTTATTTATTTAAGAAAAGATTCTCGGTCTTCTCACAAAGTCTTCTCAAACTTGTTTAGTCGTTGAGAAAATGGAATTGACTCGAGAAAATTCAAGGGCGATGATTTATTATGACTTTCGAAGCGGTTTAACACAAACACAGTGTGTAGACCGGATGCTTTCTGCATTTGGTGATGAAGCCCCATTCAAAACCACAATTTATCGCTGGTTTGCTGAATTTCAACGTGGACGTATCAAGCTCAGTGATGATCCCCGTCAAGGTCGTCCAAAAACTGCAGTCAGCCAAGAAAACGTTGATGCTGTGCGTAAGCTGATTGAGGAAGATCGACATGTGACATACCGCAAAATTCAGGCAAATTTAGACATTGGCATGAGTCAAATACAAATAATCTTGCATGAACAATTAGGTGTAAAAAAGTTGTTTTCCCGATGGATACCGCATTTGCTCTGTGAAGAGCAAAAAGCGGCTCGCGTTACTTGGTGCGTCAGAACTCTCGAAAGATTCCACGCAGGATCCTCAAATGCTGTATACAACATTGTATCAGGTGACGAATCCTGGATATACGCGTACGAACCCGAAACAAAAAACCAGTCACGAGTTTGGGTGTTCGAAAATGAGTTAAAGCCAACTAAAATTGTTCGTTCACGGAGTGTTGCAAAAAAAATGGTGGCCACGTTTGTCTCCAAAACCGGCCATGTTGCGACTATTCCTCTTGAGAAACAAAGAACGGTTAATGCAGAATGGTATGCTAGCATTTGTTTGCCACAGATCGTTTCCGAACTCCGTAAAGAGAACTGCAACCGCCGCATCATCCTCCATCACGACAATGCGAGTTCTCACACTGCGCACAGAACAAAAGAGTTTTTAGAGCAAGAAAACATAGAATTATTAGACCATCCGCCGTACAGTCCCGACCTAAGCCCTAATGATTTCTATACTTTCCCTAAAATAAAGAATAAATTGCGTGGTCAGAGATTTTCATCACCTGAAGAAGCTGTGGAAGCCTACAAAACGGCCATTTTGGAGACCCCAACTTCCGAATGGAATGATTGCTTCAATGATTGGTTCCATCATATGGAAAATGTGTCAAATTTCGCGTCGTCGTAGTCATTCACGTTTTTCCAGACAAAACGGCGTACCAAAAAAATATTTATAAAAATTAAACCACTGGTCCAAATTGATTGTATAAACAATTTTAATCTACAATAAAACCGGACAAGTGCGGGTCTAACTCGCACACCGAGGGTTCCGGTAGAAAACAAACTTGTATGTAGATAGTACGTCCATCTCGGGAATCAAGTCTTGAAGATATTTGTCCGTTGTTTCCAAAAAAACAAACTTAATTTTGAAGTTCTAAAAATACTCTCCTATACATCGATTTATGACAAATCAACTTTCCAACCGCAAAATGTAAGTATGTAATCACAAAAACAATTTTTTGAATGTGATATAACAACGAATTAACGACTTTCAGATTTTTTCCTTTACTTGTGCTGTGAGACCTTGCTTCTTACCAAATTTCATGATTCTAGATCAATGGGAAGTACCTTATAAGTTTTAATTTAAACGGAACCCTAAAATAGTTTTTTTTTCAAACAATCTTACAAACACAACAAACAGGTTTAACACATTTTTACATAAAACAAAACGAAAACACTACATTTCGGTATAAAAGCGGTTATGTTAATATAATATTTATTGTACATATCTACATATATTTTTAGGCAAACGTACATTTAGAAATTTAAATTTAGAATACTTAAACTTTCTATGCAGAAGGAATGCAGAAAGTTAAAATGTTTTTTATGTGAAAATGGTTACAAGAACCTTTTTTTTTTTTTTTACGTGTGGAAACAAGGTTACCAGAACCTACAGACGTCCAGTTTAATATGTTGTAGCCCAGTCAAGGAACTAAAATACTAAAAAAATGCGCTGATTAAGAATTTCGATACCCGCAGTCTGGATAAGTGAGGCTTCATTTTTTTTTTACAATTTAACGAAAAAAATTACATTACATTTCATGTGATATCACGTTTCTAGAACGTTTTCCGTCATATGTGTCTAAAACTTTTTTGTTTTCCATTAAATTACTTACAAAATGAGACTTGTACAAAGTCGCTGAGTGCTTTTGTTTAATAGCAAATGAAGGTCAAAGTTAAAAAAGAGCGTTTTTTTTAGATTTAATAACTTTGAAAGGAACGTACGTAGAAGTCTGAAACTTTCTAAAATTGTAGCTTGTAATGATAATGAAAAGTGCTATAAATTTCAGCGATTAAGTTTACGAGCCCGTTGGAATTTTTAAGAAATATCGATTTTAATTGATTTTATGTCGATATTTTGAGGTACACCTTTTTTTACGCGACGGCCACGTATAAAACTATATACCTTTTTTTTAATTATTCAAATAACCGCTTTTTAATATCTAATATATTTAATAAGATATTAAAAGGCGGTTACTTGAAAAAAAAGAAGTGTAGTTTTATACGTCGCGTAAAAAAAGGTGGACCTCAAAATATGGTTATAAAATCGGTTAAAATCGATATTTCTTTCTGGAAACGAGATACCTATCACACGAAATGTAAAAGAGGTCTATTTTTTTCGTTAAAAAGTAAAAAAAAAGTTACGCGCCACTTGTCCAGACTGTGGGTATCGAAATTCTTAATCAGCGCATTTTTTTACTAGTTATCCAAAAATAAAAATGCGTGGTAATCGAAATATCCATTTTTTATCATAAAACTGCTAGGTTGACTGGGCTATTGACCTATTATGATAAAGAATGTTATACAATGACGGTTCAACTTATACTGGTCAATGGTGTAAACTAAAATGTGGTCGTAACTCGACTACCAGGCGATCTCTAGTAATCACTACATATTATAAAGCAAAGTCCACCGCCGCGTTTGTCTGTCTGTCTGTTCGCGATAAACTCAAAAACTACTTAACGGATTTTCATGCGGTTTTCACCAATAGATAGAGCGATTCATGAGGAAGGTTAAGGTATAATTTGTTAAGGATTTGTGTAAATTGGTTGAAATATGATGATGTTTGTTGAAGATGTCTCTGGTACCCTAAAAATAAATCGTGCAACACTATAACTTAGATGCTAATATCACAAGTGAAATACAGATATAGACTGATACAGATAAGGGTGTTGCCAAGCTGAAGTCATGTTAGTACAGATTGATACAACTTCAGCCTGGCAACACGAACAATGCTGATGGGATCGTTAGGCTATATCGGATTTAAATTAAAGGCACGGCTAATTTTTTATACGATTTTTTTATAACTAAATCATTTTTTAAGTCTTGTGCCCACGAGGAGTTTTGGTACAGTCAACGGCAATACTAGTAGCAGAATCAGGTCAAACAGTATATTACATAGACTAATCTTTTTATTTTTTTTTTTTTTTCCTTAGTCCGATTCTTTCGATGCTTAAAACTAGTTGATACATCTGTGTGTTACTCCATATTTTATTACATTTAAATTAGAGTAAATCAATTGCACCACACAATCTTCCTGTGATTTATTTTTAATAAGACCGGTTTTTGCTTAATAAATTAATGTTATGATATTTAGCTACTTCTAAGTACTATGAATTGGTACTTAGCAATAGCTAATAGCCACTCATTCATCATTCTGTTAAACATTTAATTTAAAAACGAAACGTCATTTGGACAATATGTTATCCCTTAGGATATGACGGTTGTAGCGGCTTCGGTGCTACGAGCCGATAATACGTATTTAAAACAAAATACAATGGGACTGTCGAACAGCCTGATCCCTTTCGATATTAATAGCTGATTATCTAATCCATCCATCTAGATCGAAGGAATTACACGAAAGGTCTAATTGTAAAAAAAATCTTTAATTATATATCAACGACCCGGCCTGACGTCGCCTGAATTGAACAAAATTAAACAAAATTAAAATTAAAGTAATGCACACGTGATTAAATATAGTTCCAGAATTTCATTATATTCAATTACCATGTTCTATGTGATTTCGGTATTGATCGTTACTTGAGACCTCAATTGTGCTAACTTATCTATGTCTAAATAGTAAAACAATTATGGTTAGATAACAAAAAACTTAACAAGGTCTTAACTAACAACAATTACTTTGGTCGTTTTTGCTAAAGCGCAATTAATAAATTGCTTGTTGCCGGAGCGTTAGTATATTGACATTATTGTTTACTTATACAGTACGTTGACACATCCATTGTTTCTTTTTTAATCCTACTAAGCAGTAAAATTTATTTTGTAACACTAAGAAGTAGCTTAATGTAACACCTACTTAAACTAAAAATTGCTTATGCTGCGTTCCTATGATTAGGAAACGATTCGTTTTGCTTACGAACGGTAAAATTTTCCTTGAAAATTTTCAACGAAATTTTACTGTCCGTAAGCAAAACGAATCTTTCTTTGATTATAGGAACGCGGCATTAGTGGTAAAAAGAAAACATTTCATAAACCACTAATTGATAACTAAGGACTTATAGTTATAGATTATGGCTTTATTTTAGGACATCGACTTATCCATACTAAAATTAACCTCTTGATGTTCAATAGCTATCGTACAAATAATTCCATTACTTGTGGTTACAAATCTATTTATTAAAATATTCTTTAATAATAATTAGCTCTTAGTGAAATCGCGACGTCTTGAGTTGTAAATCTTTTTATTTTCGAAGTTTATGTGAGCCCTTAACGGTCAAAGAAAACATCTTGAAGATTCTACACACTTGAGAGTTCTCGATAATGTTCTCGAACTTTTGTGAAGTCTGCGAAACTGTGCTAAGTGTGGTGGACAATAACTTAACTCTTAAGAAAGGGCTTATATTTTATCGGTCAGTAAAAATACGAAAAACAAATAATGAAAGCCATATTAGACAAACAGAATAATAAAATAAACTGGCTTTTAATGAGGCATTATTTCATTTATCGTTAAAGAACACTTATTTTATAACATTTGAAGCCTTGCGGTCTATCATGTTATTGAGAATCATGTCTTGAGTACAATCTTTTTTAATACCTTTGGTATCAAGCCCTGTTTAAGCTTTAAGTATTGGGCATTCTCTCAGTTTGAAGGGTTTTTGGTCATTATTCATTACTGTAATATTGTGCAGATAAGTAGCACTAACCGATTTTTGAAAACACAATGAAGAACTTTGAGGTACACAGATACAATGTCTTCTTTAGCCGTTCATCGAGTAAGTGATAAAAAAATATCTAATACGCACTTGAACTTCAAAAAGTTTGAAATGTGCGCACTGGGGATCGAACTGAAACCCCCCGTGCATAACGCTTATAACTTCTTCCGGCTAAGGCTGTTGTTTATTATAAACTAAATATACCTACCATTAAGAATCTTTCTTAATTATTTATAATCACTACATATTATAAAACAAAGTCCCCCACCGCGTCTGTCTGTTCGCGATAAACTGAAAAACTACTGAACGGATTTTGATGCGGTTTTCACCAATAGACAGAGTGATTCATGAGGAAGGTTTAGGTGTATAATCTGTTAACGTTTTGTGTACATGGGTTGAAAATTATGTTGATGATTGTTGAAGATGTCTCTACTACCAGTGCGATGCCGGGGCGGGTTGCTAGTGATTTGTAAACACGTGGCGTGACTTTACAAACAAAATAAACTAACAACGTAATTTAAGACTAGTACTACTTGTAAATGAAATGAATACATAGTTGGCGCGATGAGCCCGCAGTTGGCAAGGTGTCTACATTTACGATTAAAAATGTATGTTCTAGAACCAAAACTAAAAGCGTGTCTCAGTGTAGATTATATTATTATTAAACGAAGGATACATTATATTTAATGGTATTACATAATGATAGGTCAGCAATTGATAACTCGTTTCAAGAGTTATTATTGATAGCACTTTGTTGTTCTGTTTATTATTATTTCGAAAAATATATTCATATTTATCGTACGTTCTAGAAAAAGTTGGAAAAACTAAAAACTATAATTCAATATCAGTAGTATTTTCTTAGCATGCATAATAAAGTTGTTATTTCTAATAACAACTCTATCTCGATTAAAACTAGTTTTTCATGGTCACTTTAATATAGTAATATACGGATCCGGTTCGAGCCACATCCATTAAAATACGCGACATTCACCCTTTCATTATCAATTTAAAATATGAGATACCATCTAATTAGCAGGAGGTAGGGCAAAGCAGATAAAAGAAGAACCTCTACTCTAAGAAGGCCGCGGTTTAACGATTGTATGTATGTATTTAACGATGTAAATAAGGTTGGTGAGCCACGAGTGACTAACTGGTGTTGGAATTGATGATAGGCACCGATAACCGCTTACCACGGTGGAAAAAAAAACATGTTGTAAAAGAGTGTCCTTGGAGTTTCTTGCATGTTTTTCTCAATAAGATTTGCGTATTGGAAAAGGAAATCTTCACTATTTACTTATTCTGCCCGATTCCTACTTCTGACTATTCAGAAAAAACTATAATTGGTTTCATTAAAATATATTAGCATAAAAAAAAAATTGTGACTTTAAATACAGAACATAATATAATAATTTTAAAACATACAAAACAAATGTCTGCATTGCGTACAGTCGCCCACGTATATTCACGCGCTCGTTACCGTTTTAAGAAGATTGAATACTGACCTCTATTTGCTGTGGGTTAACTTTTAACATAAGTAACATAATACACGAGATGAAATTTTACACTACTCCTAATATATCAGTTACATGAACCGAATTCCTATTTTCACAAGCTTTTATTTAACAGCCCTGTTGCCTGCCTATTACTATGGGTCAAATCTTGCAACTGAATTTTATATACCAGTTCCCCCCAATAAATTGAGCTGAAAATTTGAACACTTATACATACACATATACATACATAACTTCGGGACAATGCAATAATACAGTATCATGGTGTTGGTCTCATGATGGATCTGGGAGGTAGTATACTCAACATAACTTCATTGTGTTTGGGCTCATTGAATTGGTCTTGACAAATTTCATAGACCTAGATGGCATCCAGTGTCTGATTGATAAATCCAGGAGGTTTTCCATAGGACCTTTACGTCTACTCAATGTAACTACAGCGTGTGCTTTAGACCTACATAGATGGTATCCAGGTTTTTTTTTAATTTGTGGATAGATTCGTAATATCGGCGAACGATGCAGGATTTGCTTAAGCTGAACAAGCTTTTATTTAAGTCATGAACTATAAGGAATAAATTAGTTAGGTTTTGTTGAATTTTTGTATTGTGTTTGTGTTTTTAAAAAGCTTTTCGCGTGAAATGTTATAAAAGTAGCTAACAATGAATTCATTCATTAGAGATGGATTATTTGATGAGGAATTACGGGCCGAAGTATGTATTTTCTGTAAAGAAGAAAAAAAGAAAAAAATTAGCCCAACAAGCTTTTTGAAAACAAATAATTCAACCAAACCTAAACTTATTTTATTAACCTGCATGACTTAAATACAAGCTTGTTTTATACAGTTTTTTTATTTAATTGTTGCTATTATTAACACAACATGGGAATATTAAGTAGGACTGTTTTCATTATAAATTAATTTCGTTTGCTAACATTGTTTTAGCGTTGATATTTTCGAACATTGAATTTGATTTGCTATTTCAAACTTTAATACCAAACTTTATTTATGACATTGGATGTCCTGTATGACTTAATATGAGACACTAAGTCGATTTGAATACTAAGTAATTTTCTTCTTTCGGGTTACGTTTACGAACACATAGCTTATATTTGAGAAGTTCTTATCAACATTATACATTATATTTTGATATTGCTACAAAGGTCAAATTATTGGGTAATTAATGACCCACTGTTTCGCAACGTGAATCGTTAAGAAATATCTGCAAAAATTTTGTCACGTGGTTCAATCACGTGGAAAACAACACGATGTAACGTGACAAATTTTGTAAGGTTTCGCAATAAAAAAGGTCAATATACTCTAAAATAATGGTGTGAATAAACCATAGGCAATAGACACTATTTTTCAATAAGGTTTAAAAAAAATCTAATTTATTTGTATGAGATTTTATGTATAATAGTTATGTATTTATAAACTAGCTAGTTATTTAACTAAACTGTTGATAAAATATTGCTGTAATACCCTGTATTACTATATAATTCAGTATCAAGTGATTATTATAGAACCTTATCATTTCATTAAGTACATATAGTGAAGAGGCGTTCAATAAAACTTTATTTACATGCTTGTAAAGTTATTAATAATATATGAACAACATTTTATTGCTATTGTTGTTATCACATTATATTATAACAAGCTTTTAGCTTTTAGTCAAATATAAAAATCTACGACTTATGACTTTTATTTCTTTTTAGCTCTGACATCTGTCAGTTAACCTAAATCTATAATGCGACGGACACAATATTTCAATAGTGATATTAAATAGAAAATATTTAAACTGTTGGTTGTCGATAAACTCGGAAACAGTGACGCGATTTTAATCATTTTTTTCACTTTAGAAAGCTACTTTACCCAGAAATAGTTATAGGTAAACGCAGCAACGCTCAGCCGCGAGCACAGCTAGTAAATTATAAAGTTTTGGCAATCCTACTCACCAGTAGAAATAATATATTATTAATGGTACTAGTTACACAAGGGCAACTTGTTTTTTAAGTCGCGAGACTTCAACTCGAAAATAAAATGCTGTATCCTACCCCCTGTGTCTTATCTATAGATATTTACATTATGATAAGTGATACTATACTGCATAAAGGAATATGACAGTAAATATACATTAAAAGTAGGTTAACTACAATAAATCAACTGCATCGTAATTGTTAATGATAACAGTTTATAAAGAAACAAGACATGTTATCATTGATTATCACTTTATCAATATTTACACGCCCTTGATTGTAGAGTCAGCAACATAAACAACATTATTTTAAACCAATTATTTTTCTAAAAATAAAAAGTGCTAAATTACTGTTCATATTTACTGAGTTTTCCTTCTCTAGTAGTTCTTCGTCAGTTTGGCGGCTTTGATACAAGCAGAAATGTGCTGTGCAAAAAAGAGTCAGCCACAGAGTTTATGCCGTGTGGGCCTTTGTCTGCGTAAGAATTTAGGTATTGAAGTTAAGGATTTAAGTTACTGGCTATTTATAGTGAGCCTTTTAAGGGCTATTGAATCCTAACGCGACGCTACCTACCTAATCTACTAACGTGACAACATCACGCCACGTAACGGGGCGTTACAAGTGTTCATGTCAAAACGGCGCCGGCGCCGGCGTGTGAAGCATTGCGATACTTGCGGTGGGACCCATGACGTGAACACGTGCAAATACAAACAATTGAGTTTTTTTTTCGTTTATAAAGAACATGATATCCACGGGTACAAAATGTTATAGCCACAACTTTATTTCAAAGTAAATCACTCGATATAGGAAACACAGTGGATTTTTTTACCTGTAATTTTCAGTCAGTAGGCTGTATAAGATTTTTTATGTAATTATTATGAGTGCTATAATTTGGGCGTTACTAACCCTTTTCCTACAGGTAACCCCCACTAGCTAAATATAAAAATAGTAGTACCTACCTGAGTCGCTACTCAACACTTTGTCTAACCACGGTCTTTTGTGAGTGAAGGTACTTGACGCGTTAGTCCAGACAATTCGTACAACAGTGTTTAAATAAATTTTATCAGTCATATGTTATCAACAATTTTCATTATTCGGTAATTTAGTATAAACCTAACGCGTTCAAATACGCTATAACAATTAAGTTTGTACCAACATTTAAGAAATGTATTTTAATATATTCTATACAAGCAAACATACGATCTAAAAATATAAAGCCACACGTGTCTTGGCATGAGATTCATGGAATTACATGGCCTTGTGTGTTTTTGTTCTCAATCGCGAATAATATTCTAGGCCGCTTATCTTAGCATACGATTTGTAAAATATTCCTTATATAAAATTATCATTCTGTCGGTGTACCAACAGATAATAAACTCTTTACAGTTTGTTGATGGTTTACAGAGTACAATAATATCACTTGAAAAATTGAACAACAATTGTGGAAAATCTTATAGTATTCCCAATTCATTTTTTTTTATATTTAACCCCTGAAGCTAATCTAAATCACGTTAGGTTGATTCTCTATTACCGGTAGTTTACTGAATCTCTATCTAAAAAGAATCTTATATTCTAACCTAAAACAGTAATCGAATACAATACCACTGTTTTATTGATTGATTACAATATCGTTCAATTGACGATGATACTTTTAACGAGGTTCTAAAAAGAAAAATAAAGACATGTAGTGTGTGTGTGTGGCAAATAGGCTCGAAAGACCACCATAGAACATACCAACCCTGTTGACCTTCGTGGCTTACAAGCACGTCATTAGTGTTGCAAATAATAATAGTCATTTGACACATCTCACACACGGCCATCTGACCCCAAACTAGGCAAAGCCTGTACTATGGTAACCAGACTGCTGATAAACATACTTATGTATTTCTAAATACATACATATTTTAGATAAATTATACCCAGACACAGTATAAATGATCATGCTCATCACACAATTGTTGGTCCTGGGTGGGAATCGAACCCACGACCTCTGGCTCAGCAGTCAGGATCACTAACCATTAGACCAACAGGCCAGTCTATTCAGTCAGTCAGTCGGAATATTTATAGACATCGGTAATTAGCATCCATAACCAGCTTGACTGTGTGCATTTTTGTCAATTTGGTTGTATAAAAAGTTTCTCTTTCATTTGTACTCAAGAATCGGTAACGCACAAAGGATACTACTATTGATATAAAAGTAAGGCATACTGCCTTACTTTTATACAGCACCAGTAATCAAGCGGGCCGCGTTACTACTTTGCCTACATTGATATAAAGGAGGTCATGATTCCATTTTATTGAGTTCACATTTTATTTTGCTTGTTCACGTATTTTTCTCAGAGATCGTTAATAAAATTTGTATGACGGACAAATACTTTCTAACAATTTATTATTATTCTGAACCATAAGTTTTTAAATAATTATGATGTACACATAAGCACATTTATCACATACATTGCCGACTTCTAAACGACTTCTTCTTCCTTGATTCATACTCTGTATCGAATATCAGTTAAAAGTCGAGTCCCACACAAGTGAATATAATATTAAAGTGAATATTATACACACATGACATAATGTCATAAATTTTTTTCAAGTCTTTGTACCTAAATTATGTACTCCTTATTAGTACATATGTACTTTATATATGTATATAACTTGTACTTAGTATTATCACAGAATACATAATAGTATAGGTAGTATTATGTAAATATGTACTCAAAGCATACCTATAAGTACTTGGTATTATTCAAAACACGGAAATGAACTAAGCTAATAATGTCATCGATGTTGCTTCCGCTTGTTGGATCATAATAAACATTTCTGTTGTTGTAATTCATAGTTACTACGGTATTAAAGTTTGACCTCCCTTGTCGGCCTTAAATGACTACATAGGTACGATAATAATAAATTATTTGCTTATAATAATACAAATAGGTTATTGTTTGTAAGTTATTATAATAATAAAAAAAATTAGTTTTTTGTAATGTTGCTCTTCGTTATCGTTATCGTATATTTTTTATTACATACGGATAGATCCGGCTATCATAAAGTGGACGTACACTCGCTGTCCAAAACTTAATTAAATACCTATACGCTACGAGCTTACATCGAGGTTACAATTACATGCACTGTGTACCACACTTGTAAACAACACATGGTTTAGCTACTGCTGGAAAGCCAGTTTTCAGTAAATTTTTGGTCTTTTTTCGCTTTAATCATATTCGAACATGAGAAAAAGAGGTCTTATAAAGATACTTGCTTCGCACAAAAGAGAACGAAACTACACGATATAGCTCCATGTATTTAAAACATCAAAAAGACTCTTTACCACCTTTGTGTATAAATTAGAATGGAAAAGAAACAATAAATTAACAGACTAAATGCTCGCTCACGGAACTCCCATGGCACAATAATTTTAGTTGTCCCTTGTCAGGTAGCGAACTAAACTTTCTAATTCATCGCAAAAGCATACATCTGTGCCGTTATCAACTAGGTAATGTTGGTTGGGACGGTAGCTACCAAAGTACCAACCATATGTAACAAAGGTTTCATCACAAAGTGGAAATATAGGAGACCGGTTCCTATATTTACCGTCCGTAAGGAAACGAATTGTTTCTTGATTTTAGGAACCGGGCACTAGTCAATCACTGAATGGATTAGAATCCCTCGGGACGTGTACTTTTTTCAGGATGAAAGGGTCCTTTTCTGTACCCCTGGCAACTTGAGTGCAAAATTACATAATAGGTAATCAGTTGAGCAGCTAAAGGGCCGTCCATTAATCACGTGATGTTTTTGTTCGCAGTTATAATATTAGTTAGGATTATATGCCATAGGTATCGGTTTCATTGGTAACATCTAGAATAAAGTATTCATTCATCTAAGTAATGTTATGATTGTTTCAGTTCAAACTAACTGATAAACTTTACAGTAATCACAAGTGTGGTAAAAACTCAGAGGTCAAAACGGATGCCGGGGTATCAAGTATTTGTTAATAAAAATTGCGTGGGATTTTTGACGACAACTTTAGTGTATTGTTGTAATTATGATATTATCTTCAAAATCAATAATATTCTCTGTTAAACTGTTCCAATGTTACTTAGCTAATTAACCCTTAATCGACCATGCCAGCTTAAAGCAGATTAGCAGACTTCACAAACTATTAATAACAGTAACATGAATTATTAATGTAAAACAATTAGGTATATGAATTCGAAAATTCAATATTAATGAGACATAACTTATTGTGGTCATTATATTAATACTTAATACATATAAAGTCATACACATCGTGTTCGCTGGGTTTTCTCGTGCACCTCGATGGTTGCATGATTCGTTTGTTTTGATGGTTCAATTTATACTAATATTAAAAAGCTGAAGTTTGTTTGTTTGGTTGTGAATCTCAGGAACTGATTCGAATTGAAAAATTATTTTTGTGTTCGTTAGTCATTTTATCGAAGAAGGCTACAGGGCATATGCTATATAACATCAGGCTACGACAAACAGGAGCTAAGCATCAATGGAAAATGTTGCAAAAACGGGCCAAATGATCCCTTTTGAGAGCTACCGTTGCGTGCGCTGCGTAAACGGTTTAAGTTAAATCAAAAATCATGTACTACAGAATTGTTCCCCTTTAAAAGTTCTAAAAAAAAGTCCGCGACAGCAAAGGTCTATCTTTTAAAGTTGACTCACTATATTCTTTTTTTACGGTAATCAAATTTGTTCTTAAATACTGCATTATTTGCGAAGTTGTTTTTATAAACACGATATTAGTCCTTATCCAAATAAATACTTTATTCATAACAAGTATTTAATTTTCATTAATTAAAATTAAATTGCCCTTGACATCATTTGATTTCAATGAATATCTTAGGAGATGTCATGGTTTTAAAATATCTCCGCAACAAAATAATGATCAAGCACCTCGCGCGCCTTTCAGATGTGCAAGGCGGTCATGAGGGGGGAGGGCGCTGCCCAAATCTCTTCCACACCTTTTTCAAACGCAGCCACGGCATCTTCAGGGTTCATAAAACGAATTTCTCTAAGTTTATCTTTTCTTTTTGGAAATAAATAAAAGTCGCAAGGTGCCCGGTCGGGACTGTAAGGAGGATGACTCACTAGCTCCACACCTTCGATAGACAAATATTCGATGGTCAATCTGGCGGAGTGAGCTGGAGCGTTGTCGTGGTGGAAGAGGATCCTGCTTCTTGGACGCTGCTGTCTAACATTTTCCAAGACAACTGGTAGATAAAGACTGACATACCAATCTGTAGTAACAGTCCTTTTATCTTCTAGAATGATTATTGCGAAATAACCCGTCATGATCGTCGTCCCATCGATGAGGCAATCATCTTTTTCCCTTGACTTCTGCCCTTCTTTACTTTCGTCGGCAAATCTTCGAATGGAAACATCCATTGCGCAGATTGTCTTTTGGTTTCGGGTTCGTAACAATATATCCAGCTTTCATTACCTGTGACGATGTCATATACAGCATTCGAGTCACCTCTGTCATACTTTTCAAGCATCACAAGCGGCACCAATTCAAACGAATTGATCTTCCGTCAAATTATAAGGTATCCGTCTAGTACAAAGCTTTCTGACGCCTAAGTGTTCAATGTAATTAAGTAAGCCGCCATAAATTCAGTTGTGGATTCCTACCCATCGAGATATTATAATAACTTAGTGTTCCTACATAATATTTTTTTCCAGAGTGTACGTTTATTATACAACTTGTTATATTTGTTATTATATTTACAGATACAGATACACCTTATATATAAGTAAAAATATAACAAAGCTCAGTATTAAGAACACATTAATTTTCAGATTACTAACAGAGGATGGGGGACGCAGTATTCACCAACGGGACGGCGGAGAATTTGTTCTCTGAAATGGTCGGCGACCACTTGAAAGGGATAGGAAGAATGTTCTACATTCATTCACCAAAAGACACTATGTTTGAAAGGAAGGAGGACGTACCAAACTTTTTTAGACAAGTAAGTAAATATATTCTTATTGTGCACATGTGACATAATGGTCCTCAGTCATCATTTGTTAAATTACAAAATAAATCCATTAAGTTTTCTTTAGTAAATTTAATACATTAACTTATTTAATGTACTAAAACATAGTACATAATCCGATGAATGTACAATTTTACATATTAATAATAAATTATATTACAGACAATATTTTAGTAAAAACTTATAGATACCTACCACTTATTTAGAATAGGATATGTTTATTTCCTTAAAAAAGGTGCTCCAATGATGTTTAATAGACTATTTATGACAGACAGACATGCAAATATTATTGTACCAGAACAATATTTTTATTCAATCCTTTGGAACACAGAGAGGTTGTTCAAAAACGAAAAAGTTGCATAGAGATATGTAAATACACAAAACAGAACACATCTGTTAAATAACAGTTATATTGCTTTAAAAAAAATAGGTTAATACAGAGAGATGTGTAATAAGAAATATTAAAAAACTGCTTAAGCACACAAAAGTATAATCCGTATATGATCCGATATATAAAACCCTAAAAATGTAAGGAAATATTGAGTAAGCAAAGCAAAAGATTTCACCCGCGTAAGTCTCGATGCCATGGGAATATCGGGATAATCGAAAATAATCGCAATCGGCTCAGTAGTTTTTACCTGAAAGAGAAACAAACATCCATACATACACACAAACTTTCACGTTTATAATATTAGTAGGATTAGCAATAAAAAACATCTTTGAAAATGTTCAACAATTAAGTGAATCAATCATTCAATTAGCCTATTCTAGTATACTTCTGGACATACTCATAATTACTCTCAAGCAATTTGCATATGACCAACTGCAATCAGCATTTGCTAGAGCCAATAAACATTCAAAATACCAATGATGTTACTCGTCTGTTATCAAAAAAAACACATCCACACGCACGTCACTAAAAGAGCAGATACTTGAAACTGGTTGAGAGACTAAGCCTGCATGCTGTAAATTTATAATTATAATTAAACTTTTAGCCAAACACTGTATCTTATGATGACAGAGGTTAGGTTTAGAATGTTCTGTGTATATTAGCATAATTACACACGGGTACTATAGGATGCATTTGTTTTTAATTAATTTACACTAGTTCTACTAGTATTAATAACAGTATGTAACCTTAGTAGTGATGGTTAGTGGTAACCAGTGTCTATAAAACACTCGGAACATCGGTGTTATTAAGCCTTTGAAAAGCCTTTCCTCTTTCATGGAGCCCTAGTAGCTAGTAACAGTAGTACCTTTCCCAATAACAATTATTAAACCCTAGTACCATTTCCCAAATAAAATCATTGAACATAGCCCAGCTATTACTTGCTTGTTGGAGCTACTTGCTTCCTTGAATTCAAGCTCCTGTGCACTGTAAATACTCATACATTATTCCGTAGTTATCAATATGTAATTCCAGCTTTAGGACATCCGCTAGCGAAAAAGTAAGTAAGTACAGAAATAAAAATATAGAATAGATAAATAAAAATTAAATAGTCATCCTAAAATCGTACTCCGTGTCATTCAATACCCAATGTGTAGGCAATACATCTTTAAAATTAATACGATTGATTGATATCAATTTGAGAAGTTGCCTCCCAATTAGGGGTGCTCCACATAGGCACAGATGATTATGAACCCATTTTAAAATAACAACGAAGTTCATTGACCAACTGATTATTGTATGTACAGTATTATCAGTAACAGACAATTGAAGCGTGATAAGTACCTGATATTTATTGAGGCCTTTTTATTTAATAAATTTTTGTTTTAATGTTTAATTTACAGAAAGCTTTATCATTACAATACTAGTTATCTTTTATTTCACTCATGTATTGAAACTAATATTGAAACAAAAATTTATTCATATTAATTTCGGTTATGTGTGAAAAATTCTTTAAAAAAACAATATTATAAACCTGAGAACTGTATTGTTTGTTTCTTGTGCGTTTGTTTCCTTACAGCCTATAAAAACGCAGCAGTAACCATAAACTTCTTCTCCATAGTACTCTTTAACTGTTTTTTTGAGACTTGTCTTTTAATTCGTTAAGTTTTTTTTCTCTAATATTTTACAAATATATATTTTTTTACACTATGCATATTTACAACTAACACAAACAAAGCTCAGGTCCAGCCTGATGAGAAGTGGTTATCGGTGCATTGCATTTAATTGAACACTATATATTATTATATAGATTCGTTTATTTGGTCTCGGAGAAAAAAGACCGAGGCACGGTAATATTATCTATACAGTATTCTATCTTTATACAAACGGTCGGAAAGCGAGTCATACCTACGTGTCTCAAGTTCGGTATACACTCGGTGTACAACCAATGGATGAATGGGCCGCATTGACGAATGAACGGTGTGTTGCTTTTGTAGGCAGTAAGCTTGCGATTTGTGTATTTGATTGAAATAAGTACAAGTACCTCCTTAATATGGCAATGGATTTTTAATACTATTAAATTTAACAATAAAGCTTTTCGTACGTCTCAGTCGAGGCGCGAATATTTTTCAGTCTTAAAATAAGAGTGGTTTTTTTTATTAAATCTACTAATAACAAAACACAACATGTATTTTTTTAACACTTCGTATTTCATTCACAACAAATTTAAATTTTTCAAATAAAAAATATACTAATAATATTTACAATCACAAAACTAGAAAGAAAATATTAAATCTACTAATAAAAACACACAATACGTATTTTTATTGAACACTTCATATTTTATTCACAACAAATTTCATTTTAAAATAAAATATACTTGATAATATTTACAATCACAAAGCTAGAAAGAAACTCAAGTAGGTAGACGAAATTAAAATACAGTACGCGGGCAGCCCGTTCGCGTGTTTACATACCGCGCGGCTGTAGGTAATTACTTCAAAGACAGCGCCGAGTCACAATACTGGAAAGATAATATTACCGTGACCGAGGCCATCAGACACACAGTAAACAAACACGACGGTTTCGTTCTTTCTTCCGAATCGTGATTGATTTTACGTGACCTTCTAAGATGAACAAGGTCAATCAAAAGCAATCTCTACAATCATTCAAATGAGGTTCATATATATCTGGTATGTGGTTACAAAATTTCTCATTAAAAATTTCATGTTGCAAGAATATTCAAGGTCCTGTGTGTTAATGTCGATTTAGATATTTTTTATCAATACTATGCAACAATGATATGCACTTGACATATTAACATTAATATGAGGCTGATTAGAACTTTCATTTATAAGGTCACCTAATATGATAGTAGTTCATGGTTTTCTTGGGCAATAGTTTATTTTAGGCTATCTTTCGCCTGGGGTTTCAGCTTCGGGTTATTTTAAAGTAATTCTTATTTAAATTGAAGAATTATAAGAAATATAATTAAAACTAAGTGGTAACGAAAAGATTACATACTTTATAAACTTTTAACGTAAAGCATTAACTAAACCGGTATTCTTGGAAGTCATTGAAATTTGAAGACCTTCTAATCTTCAAGAAAAGAGTGTACCTCCCACCTCAAACGCCGGCAATGCACTTGAGACTCTTGAGTTGCAGGTGTCCATGGGCGGCGGTAACCACTTAACATCAGGTGATCCTTTATGGAATAAGGGGCACACGAGTAGACACTCGTTTGCCCCTTATTCCATAAAAAAATGAGGGAGCATATTCAGCAGTGGACGTCATATAGCTGAAACAATGATCATCTGAACTACGGACAGTTTTTTCAACACCTTCAGCGCAATACCTGAAGCTGAAAGTCCTCGAACACTACTTCCTAATACTTTAAAATGTTAACTATCAGAAAATATGAAACAAATGGTTTACGTACAAAACCATTTATATTATCGAAAGAATATCCAAAACTATTAAGCGACGATATTATTCATTCTCTTAATTAATTATTTACCATACAATTACACATCCAACACAATAAAATGCAGTCTTCGGAATAAAACATTCTCGAATATTCTCGAGTTCCCTACTCCAGTTCAAAGGCTCGTCTTTGTCAAAAAACAATGAAGTATACGCGACAAGAATAAATTTATTCTTTTGGGATCCATTTATAATTTATTTTTAGGTAGTAATTGTGACCTTTTGCATGTTGCGTGTGTAAAATTTTAACGACTTCCTAGAATTTATTACGAGAGTAAGTTAATCAGTGATATCTCAGTACATTATTTTAGATTTATTTCATTTCATACCTATCAGTTGTATTTGAAATTTAAAACAGTAAAAAGTATGTAGTAGTACTTCATTTTTAACCTACTTTAAAAAAAGGAGGAGGTTCTCAATTCGTCTGAATCTTTTTTTTGTATGTTCACCGATTACTCGAAGACGCCTGAACCAATTTGGAAAATTCTAGTTGATATGTACGTCTGGCAATGCCCCAAAACATGTATAAAACCATGCCTACCATCAAGTATCAGAACGTATGCCTATATTGCTTATTGACGGACTTGTCTTAGAATCTGTACCATTGAGGTTCAGATTCTTCAGAATCACCATTATAAGCGACGTCACGAATCTTGTGCACCAATCATATATTGTTTTCTATTTTTATCATTTAACAGTGTACCATGCAACTCAATTTCAGTGAATATTTATCATAAATTTGTTTAATATTGAAATAAATCAAAGTTTACGGAAATTAACATAACTTTAAAACCAGTTGGATTGCGCACTTCCTTCCGCAGACTCGTGGGTCACCTCGCTGCCATGGTCTCAAAAGTGTCTATAGCTTATGTTTTCCAAAAAGGACTTAAAAAAGTTTTTACAGGTGGACTGTAAAGTTATACATATGATAGAAGGAATCAGGATTTGTGGTTGTTGTGATAAATAAAGTTACAAAGTCAAAAAAAAAAAAAAAATTAAGTTATAGCTTTATTAGATAAGGATTAATGCCGCGTTCCAATAAACAAGAAACGATTCGTTTTGCTTACGGACGGTCACATTTCGTTGAATTTTCAATGAAAATTTTACCGGCCGTAAGCAAAACGAATCGTTTCTTGTTTATTGGAACGCGGCATTAAATAATTACTTACCATGATCAATGTTGTAAAAGAGCCTTAATACGCATTACTACAAAATTATTCTTTGCTTGGTGTCAGCGTCATATGGAAATTATTGTTAGTATTACTCATTTGTATCCAATGAAATCTCATTTTTATCAACTGTTTCTTTTAAATAGTTTTAAATTGTTAAATTTTAATTTTCAAATGAATAAACACACATGATCAAGCATTTGGTGGTTAAAGTTCAATGAATATAAATCTCCTTACTATACGTGCCGAGAGAAATGCAATGAGTTCTGCATCAAGCTCTAACCAAACTGTCTAACGCGGGCCTCTTATGATATACAATAGGTCAAGGCTCATGGCCATCAGTCCATGAACTGATATGACTGTGGGAATAATGATAATGAAATCCATTTGATATGATGATGATGATATGATAAAATTATTTCATAGGAACTTTTAAACTTTCGCGTTTCTTGATATAAATATGTATTTACACGGGAATTAACGCTATCACGAAAAGGTATTACATACCTCTGAATTGCCTGACATTTCGACCAAGTTGCACTGGCCATGGTCAGCCTGTGACCACGGTCAGTGCAACCTGGTGCAACATAATTATTTCATTAAATAGTGTTTTACAATAATAATTATAATAAAAAAAGGTTTAAAGGTTTTATCTGTGCAATTACTGATGAAGTTGTTATGACGAACAACTATCGGAAACATATCCTGAAGGATGGCACGATTGACATTTGTCGGGCATGTCATCGTCCCGGAGAAAGCCTCAGGCATATAATTTCCGGTTGTTCTCGTCTTGCCAACGGCGAGTACTTGCACAGACATAACCAAGTGGCCAGGATAGTCCATCAGCAACTTGCTCTTAAATATAACCTTGTGACTATGGAATTACCGTACTACAGATATGTGCCCGACCCAGTTCTTGAAAATGGTCGTGTAACATTGTACTGGGATCGGTCTATTATCACTGACAGGACTATTGTTGCCAATAAACCTGATATAGTGGTAATAGACCGATTAGAGCGCCGAGCAATGATTGTAGATATCACCATTCCCCATGACGACAATCTCTTAAGGGCTGAAAAAGAAAAACAAATGAAGTATTTGGATTTGGCCCATGAGGTGGTCGACATGTGGGATGTGGATTCGGCAATCATTGTGCCGATAGTCATATCAGCCCATGGGTTGATTGCAAAGAGCCTCGATCAACACCTTCAGAGGCTCACGTTAGGCAGCTGGATTAAGGGCCTAATGCAGAAGGCAGTCATTCTTGACACGGCACGTATTGTGAGGAGGTTTCTATCTCTGGAACCCTAACCACCGATAGCTTGGTCCCTGTACTCGATACCGGTGGGACACTATTTTTTATATTTTTAAATATATTTTTTTTATAATAATGTATTTAAAAATGTAATTTATATGTTTTATATATGTTAATAAAGAGAATTATAATAAAATGCGTAAATACGTTTTTAGTCATCAAAACATTACTAGCACTAAATACTACAAAGTGCGCGCGTTGTGCATTGTGGCAATAGTTATGACATCGAAACCTGATCTATGTACATTCACTGCTACGGCTTGTGAACGAAATATGTAAAATGATATGAAACGCACCACAGGTTTACATGATTATATAGGGTTACACATTTGTACCGTGTGATTGGGTATCTGATAGATTTATGAAAGCTTACCATTAAATATGTAGTCTGTACTGAGGAAAAAAAACCTATTTAAAATTCGAATTTCATAAAAGGGAGGACGACTGTCAGTCAGACTATCGCAGTCCATTTCTACAGATTGACGCAATTTGTGCCATAGTGTCCTCCGAATGTAATCTATCTCAGATATCTTTTTCAGGTAGGTAGCCGGCTTATCTCACTGAGGGGCATTCTACTTTACGTTTATTAATTTGGATTTTCTCTTATCTTGGGTTCGTAAGATTTTATGGGTCTTTGGAGAGATATGACCATTCAATTGACAAGACCGTTAACTATGTTACAAACGAACAGAGTTTTCAGAAATAAAATATGTACTTGTAGAGGTTATACAGCACTCTGTAGAGTTCTTAAGTCGCTTCGCAAGAAAATATAGATTTTATCAAATTATTTTTTTGAAATATTTTAATTACAGATCTTACAACTATAATTTTTTTCATAATTTGCCTACTAAATTCAGCAACCAAATTCAAACGAAGGTGTGATATCGGAGATAGCGTGGTTTTGATTCATTTGATTCCAACATAACCACCTTATCATTAGCAAGTACCACCTAATATAACCTACTTAAAATATATTTTAAAAAATCACTTTCAATAAAATATAGGGTATCATTGAACACAAGTCATATTGTTCTAAATACACAACTTGTCTCGCTCTAAAGTTTCAATCAATCATTTTATTGCAACTTACGACACGTAACTAACTTTATTTTTTTATTGCAGTCATGGCCGTATTTCATCCTCTTTATGATAATGGAGCACATAGTCTTAAGGTTAAAAGGAAAACCGGGCATTAGACTGAATGATGGCATAACAAGTTTATCAAGTGGAATCATACAGGAATGTGGAAGGTAAGTTCACATATTAATTAAATAATTGATGATTTTGGCGAAGCGCAATATGTTACGTGAGCGAGAACATCGACTTTGCACACGTAGTATGGCTTATATGTTTTGTAATCATAGGTCTCCAAATTGTCTAATTTTTTTAAAACTGTTTTTTCTTTCTTTTTTTTAATATCTTGCGATCGGCTTCACAAGCCCTTAACAGATTTATTGTGGGAGTTTTATTGACAGGAGAGAACTGTTCCTCCAGTGAGAAAACTGTCTCTTATTAAAATAGGATTTGTCAATGAACAAAGTCCCATATGTGTTGCCTTTTGAGCCTTCTTTTTTCTCTCTTCTTTACTGGTTCACATAACACCGTTGCTAGAGTGTCAGTGTGAGCTTTTACGGTCTTTATATACTCTTGCTCTGTGTTCAACTTCCTCCTTGACTGTTTTCATTTCTGTGTACTCATACAATTCACTTGTTCTGATAAATAGAGGTTTGTAAAAACTTCAAAACCAAAAAACACTTCTCATGTCGCTTTTTACTCATACTCCAGGTATGGTTTCATTTGTCCCCGCTGTATAATTAATAAGAAACCCAAACCGATCTAGATAATATATTTTAAATAATCATACTTTTATTATAAACCTGAAAATTTGTGAGGATGGATGGAAGTTTGTTATTATTTAACGCAAAAACGGCTGAACAGATCTGGATAAAATTTGACACAGGGTTAGATTATATTCTGGAATAGCACATAAGTTACTTTTTAAGCTGGAAAAATGTACCGTTCCCGTGGGATAGATTTCACTAAAATTTCCACGCCAACGAAGTCGCGGACAACAGCTAGTATAATATACAATATACAAGGGTTAACGAAGTAAAAAAGTTCAAGTGTATACAAAATCGCTATAGTTTATGTAAACTACACAGCTTGGCGTTTCGTTGCTACAGACAATTTTCCGCATGGTCTGCACTATGTAGATTACGACTTTATGATCATTTTCATTTTGATGTAACTTATACGGGAAAAAATCTTATCTAGGTAAAATGGCTGTTCTAAATAATCACCTATGATTATTTAGAACAGCATTTTTTTTTTAACTCCTTTTTCATTTACATACAAAATATACTCATGACTGGCCTGTTGGTCTAGTGGTTAGTAACCCTGACTGCTGAGCCAGAGGTCGTGGGTTCGATTCCCACTCAGGACAAACAATTGTGTGATGAACATGATAATTAATTTGTTCTGCGTCTGGGTGTAATTTATCTATAATATATATGTATTTAAAAATATATAAATATGTTTATCACCAGTCTGGTTACCATAGTGCAGGCTCTGCCTAGTTTGGGATCAGGCGGCCGTGTGTGAGATGTCTGAAGTTATTGTTATTTATACATCCACTTCAAAAAATTTAATAATAATTTAAATGTAAAATACGAAATATTTCAATTGTTACATTTTATTTGACTGTACCTACTGCCTTTTTGATTTTTTTTAGTTTTTAAACAAAACGAAATGTGAATGAAAGCAAAATGTAAAAACGAGTATTTCCCTTGCAAATGTAATTAGTAATTCACTATGCTCTAAAATATGGTGGAAATTATGCTAACGTACGGGTCTATTATATTCTTATTATAATAATTTGTTTGGTTTAAGTAGATTGTATTTTAAAAGGGATAGACAAAAATATTTATATTACAGCCTTATTTCGATGTAGTTGGTCTTCAATACTAAGGGACGAGCTAACTACCGTTTCTCGCTCTGACTCTTGATATTGATATCAAACGTTGGCCAACACGATAGAAGATAGAACTAAACAATAAAAAAACTATAATATATGTTTACACGTGTATATTAAAATACTATATTTTTCTAGGCTTGTCTGGCGTGGGGCTGAGTCATATATTTACACATGGATATACGTGAATTATAGACTAGTAGAGCTACCATGGGACCATACGTTAACGTGGTATGCTGCAGCGCTTGGTGTTGACTTTTGTTATTATTGGATGCACAGAGCTTGTCATGGTAAGAACCAAGTTCATTATGGTTTTTAAAATTAGTAAGGTATTTAGGTTGCACCCTTAATATCCCTGATTTCCTCAGTGCATCTCTTTATTGTATATTCTTCTTGCTTCTATCATACATAATACTGCCAATAGTATAATATAAGTGTTTATCATAAAAGCTTTATGTTAAAAAAAAAACTTCTGAGCGACAAGTGATCAAGTTAGTGAAAAGGGAACGGGAGAGACCTAGTATTCTCTCGTCCCGCAGAAAACGCACCAGGTGCCGGAGAGAGCAAGACGGTTTCCAAACTCCATGAGCGCTTGCCTGAAGTCAATGCACAAGGTTATCCATCGCCCAAGCAGAATTAGACCCGCGACTAAGAGGGCGAAAACTCCCCGCACGCTATAGTGGAGTCCTCTGTTGTTCCACAAGCAGCCAAGTCTGCCGGAGTTCGCAGGGATTTCCTTTCGAGTGTACACCTGAGGCCCTGGCAATAGACTCCGGAACGGAACACCGTGTGGTTTTAGTCTGTTCGAATGCGACATACCACCTTACCGTTTAGCCCCCGTGAGATGGTGACCCGTGGGGGTTTCCACGTATCAAAAAATTAAAGAAGGACATTGTTACAGTGTGTCGTGTCGACAATTTTTCGTTAGAGGCATGAACTTTGAGAAACCTTCCTAGAATAAAACTACTGACCTAACTATATTATAGGATACTAAAACAATCTTAATATTGTATAATATATATTGTATATCTTTTGACAGAGGTTCACATACTATGGGCCCAGCACCAAGTTCATCATACGTCAGAAGACTTTAACATGGGTGTTGGTATACGGCAGTCTATGTTGCAAGGATGGTGTGGATTTGTAAGTAATATAGAACTCATTATATTTCTACTACCAGTTTGATAATCGCAATCGTTTATGGAACATATTACAGAAAGGCGTGTTTATATTTTAGGGTCGAACAGATTCAGTGAATTCCGTAAAGCATTTATATATTATATACCTACATAACGATTCAGTAGAACGTTGTATGGGTTCCTTGAGTAGATAGTTCCTAACAATCGAGGACAGTAGCATTGGTATTATTAGGCACAGGTAGCCTGTAAAAACATGTACAAGGATGTGGTGACTTCCACATATTACAAACAGGACTTCAGCGCCATCTAGCGAGGACAAGCCGAACCACATAGAAACCACTAATCTTGTATCGTGTAATGAAAGTTCTCGCACCGATTAGTATATCCATATATTATAACTTCCCAGCATCAACCGTGATCACCTAGTCTGGTCGGAGGATCCTTCGCTTGTGTTGGAGGGATATACTCGTAACAGCCGTTAGCCGAGAGTCCACTTTTCACATCACGTATTTATGTATGTGGTTGGACGGGCCAGTAACGATAATTTCATTTTCAAATTTTGTGCAGTTCTATCATTGTTCCATAAATATACTTAAGTTGAAGTCGATGTGACCGAAACTTTTGATATTCAGCGCCTGAGCTTGAATACATTAGAGCTTGCGGAAAACACGGTTTATGACTCTTTAATAGAAATCCCTATTTTATTTTCGTAGTAGTAAAAACGCTTTTATTTGTTGCCAGACGAGTGAAGATGTTCATTTTTGGGCTTTTTTTACTCAGTTATAATTGGCATCCCTGCAGAAATTATAAATATTTTAATTAAAATAATGCTAATGATTTTCTTCGTGGTATGTGCTAAACGTTAAATCTTCTCTGTATACATTTGTGGGTTGACAAAGGATAGTGATAGTGGGAAAAAGATGATAGTAAAAGCAGAGGAGGTACATACCTACATTGCAGAAGCATACATGATTTGATACTTTTAGGGAAATTAAGTTTATACGCACTCCTATAGTGGTCAATTTTTACATGTCCAGTACAGAGTTACGTATAGAACATGTTGCGACTTACGTACCTTGAATCTCAGTGTCTGTGTGTTTCGAAGTCTTGAGAAAGTGCTAATGTTCACCAGTATACCCTAAATGGTTTTGATAAGATTTTGAACTTATAAAATGTTTATTTTTTCCGTTTCCTAAAATTTGTTACTTTTCCAGATTTTCTACTTACCTTTGGCGCTGGCGATACCACCAGCACAGTTCGTGATGCACCATCAATTCAGCTACCTTTATATGTTCTGGATTCACACCGAAGTAGTTAAAAGCTTAGGACCTCTGGAGTATATTCTTAACACACCTAGTCATCACAGAGTTCACCATGGTAAGATATTTTTTTTTTTTTGCCATTTGCGTAGTTCTGTTAAAGACACACTTCAACTGAACTACGCAATTGTACACACGTGTATGTTTCGTTAACAGTTTCGTATTTGAATTAGCATCTTCCACAATAGTCTTATTTTGAAATCCTTTTAGGGCTTGACTTATTGTTCTCATTCCAATTTTATATTTTTTTCTTCTTTGTTCGAACTTCTATTGATAATGTTGATCAAGTGTCATTTTGATAACATTATTTTTCCAGAGGTTTATCAGTCTATTATAGTTTTCCTTGCTTTAGTAACAGTCGTATTAAATATTGCTACATTATTATTTTTTTTATTTTTCAGTAGAAAAGATCAAGGTTAAAGTGTTTTTTTTTTTATAGAGCAGAGGTGTATTAACTACTAGAAAAAATCGTTCGATTAAAAATTATTTGTATTTTCAAACCATTTTTCTTTTTTTCGCTCCCCAGGTAGCAACAAATACTGCTTAGATGTAAACTATGGTGGAGTTTTAATCATTTGGGACCGAATATTTGGTACCTTCAAACCGGAGACAGATAAGTTTGAAATCGTCTATGGACTCATCTATAACCAGCCGTCTTTCAATCCGGTATACCTGCAGGTAAGGAAATATATCTCGATTAGCCTGATAATATATGTCATGTATTTATCGTTCTCTAATTTTAAGATTTATTTTTTTTTAAAGTTGCTCCTATTAACCAAGTAATAGGTTATTCATTTATTGCTACAGTTTATATTCATGTAAGTATAACAAAATAACACAATATTTCTCTGAATTCGTACTCTTCAAAATAATCTTGAAAGTTTCTGCCTGAACACAAACAGAAAGGCTTAAAATAGAAGGCTATGGTAGGTAAACACAAAGTAGAAATCAACATCACTACATATTATAAAACAAAGTCCCCCGTCGCGTCTGTCTGTCTGTATGTTCGCGATAAACTGAAAAACTACTGAACGGATTTTCATGCGGTTTTCACTAATGGACAGAGTAATTAATTCATGAGGAAGGTTTAGGGTGTATGATTTGTTAAGACTTTGTGTAAATTGATGACTGTTTAAGATGTCTCTGCTACCGGCGAAGCCGAGGCGGGTTACTAGTTCCCATTAATTTAACTCAATCTACAAGTTATCTTAAAATTTACATTTGGCTGTTTACTTATGAAGTTCGAACTTGATACTAAACTTAGAACTAGATAATGTCTGATATGTTTCAATCACGAACAGATATAATATATGCTACTTAGAAATATCCCAAAGGGCGTATTTATTTGAACTATCTTATTCTAATCTTGTAATATGAATATACATAGGTACATGTAACAAGATGAATATTAAATCTAAAGTTAATAAAATTTATTTATACGCAGTAGCAACATTGTCTGTTGCTTTATCAGCTGTCATTATTTAATATAGGTACTAAATAAAATGTAAGTCGCGGTTTTACTTTCGATAATTTACATTCAATATTCGTTTCGCGTCCCTAACTAGAGTTTACCAAAGTGGTTTAGGTTTGTATATACTGTATGTTACTGTATCTATGTTACATAACTTACCTACTATATCTACCTATAACTTTATTAACAAACGGTTTATCTAAAACATATTTTTAAACTGCTGTTATAATATTATTTATGGAGTACATTTAAAATGAATAAACAAATTTCACCTTGTAACGATTCGTGGAAGTGCTAACATTGAAATTTTTTTCTATCCATTTAACTCACTTGTTTTTAAATACTTTAGACAGATCACGCCAATAAATACCAAAGAGTTTATTTTCTTTACTTGAATTACATTTGTTGTAAATTCACCCTAAAATCTTTTATCTCGAGTTGGCGCGGAGGATGATTATCGCCGAATACCGAGTAGTATCGGCGGTAATCATCGTCGGCTTTCAGTTCAACTACGATACGGCCGAACTTTGATATTTCACGTGAAGCAACTGCCATCAGACCTCCACGTCCGAAGTTCTGTAGTTAGACCAGGTTGTCGGACTTTTTAGGGCTCCAACTACCCGTAACGAATGCCACAGATGTTGTTTAACGTGCTCTCCGAGGCATGGAGGGGTCTCAGTGGGTTAAGGATGGTCACCCATCCTAGACTGACCTGACTAGTATTACTTACCTTGTAATGTGCTAACCTACTCGGTTACCATTTAGCCACGAGCCCCTTGGCGTTTATATATATGCATGGGGCTTCCATTAGGTGATTTTTTTTAATCATGTCAGAAACTCCGGAGATTAAACAAAAGTGTTTCCAAAAAAATGTGTAAGTATTGAAATTATTTTATTTCTCTTGGAAGAAGAGATTCCGAGACAACCTCTGAATTTCCAATGATTAGTTTCAAAATTATTGATAATTAATAATTTACTAGAGATCGCGTAGTGGTCGAATTTCGACCATGGTTTTTTTATTGGCCAGTTTAACTTGAGCTGTGATTGTATAGACTTACTTACCACTTGTATATACTTGAGGCGTGTAATTTCATGAAACCGTTTTCACGTGATTTTTAAAGTTGTAAGACAATTGTTTAAAAATTGTAGCTTTCTGCACTTCTTCTATATATATTCTGTAAATATTCCAAAATTCACGTTACTACGTTAGCGAAATTTTCTTAAAAAGGGGTACAAAGAATTCTCTTCACTTATTAATATAATGATATATTAATTGATAAAATAGTTTTCAAAGTGAAAAAATTTCTTAAAATAATTTTTTATTTTATTTGACAAGTTCAAGGACTCTGGAAGTAATTGTAATATTTTGCCCGCAGCTTCGCTCATATGAATGTAGATTTTGTTAATGAATAGATAGATTTCAGGGATTTTTTTTTACTGATGCAACGTACCCTATGTCCTTTTCTGAACCCACGACAACGTGTTTGCAAAATTTCAAGTTTATCGTTCAGTAATTACGGCGTGGAAGCGAAACAAACATACTTGTATCCGCATTTATGACATTAGTTAGGACTAGCAGTTATACTCGTTTGTACATATTTTTTTAATTTTGCGCGGAACCCTAATTATTTTTCCAAAATAAAAGTAGCCTTAGTTATTGCTTATGACACCAGCTATCTGCCAGTGAAAGTCCCGTGGAAATGGGTCCACCCGTTCCGGAGATTAGCCGGAACAAACAGACAGACAACAAATTTAGGAACTGATTTTTAGGCATAGGTAACGTGCAAATAACTGTATGAGCTTAAAAAAAAATATTATTTTGACATTACAAACAGACACTTCAATTTTATTTATTTGTATTGATGTAGGAGAGTTAAACATCCAGAATCTGATGTGATAATCGGGTTGCAAGTTATATTATGCTTAAGCATTTATTTTGTCGTTTTCAACATCATACATAATGCATATGATATTAAGCTTGTATCATTAGGTATTATCCGTACAGTAAGTAATTCTCTTTGTAATTATAATCGTGACATTAATCAAGAATCACATTTACGCTTGCGGTGTCTCCTTAGCAATATATCATATTGCTCGCGTCAATTGTGTGATATTAATAATTATCTTTTTACTTTGTAACCTCATGAGGTTAATTATGACACTATTATAATATGTTATTATTTACTTTGCAAAACATTGACATTATCTTATTTGAATTTGTTATCAATTTTTATGTTACATTTAGAAAATTTTGAATTGTATATGTGAGAACTGTGAGTCAATAACATATTAAGTTAATTTGCTATGTTGCCTGGTAGTTCTGAGTATGTCATGCTCGCTTAGGCGTCCTGCCGATGGTGGCGTATGTGTCGGGTCGTTCGGCTCCCTTTGATATGGTTGAAGTGGACGATGGCTGGCGCATGCGTCATGCTCGTGAACGAGTGCCGTTGGTTAGCTGGTCATCGCCGAACTGCTATTACTTACATATACGTAGTAGTTTGCGCGACTGTTATAGTTTAGAGCAATACGTTACATTGTCCTCACATTTAATTTGCGCATATACGCAATGAAACCAGAGACTTGTAAAAAACATGTTGAAAAAGAGTGTCCTTGGAGTTTCTTGTCTGTTCTTCTCCACAGGATCTAGGTATTGGAACAGGCAACTAGCTTCACGACTGACTTAGTCTGACTGACTACTACTCCTGACAATTCAAAAATACCTACGTATATTGGTTTAATTGAAATAAATGATTTTGATTTTGTACAAATTATACTCATCAATAAAATATTATAGGCACAAATTATAATCATCAATATTCAATACTAAGTACATATAAAATACAAATAAATAAAATTGAAGTGTCTATTTGTAATGTCAAAATAATACCTATTTTTTTAAGCTCATACAGTTATTTGCACGACACCTATGCCTACAAATCAGTTTTTAATTTTTTTTTGTCTGCCAGTCTGTTTGTTCCGGCTAATCTCCGGAACGGGTGGACCGATTTCTACGGGACTTTCACTGGCAGATAGCTGGTGTTATAAGGAGTAACTTAGGTTACCTTTATTTTGAAAAAAAGAATTGGGGTTCCGCGCAAAATATATAAATAGCCGCCGCGCGGGAACCGCTAGCATAATATATTACTAATTACGCACTTTTTTTAAGAAATTTATGTTTAACCCAATCCTACGGATGGTGTTGAAAGTTTAAGCAAATCACGTTAACAAAGCAGACGAATCATTATTAGTGCTTTTCTTTTTCCCATTGTTTATACAACTAAGATAAAAAAAAAACAGAATATCAGCACCAATGTAAAAACACCACACTCGCTTGTACGCTAAATATAAAACTAAATACTGCATTTCAGTTCGAGAAAAACTCTGAGCTCGTTCGTGTATTTCATTAAAACAAAACCATAGACTACTCATATTTCTCACTCATTCGTATAACTCTTTAAAAAAAATGTTTTCTTTACAGTCGTTTTACAGTAACTACGTGGTCGAGAAGGTCCGTAGGATGGACACATTCGGCAACAAGGTTCGTGCCGTGCTGTGGGGACCAAGTTGGGAGCCAGGTACCCCGCGGTTGGGTGACGAGGGCGAAAAGATTGATGTAAGTTTACTTGTTCTTCTCACAGGAAACAAACACTACGTCACCAAAATAATCCGTTTAATAAATAATAATATATCTGGGGACACGGTAGTGACCCCGCCAAGACGAGCCAAACGAAGCGCTAGAGCACTACTTACCTTATCTCGAATCGCTTCGTCGTTTTTTTGAACCCACATAACTTGGCTTTGGATTTTTACATATTCTGGAACCGATTCTACATGCCTAGTTTAATGTGCCAGAAGATGTAAAAACAAAACCTAAGTCAGAATTATTTGTCAAATTTAAAGTCTTTTAGGAAAAGCAAGTTAGACTATTTAGTACTGTAGTCTTAAACCTTTCCCGAGACTTACGAAGCCTTATGGAACTGCGAAGGTTTTGATACGTATTTGAAATTTAAATTTAACCCCTAAACTGTTGAAATTTAAATGGATTCGTTTAAATTCATTAAATTTACATACATATTTACAAAACAGGGGGAAGTTAAAGCGCTTCATATACCTATTTAAAGCGATGTTGACCTCAATAATTTATTATAAAACTTTTTAATGAAAGCTTACCCTTTTGTTCTAAGAAATAGAAATAGAATAACTTAAATTATAAAATAGTTTATAAGTAAGAAAAACATCAAGAAACTTATTATTTCTACGGTTTAACTTGAGTACCTACTTTATTTATTTTTAGTACCTAATTTTCAAGTTTTATTTGTGACAAACATTTGGTGGTAAATGTTAGTTCACTGCCAACCTACAACGTTACTATTAAATAGTAAGTGGCTAAAAGAAGCATGTATGTGATGACCTTTATGGATACTCCTACTAATGTTATAAACGTGAAGGTTTGTGAGGATGTCCGGATGTATGGAAGTATGGATGTTTGTTCCTCTTTCACGCAAAATATATAAATCCGATTGCGATGAAACTTCGTATATAGATAGCTGGAGACCTGGGTTAACACGAAGGCTTTTTATCCCGATATTCTCACGGGATCGGGACTTACGCGGGTGAAACTGCGGGGCGCTGCTATAAATAATATTCTTAATTACCAGTTATTTGCTTTTGCTGATAGATAGATAGGATCACGAAACACATAATATCATCATATTTATTATTCAAGACAGGGATGTGTTTTATGAGATGAAAGGATTAGATATATTAATCCCTTGGAGTTAATTGTAGCTCAGATTTGAATATAATGCACTAATAAAATTTCGATTCCTTTGTTATTATTACTAGTTATTATTTTATTTAATCTTTTGTTTTATTTCATTGGCCAGTATAACTTGAACTGTAATTGTATAGACAGGTCTACATATATACTGGACCCTTGTAGCTCCTTGTAGCCGTTATAGCATAATTTTTAAACTTATAGCACATATTTATTAAAAACTTTAGCTTTCTGCACTTCAACATATAAACTGTAAGTTCCAAATTTCACATCACAGTTTGAAGTTTACAAAGAAATCTGTTTATGTATTGATATATGGATATATAATAACTAAATCCAAGATAAGCACAGCTTGTACAATAGGCTCTAGAACACGGATATACATACTTGAAGATACATTTCTTTTTGTACATACATATATATACCAGTAATGCGACTTGTACTTTAGGCTATAGCACACGTATAAACATACGGGTACTTTTTCTTTATAAATAAATACATAATATATAATACATAGAAAAACTCAATGCGTATTAATACGTAGTACTGAGTACTGAGTAGGAATCGAAATCTCGACTTCTGACGTACTCGTAGCAGTCGAATGATATATCACCGTGCCACATAATAATAACCACCACTTGGATAATTGGCAGGTGTCCATCGACGACGGTAGTCACTTACCATCAGGTGACCCGTCTGCTCGTTCGGCCCCCACAAAAAAAAAAAAAAAAACATGTCGTAAATCGTTTTATGTATATCAATGTGATTTATACTTAAAACTGTTTACGTTTGAGAGTGAGATGGATATTTACTTTTTTTTTTCTTTAACAGGTGGAAAATAGAGAAAAGTACGACGTCCAACTGCCAATCTGGTGCAATATGTACCTTGCAATACATCATGCAGTAGTCCTGTATGGTTTCTTTGAACTAGCTTCTAAGTATATGGTGAGTAGTTTTACAGTTGGTATCATACATGGTTACGTCATAGTGAAAAGCAGCTATACGGATTGAAACATTATTTCTTATTGAATAATTAACTTTTTTTAAAATATTACCGACTTCATGATAAATCGTTATTAGCTGTATTCTTTATCCCTTAATTATCCACCCTTAGAGGTTGAATATTTCCCGCAAATTTAAATGGGACCAATCTTGGTTCCAAATTATTTTTATTTATATTGAAATATTGCTGCTTCTTTTTGGAATCGGTTAAAAAGTATTACTCTAAGAGTATTACACTGAATTTAAATTACTTTTAAATGTAAGGTATGCCATTTCTGTATGTAAATCTTTTTCTTTGTGGAATTATTATTTAGTTTTTTTATAGGAGTTTACAGCTGACTGAAGACAGTGATATTTTTAGTACTTCAACTGTCTCGCATGTATTAATTTCATGATTGTTTTATTTAATTTTGTTATACAATCGGTTTTCCATGCTAACTCAGTTAGGTATGTTGTAAATATGTAGGTGTAGGTAGTGTTATCGCGTATTTTTTTTAGATTATTTTATCTGTTTTATGTTTAACAACCATTAAAAACTTATCTTAGTTTCTCTTATAATGAATCCGAGATATTGTTCTATTTAGTAAAAGGATGTTTTATAGCGAAGAAACTGTATTTATCTATCTGACGCTGAGAGAGTAGGTATATAGAGCATAGACACATAACAAGACACTCATGTAACACTAAACCTTTAATTTATTATTAGGTAGGTAGTTTTATCCCACTATATTGGGAAACAAGCACACGTGGTTGCTAATACCTACAAATATACTCATAAAAAGCAGTGTGTATTCCGCCAACTTTACCCGGAGCGGTGTTTTACGCTAACGTTTTTAACATTACGCTATCACTATTCTTCTGTGAATTAAGAAGAAGAAGACGGTTCCAATTTTACAAGAAACTGTGTACATGTGTTAGTACGAGTCTCTAAAGCTTCTCACGACAACGGCTCAAATTTTCCTAAGCACCAGTTATCGCTTGAAATTTGCCGTTTAGTTTCCAGTATCCTCCTTTTTCACCTTAATTGTAATAATCTGTGATTGATTACTTGTTATACTTTGAAACTAGTTTCAACTGATGTATAACATACAATTTAAGGGACCTTACGTTTAATTTTCTCTATTAAAACCACTAATTTGTACACAATCAGGGTTACACTTTAATATACTCGGGTTTATATGAACGACTATCCCTGGCCTATTACCCCTGACCCTCAAAGGTTACTGTTTTACCCTTTACTACGTCATCGTGAAATTCGAGCATCTATTAATAATATTCGCATGTAATGCTTGTTATAACTTTGTAATATTGTATTCTTACAGAAACCTTGAAACTGTAAAAATACAGATTTTAATAACTTACAGACAATTCAAACGAAAATAATTGCTTATATGTTTTTTAGAATGAAGCTTTCAGATGAGATTATTTTTAATGTAACTATTGATATCTAGATTCAGCAATATAATTGATAAATGCTTAAAAAATATATAGAAGTTCTTATTTTAAAAACAACATTTTTTAGCTTAAATAACAGTCAGAAATTACTGAGGAACGGAAATAATGAATTTTTGTATGGACGAAAATAAAGAACGCCCTCTTTTGGTGCCTATAACCGGTTGTGTTGTAGGCAGACAGGTACACAGACACACACAAACACACGTTCAACTTATGACACCACTCCTTATTGCTTGCTAAAAAATTAAAACCTGTAGTTGTAGCCAGCGCTGAAAGTTCATTTGTATTTAACAATTTATAACTATAACGGGACAGTCGGTATTCTTAACCCGTATGCTTTTGTATTATTAAAGTTAATCCTAATTGCTGGAGGCGAGGCAAGGCTTTTCAACTCCACATCATATTACTTTAAACGAGCAATTCTTGTATGTATGTATTTATACATATTATATTATTATTATTTATATTTCGGGTATCTCGGAAACGGCTCTAACTTTGATTTTGATGAAATATTGTATACAAATACAGTTTCGCATTTTAAGTTCAACTGCATAGTTATATTTCCTGTAAAAATGCAATTTTACAAAAAAATAAATTACAACTTTACAAAAAGCTACCGAGCAAAGTTCGGTCTCCCAGGCACTAACAATAACAAACACATTACATTTTTCCACCTCACGTCACTTTCACGGCTAGAAACCCGCATCAAGTGAAAAATATAATTGTGTGGTTTTTAAATAAATAAACAAAAATTAATTCTGAGGTTGAATCGCCGAAATAATGATACACAAACATTGACTTTAAAAGGTTTGTTGTACCTAATTCGTCAAACAAATATTTATATGCTTGATTTCAACTAAGACAATAGAAATATTATTATAATAATATAACTACATATCATAATTTTGTGGGGCAAATTTTTCTAGACCGAAACTAAGGCTTGTACTATGGTTTCTAGATATGTACATAATTTTTTGTGTTTGATTTATATGTAATGTTACATACTAATTATACTAAGCAGGTCGCGCCCCTGACGTTGTAATTGAATGCCGCCGTATTAAATATTATAATAAACTAGCTGCGCCCCGCGGTTTCACCCGCGAAAGTCCCTCGTCCCTCCCTCTAAGTTTTCTTTTTTTGTGCAAACTTTACATAAACACATCACAATCACATCTACTAAATAGTCCGAACAAAGCCTAAACATTTGATTTGGATAGGTGAGCCCGTTCTTGACTTATAAAATTACAACGAAAAGTGGCATTGATTTTTATATATATGGATGTCAAAAATTCAGGACAGCTACCGACTTATCCTTCAATTTATAAGTAGTAGTAGTAATGGATATTGAAATACAAGCATAAATTAAAAATACCTCTGACTCAGAAATCAATTCAACGATTAGAAAAGAGCTAATGATGTTCGAACGGCGGATCGTACTAGATGGAATTATAGCTTACAACACTCTTTATCAAGTCCCCTTTCAAACAAAAACAAAAATAAAAACATCAAAATCGGTACATTTGTTTAGGAGCTATGATGCCAAATACAGATGCCCAGATACTTTAAACAAATTAGACACATTAAAGTTACACAGTAACTCCTCCAACTAGCTAAATGATTGAATACTAGCTGCGCCCCGCGGTTTCACCCGCGTAAGTCCCGATCCCGTGGGAATATTGGGATAAAAAGTAGCCTATGTGTTAATCCAGATTTCCAGCTATCTACATACCAATTTTCATCGCAATCGGTTCAGTAGTTTTTGCGTGAAAGAGTAACAAACATCCATCCATTCATCCATACTCACAAACTTTCATCTTTATAATATTAGTAAGATTCCTTATACAGTACTGAACGTATCACCTGATTTATTAGTACTGCAACTCCTCGATCTCAAGTCAAACGGCCTTATGGTACCACAGCTGCTGAGCCCTGTGTACGTTGTAAAATAAATCCTCATAAAATACCGAAGTAAAATTTAATTACAGTAACTCGTGATCATAAATATATATGCAGAAATGTGCGTAAAAAGCAAATTGGAAAGTTATTAAGTTAGTCGTAGATGCAATAATTTAAAATTCACATAATATAGAAATATCATATTTGATAACACTAATTAATCAAAGGCATTTATTACATAAAATAACCATGTATTGCCATTTATTGTGCTATCAAGAACCTTTTAACGCAGATTCCTACCGTTTAGCAAAAGAAATCGGCAACCATAAACAGCATAGAAAAATCTCATTAATCACTGTTTATTAAGCACAGGCTATCCTTCTAATGTTTATGGATACGATTTCTCCCCGCTAATCAAATACAGTCCAGGCCATAAATTACTTACTTTTAAATTTCATAATATGTAACATAAAAGTCTACAAAATATGATTAGTAATTTAACATATTTAGAGTTGGAGATAACTTTAATGATGAGTAGAGTTTATATTCCCGAAAGGTTGAGCAGATATGCCTTACGCATTTTAATAGCTTTATTTTAGGCATCCTTAATACGGGGTTGACCTCTGTTTTACTACTGAGAAATTCCTGAAAGAAAAATCCAATGACAATTGGTCTGATCCTAAAATCAAACGCAAGATGAATGAGAGAACGCAAACACCTGCCTGGTCTTCCGGTTTAATTTTTCACGTTTCTGCGCGGTATATATGGAGGCAGATTAATTTATTATATGTACTTCTTAGATATAATGTCGTTTAATATTTTTATTTTATTGTTTCAGGGTATGACGCCAATCTCGGTTCTCATCTTTGTCCTTTACATTATTGCTTCCTTGTCCATCATCGGAATGCTCTTCGACAATTCCAAGAAAGCAGCTCTTCTCGAAGTAATAAGATGTTCAGCGTTGGCCTTCCTTACACGAAGTGTGGCAGTCACTAGCCCAGGGCTAGCTACTGCACTTCAGATCTTTTACGTGACATCTGCCATGTTTTGGTGCCTAAATATACTTAAATTTTTAGAAATCAAAATAACAAAGAAGTTGGATTAAGTAATTTAAAACCTTTACGACTGAACATTAAAAAAATATTTTCGTAATAAAAATGAGTAAATGTTATTAATTTTATAAAAACTCTTTTTTTCAACTTCCTTGTAAATTGATTGTACAGAACTTTATTAATTGTACTGTAAAGTTAAAAATATCTTCACAAAGAACTCAGTAAGCAAGTACTAAAAATATTATTTTATGACAAAGCCATAACTAGAGTCACAGCCGTCTTATTCATTGAAAGTAATTTTGTTACCTCATATTATTTGTTTGCAAACACTCCTGAAATACAATAAGTAAAAATGTATGTGTGCTTTGAATCGTTACAAAATGAAATTCTGAATTGCCATATTATTGAGGTGTATATAATATAATTTATTTAGTTAACAAATTTGTTAAGTTAAAAGTTAGGATGAACTTTCATGAAACGCACATACATGTAAAAAGATATGGGTAATGTCTACATATAATCATCGAATTTCAGATGAATTTTTATCGAAAGTATATTTTAGTGAAATAAAATTAACATAATCTATTAAAATGATCTGTAAATATTTTCGTTCAATTGGAAATTGATTTTAATCTTGATTTATTAACTTCATTTTCGTAAAAACTCTTGAATATTTTCGTTTATATTGACTAGAGCACATATCAATTTAAATAAAAATAAATATTGTGAAATCGTGTATCATAAACAAATATCATCAATCGCGAATAAAATTTGCCTTTCAAGTGTAACGTATATAATACATAGTCTTTGCGAAAAATACTAGAACTAAAACACGCTAATATACATATAGATATAGCATATTTGTGTGTATATTATAGTGTCTTCCGTTTGCTTACTGTGTTTATAAAGTCATTGAAAGATCTCTGATATTAAAGTACTTTTTAAACAAGTTTTCAATATGTTTCATTTAAAGTGTGTTTTCATGTAATAAAATTTTTGTTTTTGATTTTTTCATTCTTGCTATTGAAGTAATTACTGAGTAGCTTTCCATTAATATAACTATTATCTATTGTAGTAATAATTAAAACACGATGTTAATATTAAAAGGACACCAAATAAATAGAAATTTAATTAGTAATATTTAAATACTTTTATACTTAGAACTAGTTACAGTGTACAGCAATTTATTTTAAATAGTTTGTTTTATATAATTCCAAGTTGCCTTAGCATTATAATAATTTTATATTATTGATACGTTTAAGACTATTGATAATTTATTTGCTACTATTTTATAAAATAAAAGATTTTAATTTTTTTTATGTATTTTTATTCTTCAAAGTTTAATTTGAAACATCAATGAAACCTACGAGATGTTTGCCACTTCTTAATGTACTCGTGTACTTGTAACATAGAATTTATGGTTCATTCTACTTTTTAAGTAAAAGTACGTTACAAAAAGTTTCTTACCAAAAAATACATAATAAACTTAATGAAAATGTTTTTTTTACAAAATTAAATTCTACTTTTAAAGTATTAAGCGATAGAATAAAAACTATAGAATCTAATTGTTATAAGCAATATCTTAACCGAACGATGAATAAAAAATAATCCAAAACACTTCTGGACTTCTGTGAAATAAATGTTTGTAAAGCAGACTGGTGAACATATTTGCGAGGCTTTCTCTTCTTATTTTTACTGAACTTAGCTCGCCCGACGGAAGTACTACGTCTCAATCAATAAATATCCCAAATTACTCACCATCGAACTCTCCATATTATCCGTCCAATTCAAGTCAAAGAGTCTAATGTTTCCAATTTACTTACTAACTTGGATACGACTAAAGGCGCTAGACCAGACTCTTGAAAGTTTATGTGGGCTGGAGACTTTCACACTTAATATATGACAACACTTCTTCAAATCGACATATTACTTATTTTAAAAACCAAAACTTTTTAATCTACCATTTTGTCGTAACAGAGATATTCAACACAGGCAATATAGTGTAAGTGTTCAGCATCTATCTCTTGACCTATTTCCCTTTTTTTCTCAAAGTCGCTCTCTTCTGGTGTTGTTCGTGTAACCACACCAGTGAGTGAAGGTCCCTAAAGTGACACTAATGTACTAAGCGGTACTAAGTACTTATTAGTGGTAGCACCTTATCTGAAATATTCAAATATCTAGTAAGCAAGTGGTTACCAAAAATTTTACGTTATTTTGTTTTTTTTTTTTATGGTATAGGGGGCAAACGAGCAGACGGGTCACCTGATGGTAAATGACTACCGCCGCCCACGGGCACCTGCAACTCGAGAATCACAAGTGCGTTGTCGCCCTTTAAGGTGGGAGTAGGAGAAGAAGGGGAGGGGGAAGAGTGGGAAGAGGGGGGAGAGGGGAAGGACGGGAATAAGGGAGAGGGAAGGGTTAGGGCCTCCGGTAACGTCACTCACGCGGCGAAATGCAATGCAAGCATTGCTTCACGGCCGGTTTTCTATGAGGCCGTGGTAACGAGCGGAGTCGAGCCGGCCCATACGTGCCGAAGCAAGGCTCTCCCACATTAGGAATTTTATATTAACCTCAAAAATTAAAGAGTGTATTGGTATTTATTCAATTTAAATCCAAACAAGAAAACGTATTTAATCAATTTACATTATATTTATTTACTTTTAACAGCCTGCACCACAACTGAGATTTCAATCAGAACCATATATTTGATTACTATTACATATATGAATCATTTATTAATGATCAATTTGTTTTTGTTTATTTGGGTAACTAGCCTGAACAGCCTGAATCGCAATGAATCTTTAAACAACAATATGTATAACCTGGATAACAATAGAGGCCTCAAACAACAAGATGTGTCAAAGCATTTCGTACACTCACAAACAGTCGGGTTACCAAAACTATTATTATTTACTTAGTTTGAACATACACTAAACTTAATTGTATTTACTTTTCATATAGCTCGCTCCCAGCTTTCACTATTTGTTCTGGAGTAACGAAATATGTAGTTATTTACTCCTCAATGTTAGTATTCGTGAATAGTACGCCTGTTTGTGTTCAAACATGTTTCTGGTATTATTATATTATTTATATCTCTAATATGTTATTGGTACTTACATATTATAACTGGAGGCCTCTCGATTGTTTTGTTACCTATGTCACTATAGACCACAAACCAAGTTATAATGTGCGTATTAGTATAATTTTAGTGAAGTGGGGGTTTTTTTCTTAATATATATTACATTACTATATAAAAAATTGAGTTTTTTCTTCTCTATAAATTAGTAAAATCATTATAACAATAAAAATATTTTAGTATTTTATTTTAGTATTGTTGTAATAGTTTGATACAAAAACTGCAATGTATAGCGTATATAGTTTATTAGGTAAACTAAGTTGTATCTAGGTATTACTTGGACATCGACCTGTCATTTGTTCTTGTTGTGTACAGATCTTTGAGCAAGAAAACCGGATTAATATTTCTGTGTTTCAATTCATCTGTTTGTTTCACAAATAGTTGCATTAGCGTTTGTCTGCGACTTCACTTGCGTTATTGTTTCCCTCGGGAACAGTCCTTTTTTTCTAGAAGAACTGTACCCTATTTCCTTTTCTGAACTCTTGATAACGTGTATGCAAAATAATTATTTCAATAGTTAAGGCATGCAAGCGTAACAAGTCACGTTCGCATTTACAGGCTCTGTATGAGTTATTTTCTCATTTATAATATTTAATATTAGTTTGGATGATAAAATTCTTTTAAAATTTTCTTTGTCCCTTCGTGAAGTTAATATTTATGAACTAACCGTATTATGGTCGCTGGAAACCTTAAGAAGAAACGCTTGTGAAAAATTAGAAGAATCAAGAACAGCGGTTAAGTAGCACTTTTGTGATTTGGTGTCGGGTAGGTTTAAAAGAGTGCAACGAGAAGAGACTGATAGCGGTAACCGCTTATAAGTTGAATCGTGTACTTCTGTAATAAATTAATTATTAAAATAGAATAAATGGTATAAAATAGACCATAACAAAGCGGACACTAAGAAGACCGTCACAAGCATTTTGTGACTTCGATCTTTTGAAAGCGTTTATTAATACGTGTATTATCTATAGTTACTATGTATTCCGACTTTACCAATAACCAACCCTTAATGGACAAGTAACTCGTCTATAGTGATATTAATACAACTAATATTATAAATGGGAAAGTTTGTGAACATTCACAAACTTACTAACTCACACTTAAAACATACATAGTCACACACACAGTTAGGATGTTAGTTGTATTTTCACGCTGAAATAGTTTTACGGATTTGGATGAAGTTTAGCGCACAGATAGATTGTGTCTTGCTCAAAATGTATATATTTAAATTAAATAAGTAAATACCTAACAGAACTTATGATCCGACTGTAATATGGTATAGTTTTATATTGGTTTGTGTTAATTGTTGATTTATTATGACGATAATTGTTCACCACATTACTAGGTATTTACATTATTCCCGTGCGAAGCCGAGGCGGGTCGCTAGTATCACATAAATAAAATAGTTTTTATGATTACAAACTTATATTTTGTGGTTGAAAAGTTGATTTTATCGTAAATCGATGTAATTGAGAGTATTTCGAGAACTGCAAAGTTCAGTTTGTTTCGGAAAATACAGGCAAAAATCTTCGAGTTGATTCCCGAAATGGACGTACTATCTACAGACAAGTTTGTTTGCTTACGGAAACCTCGGTGCGCGAGGCAGACTTGCACTTGTCCAGTTTTTTCCTTAAAACAAGTAGTACTTACCTGTATTCTTTGCTACGGATGCTTTAAGACTTGAACAAGGTACGAGAAAATCAAAATCGTAAGCCTTAGATAAGGTTATAATTAATTATTGCTAAGTTACCTAAGTTTCTTTCCATGATTCAGAAATTGTTTAGTAATCAAAGTTACAGCGGTACTTCATTGTTAATAACGAACAAATAGGCAAGTAAGTTTATTAAACATCGGTATCTTTCATAAATTAACACGTGAAGAGATTACTCTGTACGCATTGTACGAAAATTTCGCTAACGTGAAATTTGGAATACTCAAAGTTCCACATGTCCAGTATATTTGTTGTCCTGGCTTGGTACGGAAAGTCTATACAATGATAGTTCAAATTATATTGGTTATGGTTGAAATTCAACCACCAGGTGATTTCTAGTTTAAATTATAGATAGTAAATAAATATAATGTCATTAAAAATACACACTCGATGTAGGGCCAGGTCCCGATGACTGCCGATGAGTAGTTGTGTTGTGGTTTGGATTCCCAAAGTGATTTGTGTGATTCGACCTTCGATCAACCATGGCACAGATGGCATGAAATACAAACATGTTTCTGGTATTATTATATTATTTATATCTCTAATATGTTATTGGTACTTACATGTTAAACTAATAAATATTATAAATGAGAAAATAACTCATACAGAGCCTGTAAATGCTAATGTGAGTTGTTACGCTTGCATGCCTTAACTATTGAAATAATTATTTTGCATACACGTTATCAAGAGTTCAGAAAAGGAAACAGGGTACAGTTTTTCTAGAAAAAAAGTACTGTTCCCGAGGGAAACAATAACGCAAGTGAAGTCGCAGACAAACGCTAATGCAACTATTTGTGAAACAAACAGATGAATTGAGAAACAGAAATATTAATCCGGTTTTCTTGCTCAAAGATCTGTACACAACAAGAACAAACGACAGGTCGATGTCCAAGTAATAACTAGATACAACTTAGTTAATGAAGGTTACCTTTTCCGAATATCAGTTATAACAGAATATTGTAACTGCATGACTGTACATGACTGTTACTAGTTTGCTGAAAGCTTCTCAACTAATAGCATTAGCAAAACTTAGTTTGATAGACTTTAGCGGTCTTTAATACGAACGCTTCGTCTCAGTCACTTAGTTGACGCAATTCTTCCCCCGGCATTCATATCAGGGGTGTATCACACGACCCTTGTATTTTACCCAGTTACAAAGAAGAAAGCTCTAAATTCGGTTTATTTTTGTATGAGATAGACTACAACCTCATAAGTAAAATGAATTTAGGAAAAAAAAAAGGTAATTAGAAATAAGAAACTTAAGAAAAGAGGGGTGTGTAAGGGCTTAGAGATCGGACTTACGATTCAGTATACTCTAAAGGCTTACGTACTTTATTAAGCGGTGGAAATCCCGCCACTTCACCGATGGCATAATGACGCCGTTATATCTGACTTGAACCGACTAAAACCGTAACGTAACCTGTGTGGTTTACGTCAGAATAGCCCATAGTCAGGAGTCAAGAAATACACTAGAACTCAACCCCCGACAGACTTTGCCCGCCTGGTAGGACATCAGGCGCCGTCGAAAAGTGTGTAAAGTTTTAACTTACACTAAATCTGAGTACTTATTAATTTCATTGGATTACAAAGTGTTGTGATCGATCTACTATAAGGAACCCAATAAGCCAGGTTCCGCAAACCTTGTAGGTGTTCAGTTATGTGATGTAGTAAGTCCTAGTTATAATAGTAGTATAGTAAGTACTTATAAACTTTTATAAGTACTAAATATTTTTAGACATTTAATTTAATAAGATGTTTTTAATAAGTATGATAATTGTAACTTCTGTATAACAGGTCTCGAGGTTTCAGTTTTAAATCTTATCCAAAGCCAGTTTTAGTAATAAACGTTTAACCTCAAGTTTATAACCTTATTTTATTGAGAATCAAACTCTTTTTTTCTTTTTATTATTTGTTATAGATTTATATTTCAATCAATCAATATTTTCAGGAAAATTTATATCGTGACTAATAGAAGAATATGTTTTTACCTTTATTTCGAGTATTATAATGTATGTATAAGTATAACCCAGGTTACTAGCAGTCTGATTAAAAAAGAACATACACCTAAGGATATACGGGTGTTTCTACCCTTGGGTACAGAGTACAGGTGATATGTGAGGTGTCCCCTATATGTTATGTAAAAGATATTTTATTAATTTCAGAGTTCCATGCCCAATTCGAGAGATCTGGCTATATTTAATATTACTAAATTAACGAATAAATACATGGCCCTTTTCATGGCGTTAAGGCGATAACCGGTTATCAACTATTTTATCTGGAACTCTGCCAATCCTAGTCACCTTAAAAAATACAACATTCCTACGTACAAAGCAACATATCAAAAGTTGTGGTTTACAGGAGAGGGTTTAATGTAATTTTTTTAATGCTGAAATGTAAAACTGAATGTAGGTAGTTTGTAATTGTGTTATAGTTTTTTTATAAATCTATAATTTTCTTTAAAAAAACGGCCGATGACCGTGCTTAAAGAGAAACTTTAATATATTAGTTTTATTTATTTCAGAAAATTAAATAAATGGTTATAATATATTTGTCAAAATCACCAAGGTGGTAAATTTGGCTCAGACACCATTTTCCCCAATAAAATCTTGAAATACACACACAATTGTCTTTAACTATTGAATTTAGTTAATTTTATCTAAACCCTGTATTGTTTTTTCCAAAATGATGATAAAACATTTTTTTTAGTGTTAATGTCATTTTGGGAACGCGTCCCAATACGCAATTCCTTATATGAAATGTTCATATAACAATGAAATACGACGGTAAACGAGCAGACGGGTCACCTGATGGTAAGTGACTACCGTCGCCCATGGACACCTGCAACTCAAGAGTCACAAGTGCGTTGCCGGCCTTTGAGATAGGAGTACGCTCTTTTCTTGAAGGTTTGAAGGTTGTATCGGTCCGGAAATACCGCAGGCGACAATTTGTTCCAGAGATTGGTTGTGCGAGGCAAAAAAATTCTGGAGAACCGCACAGTGGTGGACTGCCAATTATCCAGGTGATGGGGATGAAAGTTTTGTCGCGTTGAACGACGGCGAAACGTTGCGGCCGGTATAAGTCCCCATGATACATGCTATAGAGAATGCGGAGTGAAGCTACATCTCTACGCAACGCCAAAGGGTCAAGCCGATCTGAAATACCCTGGCAATCGATGATTCGAGTCGCTCTCCGTTGAATGCGGTCAAGAGGGAGAAGCTGGTATTGGGGCGCTCCTGCATATATATGAGAACAGTATTCCACGAACGACCGAACCTGCGCCTTATAAAGTTGTAGGCGGTGGGCCGGGGTGAAATACTGTCTCGATCTATTCAGCACACCAAACTTCTTCGAGGCTAATTTGGCCTTACCCTCCAAGTGACCGCGGAACTGGACTTCGCTCGATATATCGACACCAAGGATTCCGATGTTGGCTGTGGCAGTCAGGGAAGTGCTTTCAAAGCGAGGTGACACGACAAACGGTATCTTTTTGGCGGCGAACGCGCAAACCTGTGTCTTCGTCGGGTTAAATTGGACTGGATTAAGTCGACCCCAATCAGAAACTCCGTCTAAGGAGGCTTCGATTTCAGACACAAGTTTGGATCGCTTGTACAATGACATCAAAAATAAAAGAAAATGTAAGTAGTTAACTATACATTTTATCTTACGTATAACTTTGTCCGGAAGTAGGTCACTTTGTGAACGCAATCTTTTATGTCAAAAATGTAGTGCCTAATTACCACATACTAGAGATCGCGTGGTGGTCGAATTTCGACCATGATTTTTTTCATTGGCCCGTATAACTTGAGCTGTCATTGTATAGACTTACTTACCATGACAGGACATATACTGGACGCGTGTAATTTCATTAATTTTTAAAGTTGTAAGACATTGTTTAAAAATTTTAGCTTTCTGCAGTTCTGCTATATATATATAAACTGTAAATATTCCAAAATTCACGTTACTACGTTCGCGAAATTTTCTTACAAAGGGGTACAAAGAATTCTCTTCACGTAATATAACGAAGAGACGAAACTGCGCAGTCGCGTGATGAAATCTCTCAAGTGTCTCATCAGTGTTCGATTGTTTTATGGTGGTTTTTAATAAATTTTCTTGGAAAGATTATTTTAGTTATTTCTTTTTGCGTCGTTCACTTCCAAGTTATTACCGATAAGTTAACATAATAAGACGTAATTTCATTATTGTTCTATTTCCGCTGATGTCATTTAATGGCGTTCGAGATAGCCGACGACTTTTTAAAATATTAATGGTCATTTCGAGAAAGTCAGCATCTATGATCAGTATATGACGTGCATTCCCGTAATGACCACTATCTCCCCATAATTATGTTTCCTTAGGATTTATCCTTTAAATGCTTTGTTTCGTGAATTTACGTTTATTAAATTATCTAATCAAAATTTTTAATAGTTTCTTGCTACTTTGTCTATCTGGAACAGTCTTTTGTTAAAGTATTCAATAGTATAAAACAAAGTACGACTGTCAAATAGCAGCTGTAAAGATCGATTGAAAATAAAGGTGTAATTTTTGAAGTGAAAACTTCTTTAGCGGCGTTGTGCACTTTTTGGGATGGGTAAAAAATGTTAAACTCGCATCAGAACACGTAACCCTGATGTCCGACAGACACGTGACCCTGATGTCCGACTGTCCTCTGTTTCTACGTGTGACGTACGTACGTACGTATAAATGCGTACGACGGCCGAAGCCGAGTATCTTATATTTACGTGTACAGCTTCAGAGACACAGGGACAGGGACAGGGACAGGGACAGGGACAGGGACAGGGACAGGGACAGGGACAGGGACAGGGACAGGGACAGGGACAGGGACAGGGACAGGGACAGGGACACAGGGACAGGGACAGAGAGAGAGAGAACTGAGTTCGTGACCATCACGCTAATAATACATATATAGATCCACTAGAGCTCTTTATTAATTAATGTCACCAACCTGTTAATGGACGTTTTAAGTTCGTTGTTTCGTTAAAGTTTTCACTTCTGTCGGTATGTCCCATGTCTGCCTATTTTTTTTTTTATAAATAGCAGTCTGGTTACCATAGTACAGGCTCTGCCTAGGTCACGTTTGTAAGTGTGAGGTGTCTAAAAAAGAGAGGTTTGATTTGCTGTAATCGATACTTTTTACATTTGTTTGTGTCAACACCATGAACTCCGGTCTCGATGCCACCAGATGGCAAGCAAGGGATCTACAACGTCAGCGGCAGGTCAGACTATACTGCTGCCACCTCCTTTCAAGCAAGTTCGCTCATGGGTATGCTTACGGACTCGTGAAGCGCACAACGGTCGCTCGGTCGACATACCTGGCTGCCGGTAGGCATAACTGGTGCTGACGAAGGTCTCACCACGTTTGACTTGCAGACTGCTCAGTCATAACCGACTCGACATCAGGATAGGTGTTGGAACTATTACGGGACATTTGACACTGAATCGGCATCTATTCACCATTAATGTGACAAACAGAACGTCTACGCAGAGGATGTCTCAATGCAGAGGAAACGGTCGTCCACGTTATCCTGGAGTGCGAGGGATTTGCGAAAGAGGTCGCTCGTAGAAGCCTGTGATCGCCCCAGGAGACTTCTGTGCTTCTGAACGGAGCTAGGCTTGCTCAACTAACCAGCCATATCTGCAAGCAAAATGAACCTTTTTTGAGTATAAATGCAGAAACAGAGCCCTTATCCGATACATTTGTTTTAGCTTCAACCTAGAAACATGAAGACAGAAAAAGGTTTCCAAAAATATCAATAAAAATAGAACAACGCCAAAAAGCGAAAATTTAACATTAGAACAGAAAGAGTTGAAAAAAGCGAAGGATAGAATATTACCAAAAAAAGGAGGCTGCAAATAAAATAAAATGTAAAAATGATATGACAGATAGGGAGAAGCGGAAGCAAAGAGGTCTGTGGAAAAAAAATCACTAGTAAATACAGGCAGAAGAAAAGAACTCAACAACTGTAATGAATAATACTCCACCTCTTTCAGAAGAAGAATTATTTCAATAAAATAATTCACTGCAAAAGATACTTTTTAGAATAGTTTATGTTTCTTTATAATATTTGATGACAATTTAAGAGTTTAAGTTCTCAAAATAAAGTTCCTACTTACACATTTGATGTTTCTTCCATACTAAAATTAGTTACGTATATCGTTTAGGAAAATCTTTTGTTATTTCGTAAACGTCGCGATCATTCAGTGAACGTTTCGTCATTTATGGGAACATATTAAAAGTATTATCATTTCATTTAAGATAATATATCTGCTCCATTTATTATTAAAATGAAATGTTTTTCTAGAAAAAAACAATTAAAGGAACAAAACGGAACCATGATAAATAACAGAACTTTCGTCTAAGAATTTTTAAGACGTGCTTCAAAAGTGTTGCATTTTATTAAAATAAGGTAACGTCGGACAATAAAGGGAACAGATTTAAGTATATTTCATTTATTATTTGTTGTAGTAGGTACCGTATTACCAAAATAATATTTATCAAATTCATATTTTTAACAAAAATATTCAAGTTTTGAAACACATTCCCGGAATGATGTTATGACTACACCCAGTCTCTTTGGAATCCCGGATAAATAATAATAACTAAAATGTGAATATGTTGCGCGCTTCTTTTACGGTCTTATTATTGATAGTACGGTGTACATTATAAGTAAATTTTTGGATTTCCATGACGTAAAAATTGTAACAGAATTTCACATTGTCGACTTCACCACCTTGGTGATTTTACCCCATATGCGTACAGTTAAACAAAAATTAATTGTGAAATAAAAAGAACTCAATTTTGCGCATCACTTACTATAGGTAGAGACCTCCGATTTCATCTTTAGTGCTGGTCTATCGCGATCTTCCGTACAGTGCATGGGCTTCTACAGTGGGGCGATTCCAATTGAGTAAAAACTCCGTCCTACGTATAATGCACTATAAATATTTTACAATATCAAAACGCTATAATGCAAACCAATCATTTGAACAAGCAAAACATCAATCTAAACATTTTGACATAATAATGTCTTCACTATAATGTATTTTTTACTGAAACTATCTATATTATTATAATGCGAATAAAAGAAAAAACATATGACTAAGTCATTTCGTATGAATAATAAAATATGTATTTTTCATGTTAATATTGGGCGTGAATATCGGTGAATTGGAATCGGTCTGAGCTTTCGACGAAATACAGTATAGGTACTAGGTACCCGTTCTGAATTCAGTCAGTCCTGAGACACCGAGCTTAGCTGACGTTTACACCGCTCCGGTTTAAATGAGCTTACGATTCGCGAAAATAATTTTGTGCTTACCGTTTTATTTTTGCTTTATGAGTGAAAGTAACTAAACATTTTTTTATTGTTGAAGTGTTACTGATTCCCTTGAATTATAGTCAATGAGGTATGTGATTCAAATTAGTAATTTAATCATTTTTTTAAGTTTCTTATTATCGAAAAATAAATTGGTAATTTAGTTTTGTCATTGATATTTATTTGTTCTTTTTCAACGAATTCAATAAACGAGGCGGACTTTTTGGGTATATCTTAACAGAGCTCAAATAATTGAGTTAAATAAGTAGATAGTGTATCGTTCTAGTATGAAATTATTTGGTAATGAAAAAAATCACACTCCTAAAGAATACGCTTGACTAAATTCAGTCGTCTAAATTCAGTCGTTACTGAATTTAGTCCTGTATAATCGCATTAAGCAAGTTAGCATCCTAAATTCAAAAGCTAGAATGGTTTTTGACCGACTAAATCATTTAGAAGCCAAAATTTAGGAAGGTGTAATCGAAATAAAAAAATGAAGAATATTAAAGAATAATATTCAAGATTATAAAAGAGTGTTAATTATATATTTAAATCTTGACATGAGTTTCCCGTTGCAAGAAATCTTAATGTTACAACTAATCTTTCTTTTGCACTAATACTTTCTTTCCTTTTTTTTTTTTAAAAAATACACTGGTGTCAGGGGGGCTTCACAAATATTTAAACAACGGAAACAAAGAAGATCCAGACTCGGGACAACTATTTGTGGATCACCGAAATTTTTGTCTCGTGTGGGATTTGAACCCACAAGTCTCGGGGCGGCGAAGTGGCGAGGTGACCACTTAAAACATTGCGCCATCCGTGCAGTCAAATATACTGCATATATATGTAATACTGCCTCGTAGCATAGTATCTTTCTTTTTAATATACGGTGTCACAAGATTTAATAATATGTCAAATGATGTCGAATCCATTTCTAAATAATTTCTGAAGTCCGCTGGCTCTAAAACACTCATAATGTTCATGTTTGCTAACATTCCGCGCAGCAGTAAATATTCCTTCACGCATGTTCTTCTTTTCCTTTTTCCTACTTTTATTGAGCCTGGAGCTGAGCGGAGTTGGAATAATACTGGAGCCATCCTCGTACACGCACCACATATCCAACTTCGTCTCGCTTTAACTGGTAACTAATAACTAAATTTAGGACAGTGTGATCAGAAGCTTCTAATTTCTAAATTCAGTAACGACTGAATTTAGACGACTAAATTTAGCCAAGTGTAATAAGCACTTAAGGATGGAAAACTTGCTAAGAATCTAGTGGCTATAGAATCTATTATGACTTAGGTGGGCCTAAGTCAATTGTACTGTTTTAGAAAATAATTATTGTTTATTGTTTTTCCCTTTGTATTAACAACTCTCAAAAGTAATATCTTACATTTAAATATTTTTATGATACGATCACTTTCCCATCAGTTCATGCAAATAGTATTTTATTTTCCTTAATAAGTAACGCAACTAATGATATAGGTACAACCAAGTTCAAGAAATATGTTCTAGAATATCCTAGAAACGTGTAGAAGTAGTATAAGAATATACGAGGTGAATTTGAATTCGTGTACCTCCTATAATGGACATTACCTACACTCAAACAGGCCATTTTAGGCAGGCCAGCTACATCTATACTGTGTAGTATGCAAGTACAAAATGAACTTTCTGTCCCGTATTCGAGGAACAATAGTATCTGATTTAAAAGGCGTCCAACTCTAGGAATCACAAAATTTTGAATTTCGATCTTAAGATTTTATCGTTGAAATCGATGAAACGTAAATAGCCATCATATATTACTTAAATAATTTTTCCATTTACAATAAAAACATGTTATAGACGTTTCCTTTGAAGCGATACAAATCTTCAATATTAATAATAAAAACCTGTCAAGTGCGAATAGAAATCGCATATAGAGGATTCCGTTCGATATTAAGAGATTTACCGCGTTATTTTAAGACCATAGACTACGACTACTTATAGGTTTTTCTGTATAAATAAGTAAATAACTACTTTCTGTATTTATTCAAAATTTCAGGCTCAATAGCTTCAGAGATAAGCTCCCCTCCCCTATATATCTCCGAAACTACTGAGCCTTAAATTAAAATGGTAAATTTTCATTTATTTTCTTAAATATCTTTAAAACTATTAATCATAAAATTATTAAAAAATATGTATATTTGGTTTTAAAATATTTGTATTAGCACGAACTAGTTTGTAAATAAAAAAAATGAAAAAAAAACAAAGTTCTTTTTTCTATTGAATGAAAATGAATTTATTGAAAATCGGACAAGGCAACGTCGGTCGGGTCGATTAGTAAGCAATAAAATGTATTAGCCTGAAGGAAGAAATCGTTTTTTCTTTATTTGTCTACTTCTTTTATTTGTTTACATCTTATTACTTTAAACGAGCAATTCTTGTATGTATGTATTTATATTTCGGGTATCTGGGAAACGAATTTTGATGAAATTTTGTAAACAGATACAGTTTTGCATTTTAAGTTCAACTGCATAGTTGTATTTCCTGTAAAAACAAAAAAAAACTTTTTATTTAAATGTTTTTGATTATAATGATTTTACAAAAGTACTGTTATTTATTAGGATAAATTTGTTCTTAAATAGCACCAGTTTGGTGACACTTCATTTCATCCATTGTGTGAAATGGATGAAATCAAGTGTCACCGAACCGAACTCACCGAAAAACTTTATTTTTGTAAAAAATCACTTCACCATACATATTATAAAACAAAGTCCCCCGCCGCGTCTGTCTGTCTGTCTGTCTGTCCGCAATAAACTCAAAAACTACTGAACAGGTTTTCATGCGGTTTTCACTAATAGACAAAGTGATTCATGAGAAAGGTATAGGTGTATAATTTGTTAATGTTTTGTGTAAATTGGTTGAAATATGTTGATGATTGTTGAAGATGTCTCTGCTACCCTTGCGAAGCCGGGGCGGATTGCTAGTATAAATATAAAATACAAGAAATTAATCCAAACTGATAGATAAATAAATATCTGTTACTTCTGTTTTTCATTCTACCTCATAACTTCTAATTTAAAATATAAACTTCAAAATTCAATATGTCTATGAAAAATAAATGCAGTTAATTATGTATGTCTTCGTGAACCGTGTCTTCATTGAGATCTATGCAATGAAATCGTTATAATCGAGTAAATGTTTTTGTAACATTCATATAATCGTTAATATTTTAAAGCTGCGCCCCGCGGTTTCAACCGCGTAAATGCCGGTGCCGTGGGAATATCGGAATAAAAAGTGCATATGCTTAACCTGTGTGTTAATTCAAGTCTCCAGCTATCTACATATGAAGTTTCATCGCAATCGCAGACGAAAGCAAGTATTGTCTCTCTCTCCGAAATCGATTATTTCTTCAATATAAATAACAGCGTTGAGATTATTCAATCGATATTTTTTCTTCGATTTTATTATCACTACATCTCTAGTAACTTTAAATACCAAACGTCACCAAATTCATGCTATGCGAAAAATGATATAGTCTTAAATCTGTACAGAAACGTGTGGTCAAATTTTAGAAGAAAAGGATTTTGAAGAAAAAATATTTTTTACATTTCTAAACAACAGATTATGATTTTTTATGTCAATTTCAATTTTGTATTTTTATTTCTTATGCAGTAATTTTCCGAAAAATCTGGACATTCCATCAACATCCTTGGTATTAAATACCTATGGTTTCATTCATATCAACCCTCTCACATACAAAATATTAGCTTTATCGGTCAATTTTAAAGTTTATTTCTACTTGCGCGGAAAATTAGAAAATTTAAGAAAACTTAACGACTATATTAACTTTTCTAATGTAACCTTAGCGCTTTTGACATAACTGTCAGTCGTTTGACAGTTGGCGGACACCTGGCTTAACACATAGGCTACTTTTTATCCCTATATTCCCACAGCATTGGTACTTGCGCCGGTGAAACTGCGGGGCGCAACTAGTTATATTATACAATTTGAAAATTCGTCACTAGGGCCTCCACACAAATTAGAATTTGCTATTCATTTAAGCACATAGAGCAATAATGTCATAAAGGAATAATGAACAAAAACAAAAAAGCTTTTTTTTCTTTCTGTATATACGAGTATATTTTTTTGTATTTACGATTTTGTAAATGACTAGAAAAGTTACACGGAAAATGGGGAAATTTGAGAAAAACTAAAAGTGCTTTTTTCCATAAAATTAAAAATTATTAATAATAATCAAACTAAAATGCATACACATGATTGAGCTGTCTATAGTTTCCGATATATTCAAAATGCATTATACACGAATGACTTTTGCATTCCATTTGATCGAATAAACAATCTACATCACAAAGGAAACGATATTGGATCTAAAGGTTGCTTTTAAATTAAAATTGGTAATTTGTATTTGTAAAGCCAGTCAGAGCAACGTCTGCGGTCCTAAGAATGTTTCCCTTAAATTTCGTTACAAAATTTAGGTTAGTTGTTAAATATAGTGTAAATGGTCAGTAGTGTTTGGAGTTGAATTCGGTTTATACTGTTAGGTTTATACATTGGTTCGGTACTATAAAAAATATATATAAATTGTATATTTGTGATTATTGTGTTTATACCACAGGATTATGACCTTTGATCCATTGTGGGCTACTTTGAGAACCCCAGTACCGTAAAGTTATAAAACGTGCGTCTGTCATTTTACAAGAGGAAAGAGAGTGCTGAGAGTAGAATTGTAGATTTGAAAGACTAAGTGTAGAGGGGGACTGTGTACAAGATGACATATTCAGAAGTGAGTGATTGACTAGTGAAGCGAGTCAAAGCAGAAAGTGTTTGATGTAAAAGAGGCACACACAAGTATGTAGTTGAAAGTAATGTGTTTATACTTAGCTTGCGTACTTTCAAAATGTTTTCATAATTAAGAGACTTTATTGTTTTGTACATTTCTAGAATTACGAGTTAATTATTTGGACGTTTGTCATTCTTCTTCATCATCAGAGCCTGTTTTCTAAAGGAAATATAAAAAATGTGAATAGAATAGCCGAGATATTGCAGAAATTAAAATTGACTTAAATTTTAAGTGGTTATAAGAGACTTTACAATAAAATTTTAATTATTTCAAAATGTAACTTAATAAATGTTAGGACAGTTTCTAATATTGTACTGATCACATGATCACTGTAATTTATTAAAAATACCCTTCTGTTTTGATGTTGGCACAAAAATAGTGCACTATATTTATAAAATCGATAAAACACATATCATGTTAACGAAGTATATTAAACCAGTGTTCAACCAAAATGTTGTCCTTACAATTTACAAAGTTTTCCCTTTAAATAAAAACATTAGTGAAAAAGAAAAATAAAATGATCTTATGGCCCGTGTGCATGTCTGGTATATTTTGGCATGCAGCAGTGGAATGAAAGCCGCACCTGACTGCTCATTGTGGAACTCTTATCAGTGGAGCGTATGTTGAAATATAAAGCTGAGCGTTTAACTTTTACTCAGTTTAATTAGGTGATTGCCGCTACGCGGTGATTATGAAAGTGATATAATGTTATCATATAGTAAGCAGATGGTTGGTTCTGTTTAGTGATCTCTAAGCAAAATTTAAAAAAATCTCGCAATTAGACACTTCATTTTTAGCGTGTCTAAGTTTTTTAAGGGATTGAGATCGTATTGCAGTAATTTAGTAAATGCTTATACGTGCTAATACGCTTAGCTATATCACTTGAGAATTCTAGGTGCCAAAAAATCATTTCTAAATCCGGTCTTTAGAATAGTGTAGTACTCTGTTCATTATTATTATCGTGACGCCGACTTTAAAGTATTTCAAATTTCACGTTACAGTTACAGTTAAGTAAATTTCGCGAATAAATCGCGAAGTTTGCTTAAAAATACATACAAATAATTATCTTCATGTATTAATAATTATATAGACGAATGTGACTTAGTAAATATAAAACTCTAACGCACAAAACAATTGACAGGACATAAGCCTTAACATTTCACAATATGAAAGGCAAAACGGTATTAATAAGGCAAAAATGAAAATCCTTGCAAACCTAATATTTATCTGTCTTGGTAGCGACTCGCTTTTGAACATTTACTAAAGGGATCAAAAGTATTCTATTTATCTGCTTAAGTTAGTGAGCTTAAGTGATTTTGAAATGTCAAAATCACCTATCACGCTGCACTTTTCAGAACTTTACGCTCTCTATAATCAATCCGATAACAATACTCGCAACGCGCTGCCCTGACAGCCAACATGAGCTGTCGTCACATTTGATTCCAGCTTTCGTCACCGGTCTTGAGCGGTAGTGTTAACTCTATAAGCAAACTGTATGAGATAAATTCAATTAGTGTCAAGTCTATTCAGCATGACGCATATTAAGAAAATTATGTCGAGAACAGGTACACATCTAAAACCCTGTGAGAGAATTATATGTAACATAGTGTATTTACTGAAAGGGTTTACCTTCGTTGGCTTTTGAAATGTGATAGATGAAGAATCATCATTAGAATCTAGAATCTTGGCTTAGAAAAGCGTGTTGCTTTTCATAAGTGACGGGAGGCACCATTATGCATTAGTGAATTACTTAAAGTTGATGAACAAACTAAAAAATCGAAGGCATAATCGCCCCTATGCGTTCTGCATAGGGGCGATTATGCCTTCGATTTTTTTACAGTCAACCTAAAAATAACGCATTACCATGGATGGTATGCATGGATGGGCAAATGATGCACGGATGGGATAATATGTGTCACGATGGTTTTTTGCTCTGTAGCTACAAAATTGATATAAATTAGTGCTGTTTAAAAATTATGGCCGCATTTTTCAATTCTTGTGAACAATCAAATTGAATTTTAATAAATTAAGGAATTGTTTTATGTGCCTGGTGTATGTTTTGCAGAAAGGTGAAGACATATTTTTGGAGTTGTTATTTTTTGGCAAGAAATAAGTGAATCAGCCTGAATAAAATTTTGATTTGAAACTTTTATCCAGGAAAAAAGTATTATTCCCGAGAGTTCATAAAATAAAATATATTATTTTATAGCCATAGCTTTTTTTGACATTTTATTGATACTTTTTTCACATATTACTATTATTAACTGCCAGTCTCATATATAACACCAAAACTATGAAGTAACTTTTCAAAATAGCTTCCAATATCTGCAATATGAACAGAATTTTCAAATTCAAGGGCATGAAAATATATTTTTTTACAGCGATCGTTTGATACTTACTGAACCACATACTTATGTAGGGTGGTCATGTCAGTCCCAAACTGTCCTGAATAAACAGGGGATAAAGGCAGAACCTAAACCAATACACGTTTTTATAGTGAAAGGGGTGAAGGAATAGACTATTCCTCCAACTTCAAGCCCAAGTCCAAGAACTTTTTGATTTTCAATACTTTTGTTTATGTATGATTATTTTTACATATTTGGTATGAATATTTGATGCAATTTCTATTACTGTAGTTGTAAGTTCAGTATCAGTATTTTTATGTTGTTATCCATTGTGTAGAAAACCGCGGGTAATTTAAATATAATAGTTGTGTTCTTGCTAGTTAATGAGTTCTTGAGAGTTCATTAGGAGGTAGGATCGACCTTCACGAGGGTAACCAATTTTCTATAATTTGGTCACAACTGGTATTAATTAAAATATGATTTACACCTGCAAAAGACAAGAGACAAGACCAAGATACCACCAGGCGGGCCATGTTGCATGTACTAGAAAAATGTTGCCTCTAGAAAAATATTAAAATATCGCAACCATAGTTTTAGTCGCACTATCGTCAAAATGTAAGTATATTGCTAAAGTGTATCGAGAAATGTATCGAATAACTTGAGACAAGGCAATCCCTAGACGCTGTATACATATAAGCTTACCAATCGTAGATGATTCATATCTGTCTTATCAGTTATTAATTTCAGTAAACCTATTTCAGTATCTTCCATTTCTATTATTGTACAAAGTTGTACATGCGCTAAATGACCTTAGTGGCCATTTATGCGTAAGTTCCAGTAAATGAAGTTGCTTGTCTGCTGACTTTGTATCAAGAACAGTAATGAGATCACAGCTGATGAGAAATTAGCGACTCAATTGTCGACTGACATCGGCTCAACTGACAACGGCTACCGACTAGCACATTGCAGTCACCTAGTCAGTCAGAGCCATGAAAAACGATCGAAATGAATGGTGGGCGAGTTCAATAGGGACATATAAGGGGCAAGGGGCTCCACAGCTGGCAGTCAGTAAAAGTCCAAGCAAGCGAAAGTCGAAGGAAGGAAGAGGAAAGAGTATATAGTAATATTATATAGTAATAGCGTAGTGCAAGAGTGTTTGGTGAAATTGCATTTCCATGAGACTTTCCAACACGGTGTTTCACCTTAAATTAGTATTTCTGCAGTTGCTTAATCCAGCGTAAAATTTTACCGGGTTTTCAAACTGTAGAAGCCATTTTCTTATCATCCGTCCTGATTCGAAATTTCTGTCTGATCAAATATTTCTTGAAATGCTGTAAGGTCTTCACCACTGCTAAGAGTTACTGATGAGTTCTGATGACACAATAAATTTTCTGTGTTCTCGTCAGTGACTTCTTCTGAAAGAGACTTCCCCCTAGGACCACATTACTTACATGAGTATCAATTATAAATGAGTTGTCTTAGACCATGTATCCAAGAACTGGCGCTTCACACAAACGTCGCTTCAATTCTTCAAAAGCTTTCTGGCAGTGTTCATCCCAGACTAATGGCTTTTTTCTGTCGTTTTATGTAGCGGCTTCGCGATACATGAGAATTGTTTCACGAAACGGCGATAATAGGAGCAGATTCCCATAAATGCCCGTACTTCCGTTTTATCCTTTCTTTTTAACCAGCATAGCTTACCAGAATCAGGTCTACTACATCCTTTTCTTTTGCGAATGGGACTGACGAATCGGTAGTTCATTCTCTTCTTCCTTCTTGCCGATATCACCGTTGTTCTTTGAGCAGATGTCTTGTCTTGATCATGATTTTCGTCAAATCGCTTTTGCATCCTTCCAAATTGATATCAATTTTGTTGAATTTTGTAGCTTCCAGACAGTGACGTTACCAGACTGAGATCTTGGTAGGAGCTTAATGTTTTTGAGGCAGTACACTTTGCCCATACTTGCAACTTTCATTGGTATCTTGACTGCCCCACATTTGAGGATGCCTCATTTTATATCCAGGTTGCATTGAGGATCCCAGAAGTCTAGCCCAATGATGCAAATGTCCACAATGTCAGCTATAACACCTGCAATACTGGCTAGCCAGTATAACTTGACTGCCACTATTTGCTCGCCTCTGACTGAAATGTGCTGATCGCTACATGGAAAACCCCAAATATTTTCGTTCAACAAGGTACGGGTGAGAACAGCATGGTTTTGGACCGCTCGAAACTATAAGCGTTATTAATTATGTAAATTGTATGACAGTCATAGTTTGTCATAAGAATATGACGATCAGTGTAAAAAGCGCTTTCTTGCGTGTGAGTGAACTAGTAGTAGATCATGCGACACTTAAATAAAATGTAATTTATATTGAAGTGTTGGCGTGCGATGAACTTGAACTTTATGTAATTACTGTTAGTTAGGGTTTCTATTTATTTAACTGTCTTGTTTGTTTTACATATTCTTTGTCCTCTATTGGTCAATTGATCAAATTTTAGGTTAAATTTAGAAAGAAATTTGCAGCAGATTCAGGAAAATACGCATAATCTTCTCGTCGCGGTTGAAATGCTCAAACATTAGAGTCTATTAGCGTGTGTTACCAGTGATGATTAACGGTACTGAAACATGGCCAGTTACTAAAGACCTCATAGAAACGTTCAAAGCCGCTTAACATACAAAGTAAATGGCTCGGCGTAGGGTTTCTCCACGTCCTATGATTTTGGACCGTGAAATCCATAGAAGAACTAAAGAATATATATAGCTCATGCTATTGGCAAGTAAAATTTTCCGGCAAAATAATCTTAAGAACCGATGACCGTTGTGGGATAAGAATTTCAAGTGGCAACTAACAGCTGGAAAATGAATCGTGACATTTTCATGATAAGATGGACTAGCGGCCTCATCAAAGTGGAAGGAAGAAATTGAACGATAGTGGCATAATTGACCCCTCGTTGTGGACGTTTTGGGTGAGCTTTATGTTCAACATTGGGTGTCTCACTTAAATATCTCCGACAAGGATGACGTTGATAAATACCTATTATTACTCAAGGACTTTACAAATGTACGATGCGGGAGATATCCCAGAGCAGAGGTATTATATTATATCATGATAGTTTATACACGCTATTGCGTGTAGATAATGAAGCTTTTCTACTTAAAACTACCCCGAATTCTTAATCAAGTCTTTTCACTTAAACCACAATCTAATATGATCAGGTCCGATGATCACTGAATCAAGTTTCTTTTTCAAAAAATGCCGTTGATTCTTATTTTATTTTTCTGTGAGTTTCACAAAAGAGAGCGAACATTTATAACTCCTGTTTCCAATTACGGACAGTAAATCATTTTTATTGTTACAAATATGGAGAAATTTCTTTCTTAATAATAAAACCAACAATTTGTTACACTTCCAACGATGTTTTATATTTTTCTAATAAAAAATAATGAAACAATGTCAGTTTTTATTAAAAAGAAAGCATTCCATGGTTTCCCAGTTATATTTAGTTTCACTACTCAAACGACTCAAACTAAGATATTTTTTGAAACAATTCTCATAAGATACAGTTTTCTTATAATCCTTAGTTTGTCTTTATCTGTTGCCTTTATAATGTATGTAAATGTCTGCGCTCCGGAGATAAGCTGCGATGACCCCAGAAAACCAATTAGAGAAAACAAAGGTATTAAGATTATAAATGGAATAAGTATTGCGCGGGTCTTTTTCTTTTCTATGGTAATTTACGTTGGCAAACAAAAACCCGACTCTTTTAATATAGTACTCGCTATTACCAATATCAAAGGTAAGGAGTTCTGCCAATCCTACTCAGTAACAGTAAAACAGTACTACTAACAGTACATAAGTACGTGTACGAAAAGAGTGTAGTGTAGTTCCTCAATCCAGCGGCTATGTTTTTTTATGGTATAGGGTGCAAACGAGCACACGAGTGACCTGATGCTAAGTGACTAACGCCGCCCATGGGCAGCTGCAACTCAAGAGTCACAAGTGCGCTGCCGGCCTTTGGTAGGAGTAGGGGGGGTTATCATTCCGTCTTTCTCTTGCAACTTTTTTTTATTCTATTTCATTCACAGTGTCTGCATGTTTTTGTATTGAACTGTATCTTTATATTTTATTTATTATATTTACTCTGTAATATAGACACATAGCAAAAAAGCCCGGCAATAAAAGTCATTATGAAAACGCTTTATTAGCAAACCGAATTAAAAATTAAAAAAGACTTCCACTATTCACCTCCTGGCTCTATTATGTGATCATATTTACCAAGACCATCCGTTGGACGCATCAAAATGAATCATATAAATATGGGCATACACCTATACTTGTCTGACCGAATGACGGCCTGGTGATCTAAAATACAAGCCCAAACTCGAAGGGTTTACTAGTAGCCACTGAAGAGTTCCACTATCCACCTCCTGGCTCCATCACCTCCAAGATACCAAATAATTATAGTATTATCATACAAACCATATACACATTTATACAAAGTTTTATTTCGATACGACAATTAGAGGTAGGTTAACATTTACTTGCCAGTGAATCTAATGATAACAGTGTGTAAAAAATAATAAAAAACAATAATATCCTGTCTGGAGTGGGGGAGAGAGGGAGGGGGGTTCCGTGTCCCATTTCATTTTTTCATAAATGAGAAACTAAATCATTAAGAATTTATTAATCGTACATTAGCAAATCCTCACTTTTATGGTAAACAGAATGCTTAAATTTATCCAAAGTAGTATAAGTTCATAATAACAATAGGACAAACATAAGGAGACAAAGAAGGAGAAAGACAAACGTGTATATAGGTATAGTCTGAGTTATAGGTACAATCTCTTGAAAGATTCCTACATAACTAGGAGACAACATTTTGGTTAGATGGAATTCTGAGAAATACCATTTAGAAGTGATATAAACATATTTTATGTATACGAACATTATACATAATTCATATGTAAATAGATTTCTGAAGAAATGGCGATGGAATTGAAACACCTTTTATAAAATATACCTCCATCGAATTTGAAGAAAAACACAATTGTTATAATTATCATATTATTGACTCCAGACATTTTTTGGCCTTGTTTGCTTCAGTAACACATACGATTTTACATTTCGATTTATATTTAGAAGGTGGTCGTGAAGCTGAAGGGCCATTGCGAATAAAACGATACCCTTGAATCTATTTATTACGTGATTTATAATTTCAAATATAATATTTAAATGGTGAAAGTGTATTGGCTAAAGCGCTAAACTTTGGTTGCGGGGTATAAACCCAGTGCACTACTAACATGAACGTGAAGCCATTGAAACATATTGCTTAACTGGAGGGATTAACAAAAATACCAGTAATGTGTGACCCACGTTACTGGCAGTCTCTATAAAGAATAAACCAGAGCCCATCTAATTATTTTATCACTATTGAGGAGGGAGGTATTGGATAATGATCATAAAAATGAGATGATTAAGACGATACGGATCTACTAGAGCGTAACGGGCTTACATCACAGTACACGTTGGCGTTTGATGTTTGCGATTTTCAATTTCAAAATAGGAAGAAATAAAAAAGCGTCCTTATCTCTAGGATTAAGTACCCTTGATTTGTTTGTACTATTCCCGAGGGATACTTGAATTGATTGATTAAATGTATATGAAAGCGAGCGAAACTCAAACGAATATGCTGGACATAATATACAGCACCTGTTGCCAAATAAAATGCATGAATAATAAATACATACTATAGGTTACTGGAGGCCCTAAGCTTCCCCTCCCCCCCCCCCCTCTCGCACTCTTCTCCTACTCCCCTACTCCCACTTTAAAGGCTGGCAACGCACTTGTGACTCTTGAGTTACAGGTGCCCATGAGCGACGTTAGTCATTTACCATCAGGTGACCCGTCTGCTCGTTTGCCATTTATATCATTAAAAAAAAGCAAAAATACTTACAAACTAACATACGCTTGAAATCCTAAATACCTGAAACCCAGGTACAGGCGTATTTAAAAAACCACTCTTTGCCATATATAATTTGGTTTCACTCACTTAATAGTGGGCAAGCCTATTGTCAACCGGGCACTTTGGGATTAAAGATGACAAAATTAAGTTTCTATTGAAAGGGAGGGCAATCGAAGGAAATATACATTGCTTAAACGGATAGATTGGGGAGTATAAGTAATAGTTTGAGTTAGTCAGGGTCCCATACCTGTAATTTGAAGTGGCAACAGCCGAGAAGTCCGAGGCCTCTAACATCCACTACAACAAAAATACTTCATGAATATATTCTTTGTATTTTTTCTAATTACACATTCACTTCGTTTTGTGGTCACCCTTATAATAATAATAATAATAGCCTTTATTCAGACATAATTTAGTACAATAAATTTGGTTTAAGTTAGGTACATGGTTCCTCCTCAGTTTCTGGGTCTGTTTGCCTTTTGGCATAGGCCTCCTCCAACTCTATCCATTTCGCTCGGTTCTTTGCTGTCCTCATCCATGTGTTTGTCTGTCCTGCCACTTTTTAATTTCATCAGCCCATCTTCTAAATGGTCTACCTTTTTTGCGGGTTCCATCTCTTGGGTACCATTCCGTTACTGCTCGGCTCCACTTGTCTTAACCCCTCATGGTATGGCCTGCCCACCTCCATTTCAGCCTCCTTACCTTAACTGTCACATCTTCAACTTTGGTTTTTTCCCTAATAGTTTTATTTCTGATTTTATCGTCCTTTCTTTTACTTAGCATACTGCTTTCCATTGCAGTTTGACATATTTCGAGTTTTCTGGTATGTGAATTTGTCAAAGCCCATGTTTGGCAGCCGTATGTTAGAATAGGCAAGACACATGTGTTGAAGAGTTTTGCTTTAATGGGCATAGCCATTTCCTTATTTTTCATGATGTCTTTCAGTGACCAATAGCGTTTCCATGCATTGCCTATTCTAGTAGCTATTTCTTTGGACATAAGATCTTCATGAGATATTAGTTGGCCAAGATACACATACTCAGTGACATAGTCTATGGTGTTGTTGTTGACGATAATGGCCACCTCATCCCCATTGGACATGATCTTAGTCTTTTGTGCATTCATTGTTAGACCTGCTCTTCGGCTTACCATGTCAAGATCTATGAGCATAGTTTCCAGATCTTCAGGTGTTGTAGCGAAGATAATGAGATCGTCAGCGAATCGTAGATGGGTTAGATTTGCGCCGTTGATGGTTAGATCATGTTTCTCCAACGGCATTTCTCTGAAAATGTCTGTGAGGACTGCTGCAAAGAGTTTGGGAGACAGTGGGTCGCCTTGCCGGACTCCTCTTTGGATCTTGCTCACCTCTCCTTCCCTTCCTAATTTCACTTTTGCTTTGCTGTTGTTGTAAATGTTCTGAATTACCCTTATGTATTTCGCTTCTAATCCCTGTTTATTTAGTGCTTGCCATATTTTTTCATATTCTAGGGAATCGAATGCTTTGGAGTAGTCAACAAAGCAGCAGTAGAATGTTCGCTGATACTCCTTACACTTTTCGGAGATCTGCCTCACAACATGTATGTGGTCCATTGTGGAGAATCCGCTTCGGAATCCTGCTTGCTCCCTTGGCTGATTTTCGTCCAGGATTTTCGTTATGCGGTTGAGTATCACCTTAGCATAGATCTTGTAAATGTTGGACATTAGACTTATCGGTCTGTTTGTGCAACAATATGATTGTTGAAGTTGTCCATTGGTCCGGTATATATTCGGTTTCCAGAACATCGTTGAAAAGGTAAGTGAGGTTTGGAATCAAAACTTCTCTAGAGTTAATTAGAAATTCGTTGCTGATATTATCTGGTCCTGGGGCTTTATCTTTCTTTTGTGTAAAAAGTGCTCTTTCTACCTCGGTTACCAGTATTACAGGTACCTTCTCTGTGTTCGTTAGCTACGTAGATTCTTCCACGCATTGGGATGTGTATAAGTCCTGATAGAACTTAGTCGCTTCAGAGATAATATCTGATCTTCTGGATTTGCATATTCCAGCTTTGTCCTTCAATTTTGGTATCCAGTCTTTTTTGTAAGAAAGTTCTTTAATGGCTTTTTTTATTCCTCCTGTTCGAGCGATGTGTTCTTCAAAAGTTTTCATTCGCATATCCCTACGATCTTTTCTCATGCTCGTTCTTATCTCTTTGCTAAGCTTAGCAATCTTCTTTCGTGTTGTTTTCGATTTGACGTTAGAGTCTATCAGATCTTTTCTTTCTTGCAGCAATCTATTAGTGGAATCTGTTAGTTTATCGCTGGTTTTGGGGCTGCTCGATTTATTCGTATTTTCTACTTGTAATAGCTCCTGTAGTTTGTTGAATTTCCCTTAGGTGGTTTGTTCCTTTGTGAGTTTCCTAAAGTCATCTAGCCTCTCTACTAGTCTGTCATTTGATATTGCTAGGTTCGGCACTTTTGGCTTAGCTCTGAAAGGCCTGCTGCCCTTAGCCGTCTCAAGGTTGAGTTTCGCCCTTACCATTCTGAGGTTGCTGTTAAAGTTCAGGTTTTGGATAACCCCGCAGTCCTGGAACTGTTTGTCTCTGTTGGTAAGTATGTAATCAATCTCGTTCCTGTATCTATCTCCTGGTGATTTCCAAGTCCATCTTTTGTTTCTGCGTTTTTTAAATTGTGTGTTAAGAACACTGAGGTGGTGTTAATGTGCTAGTTCAATAAGTTTTTCTCCATTTCTGGATCTTATCCCATAGCTGTGTAGACCTAGGATTGTTTCTTCACCATCTTGTCTGCTGCCTATTTGCGCGTTGAAATCGCCCATTAGCATCTTATTTTTGTGTGTGTGGTTTATTATATCCGAATTTAGGGCGTTATAAAAGACATCTATTTCAGTTTTGCTGGAGCTTTCGGTTAGAGAATAGACTTGAATGATTGACCATTTTTCGTTGTTTGGTGGGATTGATAGATTCAGCACTGCTATTCTATCGGAGATACCCACTATTTCCTCTATGTTATTCTTTAGTTCTTTTGATACCAAGAAGCCAACTCCATAGTTACCAGCTGTTATCCCTTTGTAATAGAGAACAAACTGGTCATGATCTTCAATCTTCTCCCCAGGCGTCGTACTTCTCCGAGTCCGATTATGTTCCATTTTATCTGTTCCAGAGCAATTAATAGTTCGTCTAGGCTTTCATCTGTTCTCACGGATAGTGTATTAAATGTCGCTATCGAAATATAAGTGTTTTTGTTGGTAGTAGTTTTTGTTTTTATTTCGTCTATTTTTGTTGGAGGGTAGTGGTCTAATTCTCCACGGTGACCGGCCGGCTTGGGAAATGTCTGATTTTGTGTTTGGGTTTCGTCTGGTGTTTTTGCTGCAGTTTTATGCTTCCGGGTTGTCTGGTTTGTTGGTTGCTATTGCTCTTCGGTTGAGGTGTTTGCTTTCTTCCTGTGGAATTGAAGTGTAGGTTTCTTGAAAACATTTTTGTTTTTGGACTATCTGCTGGTGTCAGCATCGGCACCATGTACTCGCTGAGGTGGCGACTTAGATGGTGAGTGCTTGAGCTTGCCAATCTTCTCTGCTCAGTTTGCCTCCTTTATGATCAATTTGTCGTATTTGAAGAAGGCCAGTTTACCTGTGTTTAATTCCTCTACCCGTTTCTTATTCAGTTCTCTCCGTTTGTTAAGTACTTCCTTCGGGAAATCCTCTGAAACAGATCTGTGGTGGGAGTTTGCTTTTGTTTTTCAGGAGTTCCCATTTGCTTTGGAACTTTGGAATGGTTCCAAAGTTGTTGTGACAAGAATTGGTCTGACCTTGCTTATTTCCCATTTATCCCATGATTCCGTTTCAGTGTCTGCCGCCGAGCCAGCCTGGTTGAAGATTTTCAGCACCGTTTCGAGGAGATCCATGTTATTTACTTCGCTTTCTTGGACTCCATGCAATATTATGTTGTTTTCCCTAACTTCTCTCTCGAGCCATTGCACTTTTGTTTGTAAAATATTTACTTCGCCTCTGAGTTGCGCGTTCTCTTCTACCAAGGGTTTTAGCTTTTCGTCCATCACTGAAGTAAGTTTGCTGGTGAGTGTTTCGGCCATAATTGTAGATTGAGTTTGGTATTCTACTTTCGTCTCGTTAAACTTTTGAAGAATAACTTCAAATTTATCTTGGTCCCCCATTGCTACTGTTTTTTGCCGACTTTAGGGTAATTTTTTGGGTGCTGGCCACACTTAAAAGTTGGTAACCCTGGTATAATTGGTGGTTTCTGGGGTTTTGTTGTGGGAACACTGATGAACAACTGACCTTTCATTCACTCTTTCCTGGCTGTTGACACAATGAAATGACAGCTATAACTTTGCACTATGATTGTATACACAGGTATTGTTGTGAATGTATATAGTGATTCGGCGGTTTTCGGTATATTTCTCTACGTATTTCTGCTTTTGAGTTCTTTCATGATGCGTTTCACATGGTCCAGCTGTTGTACAATCCGTGGACACTGTACTATAGTCTCAATAGTGTTTATTTTCACTCCAAATTCGGCAAAATCGTGCACTGAACAAACATAGCTCTTTACTCGACATCTGTCAAACCGGAAATCCACCGGTGGTCACCCTTAACGTATTTTAAATGCGGACGAGGTTATGTGGTTACGTTAAAATTAGGTTAATACGGTGTTAATTCCGAGTGTACATTAACTTACAAGGCTAGTAAATGGATTTTATCATAAAATTCAAAGTTTTCACTTTTTAAACTAATTCGTGGGCGCCATCTACTGACATATTTCGCGATTGTACATTTTTTGGAATAGTTGTGTGCAGTATTAGGGAAGATTTGGTTTGAAAAAAAAACCTGAGTATGGATTCCCATATTCCCACATTTTATTATTAATTGGGTTTTGCCCCCGCCTTAATGCTTTTTTTCCGATTTCTCGGAAATAGTGTTTTTTTCCGTATGAAAGGTACCCACCCTATATCCTTTTCTTTACCCGTGTCAATGTGTATACAAAATTTCATAATTACATCGGTTAAGTAGTTAAGGTGTGCAAGCGCATGTTAGGGTCGCTACCTGTAACTTGAACTGGCAACGACCGGGAAATCAGAGTCCTCGAACATTTAATAATTTATTTTAATTAACTTAAATAATAGGAATAATTCATGCTAAGTATATACTGTAAACAGATAAATGCACGTAACAAAAGGCTGAAAGACTGTACATTTTCAGAGAACCTAAATAAATTTTCAACTGCTGTATATGAGGGCTGAATACAAATTTCCGGGGAGTAAATCTAATTGAAAGGGGTTATTCTATCGCTCTAGTTCTCTTGAAAACAAATACAATTTCGTATGCGAAATGTAATGTATTTCTGACAATATTTAGTTGGACAAACAATGGTTTATTGGAAACCAAATCAAATTTAAACTATGAGAAAGGCTTTGAAGTGATATTCTGAAACCCAAGTATTAAATGTATGCAATTAAATGAATAAACATATTCGTAAATTTCAGAATAAAATGCCAGTCCCTACCAAAAGGGTAGCTTATTTTAGGTTACGAAATTAAATAAATCGAGTATAAACCGTTATTATCTATGCCTTTTCGGCATTTAGTGGAATAGATTTGCTATACAAATCTTGAGGACGAAAATTGATGAACTCCTTAAACTCGTTTTTTTTTTGTCAATGAAAAATTATTTAAATTCCGAAAAAAAACTTGGATATCCATCGCAGTAAGGTCTAGTTGAGTAAGGTGGGTGACGGAGAGTTTTCAGTTATATATAACTCCTGTACTTTTCAAACGTTCAATTAACGGGCGTTTTTGTGAAGTGGAGTTGGACTGAAGCAACTGCTATGTCTCACTTTTTAGCAGATTACGGATATTGTCCATTATAATTTGCAATTCTTCAAAGCACACGTCTGAAGTAATTGTTGCAAAAGGTTTCAGAAGCTGTATGTGAATTAACAATGAAAACAGGGGCGACAATACAATCACAAGCAGCTTATTTTGACGTAGTTTGAACATGGTTTGGTTGCGTGTGTCCGACCCGTACGGCGAACGTTGCCAATCTTTATAGAGGTCAATGAGATTATTTCTATCACAAGTGACAATCCTATTTAGAATCCCCTCATTTGTATGTCTATTCAAAAAGTTAACTAAAGCATCGATTTTATTGTTGTTCAGTGAGTTCATACGGTACGGTACGATAAAAAATCCGAAAGGTTTAGGTAAAAATTTTAATGTTTTTCGTTAAAATTGATGTAAATTAATCAATGCCGTTTTAACTTGTCTTTAACTTCCTTACATTGTTGAATACCCTTAATTTTGACAAGGTTTAAGATACATGGGTTTCGCTTATAGTTTTCAGTTAATTGTTATTGACTTTTGTTTCCGGTCAGCCCTTTAGCTCATTATTAAATTCAGTATTGCCAAAACGGAAGCGATTACATTAAAACCGCATCACAGGTTAGAGTCTATACACGTTGTCGTCATCAATATTTGCCGATGTGCTCAGAAACGTCGATATGAACGCGCGGTGTAAAAACGAATGAAGAACTAATTTCTTACGTTTTCCATTTTATATTTTTTGTGTGCATGACGCGTACAAGTATAAATAAAGTAAAATTTTATTATATTATTAACCTATAACATTTTATTTTATTTATGTATATAAATGATTAAATCTAGCTTTAGATTCAGTTTATCAAATGGTAAATGCCAAACCACAAAATAAACTGCTTCGACTGGCTTACCTGACCGATTAACTGAATGAACCGGCAATTTCTTTAGCGCACTCAACCATTCCGCGCACCAACACACTAAATATTACATATATATGTAATATAAAATTAAATATCAAGTTTATATAACGTCGATAAAATAATCTCATTTAAGGATATTTTTGAAGATTGATATTTTATATGTATCCATATAACGATCTAAACGTGTAAAAACATTTAAATCGCAATTTTGTTCAATTAACTTAAAGTGAGCAAAGCCTTACTTACCTATATATGTAATAGTAACACCGATAAGTTACAAAACCTTAGAAGGCTTTCATACCACAATTTTTGCAACTTTGCTATTTTTAAATAAAAAGTAAATTCACTTTCCGAAGTTATAAAATGTTAGAAAGTTGTCACGTTTTATCCCTCTTACAACAATGTATGTGTTATAACCTCCTCTTTAGAGTTTTCGTATAAAAGATTAAGATAAATCATATTTATAATACATAGTACAAAATAAATAATAATTTCAAAACAAATACAATACTTTAAATTTTATTGAAAATTCTAGATCATTTAAATCTTAAGAAGTTATGTAATTAATTCCATGTTGTTTAAACAATCTTCAATAATCATCAATGACAAGTGACATCGATACAAATAAATAAAATTGAAGTGTCTGTTTGTAACATAAACTTAGTATACCTACTAAGGTTATGGTTCGTAATGTCAGAATAATAGTGTTTTTTTTTAACTCAGATAGATATTTATGCCTAAAAATTAGTTTTTGTCTGTCCGTTTGTTCCGCCTAACTCCGTAACGGGTAGACCGATTTCCACGTGACTTTCACTGACAGATAGCTGGTGTTATAAGGAGTAACTTAGACTACTTTTATTTTGGAAAAAGAATTATGTACCGCGCAAAATATATAAATATGTACACGCGCGCAATGCCGTGCGGAACCGCTAGTTATTTTTAATCATGGTAATTTCACTACATAATTCTGTTCCAGGGACGTCCCCAAATAGTGGTCTAACGTTCGCTTGTCCAACAGCTCCCTGACACTTCCTTCGGTCGGTCTTTCCAACCAACTTTGCGCTTACTAATCCATTGGTTCATTGTGTTTTTTGGTCCTAGTACTATAGTATGTAAATACAATGGTATAGTAACAACACCATTGTATTTACACGTTAGCTAGTTCCCTAAACTTTAATGTTTAAATCATCTGGTTGATTTATTTGGATTTTTTCCCACTCAGATCTACTGATAGATTTGTTTTGATTATTTGACTTTATATCGTCAGCCCTTGTCTTATAAAAGTGTATTTATATATTATATTAGTAGATATTTAAAGCTTTTCACCTTAATTTATTTGAGTTTCAGCTGTTTGGTTTTTAGTTGTCTATTTTTATCTCTGTTCTTAAAGTTATTCTACCTTCTATGTTTTATTTATCTTTAGGTAAGTTTTGAATGTTGAATAGGAATGTTGAGTGATATTTTTAGCCAAAATCCTTTTGAAGCGTTGCAAACTAATATCTGAAATAACTTGAGACGCTAAAAGATTTTGCTGTCTACCGTTTACATAGTTTACGACTACTAAATTCCTACTGGAAATTCCTTCCTACAACATTCTCGTTTGCAAATATGAGAATTAGGGACATGGGAATGTTATATAAAATATGATTGCCGGACACAAAAGGTTCTTTTATTTTTGTTATTTACCATAACATTAACAGGATGACGCAGTCGAATAAACTATGGATATGGGCAATAAAATTCAATCCTTCAAATAGATCCCTTTCATAGAATTGCTAATAAAATGAGATGGTATAAATTATTCAATCTAAGAAAATACTGATAAATAACTAATGTTTCTGAAATGTATTTGCTACTTACATGTGTGTTTTGGGGATGTCCGATTACTTCAGCACCCGACAGGGTAGACATTTATCAAGAAATGAAACGAGCTTCCACGCTGGCGTCAGGTGCTACACTCCTATTATTTATTTGTTAAATAGTAAAATTACATCATTAATAATAATACATTTCCAAATTATAATCAAATTTGCACGCAATTTTAAAAAAATCGCAAACGAAGGAACGAAGGAAATGCAGAATGCTAAAATTTTAATTAATATGTGTTACAAATTTAGAATTTACGTAAAAATTGCTACATCAAGCTATACGCGTCCACTAATATGACTGAACTGTCATGGTACGCAAGTCTATACAATGGCAGTCCATGTTATACTGGCCAATAAAATATACCAAAAAAATTCAAACTTAAGAATGACGGTACGACCACCAGGCAATCTTTAGAATTGTGTTTCATATGTATGACGGTGTTCTAACTTTTAAACTTTCGCGTTCCATGATATAATTATGTATTTAAACGGGAATTAACGCAATCACGAAAAGGTTTTCGACCAGGCTGCACTGGCCGTGGTGGCAATTCAGAGGTATGTAATACCTTTTCGTGATCGCATTAATTACCGTTTAAATACATAATTACTTACGGTGTTCATGACATTGGCTAGTTATGTATACTGTAATGGTTTCTTACAAGATAGAGATACAAGAAATACTTTTGGTAAAGGCTATATGTCTTCAATCTTGTTCATCGGTACAAGTGACCGCTCACCATCAGACAGAAAGTGTGGTCTTTTTGCCAAACTAGTTGTACGAAAAAAAAAATGAATTTCACACAATCATTTTATTTATTATTTGGAAGCAATTATGTTTAACAGATAAATGACCCTGACTTATTTCCTTATTTTATAGGTAATATAATTATTATAATAAACTTTGAAACAGCGATTCTTGTATAAAATATAGGAGATATATTTCGCGTGTATCAAAAATAAAATAAAATGTTATATTCAGATAAGGTTTTGCTTTATAGGTTTATCTACGTTTAATTACAGAATATTTTCGTTAGCACTACAATGAAACACCACACACCTTTAAACTATGTATTTGCCACTGCCGTGGTCGATAACACGCAACCATCAAATAATATATAATTGCGTTAACTGAATATTGGCTCCCTAGTACACACTACATCTCCGACCTCACCGATTATAAATTTTACGTAACACACAACAATCTCACTCAAAATGAAGGCGTAGTTGTTAACGTACATAATCAGCTTCATGTATCAGTGGAAGAGCCTGCAATTTCTAACGCAAACTGTCTCCAATTAAAAATTGATCTCGATTCACGACACAATATTACTAGCAATATACCGAACTCCAGGTTATAAAGATAAATCCAAGTTCTTAAACTCACTAAACACAATTCTAAGTAATATCTCACACTACAGCAATTTAATCATTACCGGAGACATAAATATACATCACCATTGCCGTGACTCAACTAAATACAGTTATTTAAACTTGTTAGACGCACACGGATTGCTGCCTACGCACACACTACCCACATGCCAACATAATTGCATAGATCACTTTATCCTGAAAACCACACAACCTGCATATACTTTCGTAACTCACTCTGCCTTCACTGATCATGAAACTATTTTGTTCTTTCTTGCTAAAAGAATTCCCAAAATAAAAACAAAAAAATACAAAACTCACATTAACTATAATCAGTTAAAACACACAAGATCCTCATGTAACAGCAGGGGCAATGATAAGACTTATTAAGTCGACGGTTGACAGAAATTCGTATAAAGTTAAAGTTCCAGACCGTAAAAAAAATTAAAACCATGGATAAATAAAGCCTGGTTTGTTGCGCTGTATTCGACACAGAGACAGATTGCATAGAAAAAATAAACAGGGGCCTAATAACGAACTTTTAAGACCCATCTTTGTAAAGTATAGAATTTTTTGTAACAAGTTGCTAAGGAATGTAAAAAAAGAATATGAAACAAATGAATTATGTAAACAGTAACACGCAAATATGGGCTTCAATTAATAAGTTAGTAAACAGGTCAAAAAATAATAAATATCAAAGCTCAATTAATTTACTTTCGCTTTCTATGACTCCCGAACAATCGGTAAATTCGTTAAATGACTTTTTCGTGGAAATTAGTAAAAAACCTTGCTGAAAGGTGGGCGCGGAAACTGGGTCTGAACAAAACAATACCAAATATTCATAAAGAAAAGTTACCAATCCACGGCACTATTAGCTACTGATGAAATCGAGGTTAGACGGGTGATAATGTCGCTTCACGACAACTGTGCAATGGGATGAGAAGGGATATCTACCTGTTTTCTCAAAAGGTATGCCGTTCCAGTAGCACGGCCAGTGACATGTATTTGCAATCTCGCATTTACTACAGGCAAATTCCAAAACCAATAACAAAATCTCTAACTGGAACGTATTATGAACAGCAGACTTATTAATTATCTAGAAAAAAATTATCTACTTTCTCCCTCACAATTTTGCTTCCGACAAGGAAAGACTACGGCAGATGCAGTTCACGAACTTACTCAATATATCGACACACACCTGGATAGTGGGCAAAAGGTTTTGGGCAATGGTTTTCTATTCCTAGATATTGCAAAAGCATTTGACACGGTTTCTGTACCCATCCTGGTTAAGAAGGTGGAGAACCTAGGTATTAGAGGGACTATCTGAGTGAGCGATCCCAAGTACGGTCAGCTATGGTACCCCTCAGGGCAGCGTGATTGGTCCAACACTGTTCCTTATATATATTAACGACATGGGTACACTGTCACTTCCTCGAGGGAGGATCATATCTTTTGAAGACAATACCGTCCTATTATTTATACCAAAACGTGGAGTGAGGTTTACAGGTTTGCTTAGTCAGGTTTAGATACTGTATCATCGTGGTTGCAAAGTCATTTCCTTACACTAAACGCTGATAAAAGAAGTTACGTTCCCATTTCAATTAAAAAAATTTGTAGAAGCCGTGTCGGGGCAGACGCATTCAATTATTGCCTACATGTGTCCCGAAACTCATATCGGATCGTGTTTGCGTAAAAAAGAAAATGCTAAATATCTAGGAGTTGTAATCAACCGCACTCTAAGATTTCAAGATCACATTGATATCCTTAATCCTAGGCTGCGTAAGCTAATGTCGTGTAATCTTTAAGACCCTGACACATAGCCAACGAAAAATTAATGAAAACTATATATTTTTCTCTAGCCCAGTCTCTATTAACTTACCATTTTTGCATTATCCCTTGGGGTGGTGAACCGAAAACAACTCGATCAGCTTGGAAAGGACACAGAGAGCAATCTTGAAAGTGTCAGCCTTTCTGCCTTATCGCTATCCAACAGCGCTCCTATACCCAAATATTAAAGTCCTAACAGTAGGCCAGTTACTTATCTTACATATCTCACTAAAACAATACAAGTATAAATTATGATCCACAAATTATGGCACAAGGCAAAAAAAGATATAACCCTGTTCCTCGTTATCAAACTCACGTTACTACTACATTTTCAAAACGATTCTTTTACCACCTAGATAGCTTTCTGTACAATTAAATAAATAAACGGAAAGCTACTCCTATATTCGAGTTGACAAAAAATAGATGGAAAAATAAATTAAATTATTATTGTTGGCTGCAAATCCTGACCTATGATCAAATAGAACATTTACTTACTCACCCTGTATAACAATAACAACATACATAAATACACAACAACAACACACATGAATACACTCACATATACTTACATAAACACACACTAACTACTATTACATAACAAAGAATTATAATAATAATTTTTCTTGTCTTTTACTTCCACAAAAAAAAATGTTCATTGAATCGTATCACTGTAGTGTAAATGAACATACATATGAATGACATACGTAATTAAATAAATAACTTTGTAAAAGTGGCGTAGGAAACAATAGATAATAGTACACTTGTACTCAACATGTTTAGTGTACTAATGTGTTCAGCCATTTATCTTTCAACGACATCGCAGTACTACACTGACAACTTAAGTAGGCTCAGCATTACTAACGACCTTTCTGAAAAGATAAGATGTTGTATGTAGTATGTTGTCATCTTGTAATAGTTGTGTTCAGTTTTGAATTATAGTCGGACTGTATTTCAGATTTTATTTAAAAATAAATTGATACTAATTGATGATTTTTTATTAAACTTTGTTTATTAACCAGTAGTATTATTGCTATTGTTAAACTATATGGTCTTGAATATAACGGTAAGTCACTGATTCAAAGCTATAGAATACCATCTATTAGAAGACCGATACTTTAGACATTGAATCATCAATCTCTCCTTTTTTATATACATACTTTGAATTTGCTCAAGCTACTATGACATCGGATATTTCCGGATCAACGATCACAGAAAGAAAGAGAACTGGTTCTAATTTCATTTCAATTTATATTATCACTAGCAACCCGCCCCGGCTTCGCACGGGTAGCAGAGACATCTTCAACAATCATCATCATATTTCAACCAATTTACACAAAACCTTAATAAATTATATACCTAAACCTTCCACATGAATCTCTATATCTATTGGTGAAACCCGCATGAAAATCCGTTCAGTAGTGTTTGAGTTTATCCCGAACAGACAGACGCAGGAATTTGGTGACCTTGTGTTTTTATTTGTGTTATAATATGTAGTGATACATAACAGCGGTGATACTTCCTCAAACACCCAATATTTGGCGAGTAGTAGTATAAAGGTATTTCTTATCAAATAAAAATATAAGAAAGATAAAGAAAACACTGCGTTTTACGCTAGTCAATCATCATCTTCCTGCCCTGTACCCATTTTTCACGGGGGTCAGCGCAATGTGTGACTAATGTTTACGTTTACGTTCTAACGTTTTAGCTATTTTTTATGGCATTTTTTATTTATATAATATAAAAAAATTAATTATATAACGGATTTATGTACGATAAATCCGTTCGTCGTGCAGCATTATCTTAACTCATTGTCTGACATAAATTGTTCATCGTTTTCCTTAGTTTTAGGGTGACTCAAGTCAAAAATATCCAATACTCATTCATTTGTCGAAAGTAAAGAGGAAGGATTGAGTTAATATGTATGTGTGTCTTCAACAGTACTTAGTCAAGTTTTGGGGACATTAAAACGGTTCTATGATCTCTCGCAATTGTTTTTGAAGGAATGAAAAAAGCAGTTTGAGTATTTCATAAGTTTATAGAACCCTTTGCTTGAGAAGAGATGTTTGTTGTTAAAGAGATAACAATTTCGTTGTAGTTAATAAATAACACAATGAATAAATAATAGCAGTAAAGGTGTGAGGTAGGAGGAAAAGTTTGATTAGATTTAATACAACTTTGTTGATTAGATAATCCTATTAATCTTTTGGATGGGATGGAATGGTGGTTCAAATTGGGTGGCATGAAAACTACTTAAATATAAAAATATTTTAATAGATGGCGTTGTACTGAAATATTAAATTGCTAATCTATGGTTTCCTTACCCGTCCCACCATATTCGAAAACATCAAGACTCGCGTATTTTATATACGTACGCAGGCTGGCTTTGGATACTAAATACCAATTGGAAAATAATATTGCACGCGAATTCTTTTTGGCTTTTTGAAGCTTTGTATATGTATTTTTTTTCCAGGGCTCGGTGATTTTTTGTAAAATATGCCCGACCAGGTAAACCTTTGTTCCACCTGTCTTATCTAACATTTAATAAAATTACGGTACTCATACCGATAGGGACAAAAGCATATCCTCTCGTCCCATGGTAGTCGAAACACGTAACGTCATAAAATAATGTCGCAGATAAGACATTAATGTGGATATGTTGTCGTAAATCTGAATTTATATTATTATCGTAAAATTTAACAAAGACAATAATGATGGTAACAGCATCGTGAAGATAATATTTAAAGATGCCTTGGTCGAGAATTTCAAAACCATTAAATAAAGTCAAACGTTCTATCAATAAAATGTTGAAATTTGAGAATAACGGTCCTGAAATACATATTTAGAAATAATGTTATGGTAAGATAATTTATATTGCTGATATAACCTCAAGTTCTAAATGGAATAAACATTTGTTATCAAGTAAAATCTATTCATTTCATGTAAGTCTTGACAAGTTAAGTTTTATGAAAAATCCATGCAATTTCTGCAATCATTTAAATTATTTGACCTTGGCTGGTATACTGAGGTTGTAATAAAAATAGCTTAAATTATCTTTAAATTGGTAGAAAATCTTCTCCAAAATGTATCACGATAACGGATTTTTATTAATACTTAAAATTAAAGTAGCCACTTTGGGCAGACCGCTTGATATAAAGTAAAAGAACGAAATACCATTAAATGTAAATTATTGCAAATTTTGGTTAAATCAAAACAAACCATTATTAATTACCTACTAATTGTCCACAGTTTCGACTAGCTCGTCTATAAACCACATCAATGATCGAAACCATCTAATTGTTAAAGACGGTTGTTTAATTCCAAATGTGTTTTTTTATCAATATATAGATAACTATAACTATAGATTTAATCCCCACTTGGGTTTCTTTACACCTATTTAGAATATTACTAGAACTGCCCTTACAATTTCACATTGAATCGTGTTATCGAACAACAAGGTGTGATGATCCTTCAACATTTAGGGAAGATCTACGGACCTAGCTAAAGGTTGAGTCAACTAGTAGGTGGGGCGGGACGGTAATAGTTCAGAACGTAAGGGCGCTTGACTGCCAGTGCATCGCCACTATCAACGGGACTTGAACGAGAATGGCGGTATTTCGAGCTTACTTAAAGATGACTTGACTCCGATCGTGCAAACGCTCTCGGTGTACATTACGCCATGCGATCGGCTGGTATGATGGCGCTCGGGTACTGGGAGTGCAATGAATGGGCGGCTATAGTAAATATGTTTATCGCTACTTCATCTCATATCATCTCGTTCTAAGTGATGTTCCCGTGACGGTGGTGGATGACAAACGCCCTTACGATTTAATCTACATAGTGATGTGCACAAACTTTTCTACTGCATATTTATAAATCGATATTAACTAAATCTAAATCGGTATAAAAATCCAGAGTAAAGTTAATATAGAAGATGTCATACAGTGTCGTTTCGCTCTGCGCTCGGCGCTATTACATTTTAACCACTCATGCCACAACCGCTGTATGTTCAACCTTAAGATCAAACCTGCAATCAAACCTTAAGATCAACTAGCAGATCAGATCAATAATTCATTCGTGGGGAATCAAATCGAATTTTGCCAACTTTATCCGCCCCCTTAGAGTTTTACCGTCTATAAAGGGTCAAGCTCTTGAACAATTAACCACAAAAAAGCGTTTCCTTGCAGTGTTAGTTTAGTACGATGGTCTGTACGAATCTGGCAATAAATAGAAATGTAAATTAAAAATTGTGTTACCCTAACCTAAATATTCTTTCTTTTTATTTTGGGCAAATGTCTCTGTTAATCAATTATTATCAAGGTGCAAATATACTTTCCGTGAATATTATTAATAACTGCTTGACCTTATAATCGTTCTCTTTACGAGCTTTCACTTATAACTTGTACTGGACTAAAATACAATTAATTCATGAATATTACATTCAAGGGTACGTCTTGAATTACATTACGTCTAAATAAAATACATAATTACATTATTTTCAAGGTGTTCTTCGAATAATCGACTGAACCAACTGAAGCCCGACTGAAGAGCTAGCGGTAGACTTATTCATGTCTCTCATCTTGATATTTTAGTTATTAAGCAATTCATGAAGTCTGTTGCTCTTAATAGAGAAACACTGCCTTAAATTTCATGACTAATTAGAAATATAGCAGTTAAAACATTATAGTCTCGGGATCTTTGTCATTTACCTAGCGTACACAGTTCCTAACGATGTTCAATTTCATTTTATAATGTAAATTACATGTAAAGTGATTGATGTTTAGGAAAAATTATGTAAATGTGTTAAGGTTGATCCAATATTAAAATAACGCACACCTATGCGTTTAAGCTTGAGAACATTAAAAATACCATAAAACTAGAAAAAGTTACGTTGTCTTCTGTTTTAAAAGTCATTCTGAAACTGTATTTCATACATACAATAAATTTTCTATGAGTCCTTGCAGCCGATGCCGGCTGACTTACGACCTATTCTACTAACGTAAGTCCAATCCTAGTATATGTAATCCTATTTTCTGATAAGTATATAGATAATTTTTAAAAATATAATATTTAATGTATACTTCTTACAGTTGACAAGAACAATATTTGTAATCCATATAATTCTCCTTAAAACATGTTCTTAAGTTAATCGAGTATTCTATCAAATGTCATCTTTAAGCGCAAATCAAGTCAAACTTGGAAGGATCAGCTGATTATAAAGACAACCAAAAGTATAAACGATCGGCAAGTAAGAAGTAGGTCATTTCGTCAGATTTACTATATTAGCATAGATTAATATTGATGGAATGGAACTAGACAAGAGGAATATATACCTCTCACGTAAACTGGAATCAATAGAAAAATAAACAAACTGTAAGACCACCGTACCAACCCTCCAAAACCACTTCAGAAACTTATAATTTTGTTAGTTGGAGAATGTTTTATATTTTTAATTTTATTTCGTTACTGTCTATTAATATAAACTTAATAAATTCAACATTATAAATAGACGATCCATATAGGAGTGAATAAAGATACACCGTATAACGTCGTTGCTGTAAATGTTATAAAAGAATTGTGCGGAAATTTTTACCATATCACTACATAGTATAAAACAAAGTCGCTTCCTGCTGTCCCTCTGTCCCTATGTATGCTTAGATTTTTAAAACTACGCAACGGAATTTGATGCGGTTTTTTTTAAAAGATAGAGTGATTCAAGAGGAAGGTTTATATGTATAAAACATGCATAATATAGTAGAGAAACACTGATAACTTTAGAGGTTTCTAATGTGATGTCGTAAATAAACACATTTTTTTTGCGTTTACATTGCAAACGCTGGCTGAACCCTACGAGATATATCAAAATAATGTACCACAGTATTGTACACCTTAAAAAGTTCTACAAAAAAGTCTGGAATAGTATATATCTATCTCTTAGGGATAACCCACAATAACCATTTTTTATCATTTACTTTTTCCGAGAAATAATGGTTTATTTACGAAGTGATTTTAAGCAATACAGCATTAATCCTTATCCAATTAAGGACCTTAAATACATTGTGCATTTAATATAGATCAAAATGGCCCTTTACAGCATGTAATTTTAATGAATATTTTCGAAGATATTACAGATTTAAAATGCAGGGACATAGCGGTTGCGGCGGATGCAGGCTTAGATTTGAGCGTTGAGTGTTTTTCACATGGCCAATTATATGTCGCTCTTTCAAGAGTAACCTCTGAAGAAAACATGTTTGTATTGTCTAATGACAAAAAGTTGTGAACGTTGTATATAAAGACATTCTGTAGTATATTTAGTATCATCATTGCACCCGTGCGAAGCCGGGGCGGGTCGCTAGTGATATATATATGCTTATTGGTAAAACAGTCCACAGTCGTCGACCTGATTGATGGTAAGCGATTATCCGCTTTTAAGCCTGTTGGGGCTTATACTCGCTTGTTGCTACTTATATTCCTCCGTTCATGGAAAATTACAATATTCTCAGAAACATGCAACACATTTCTAACTGATTTATCCTGTGCCTTCAGTTTTGCTAAAAAACTGAAATTTGATGTGCCCTTGATACCTTGTTAAAGCACTGAAAGGTATTGCCAAGGCATGACGTGTGAGTTTCCTCTTATAAACCACTTACAAGTAACACGAATAATACATACGAAATAAAAAGAAAACCAATTGCAATCGATAAATTACATATAAAATATAAGTCCATTAGACATAAATAAGAATCAAGCGAAGACTCACTGCGATCCTAATGGACACGTTATAGAATTTAAGACGTTTTGCTGCGAGTGACTTATCGTTATTACCTAATGAACATAAATAGAAAATACATAAATGTAAATAGCATACTGCTGTTTTTCAGTCAGTAAGTAGGGTCGGAGCTTGTGAGGGGGAGGGAGGAATAGGTTATGTAACGCCCAAGTAGTAAGTGGTTCTTTACCAATATAGTTGTTTATTTTATTTAAACATACAACAATTTAAAAACTTTGAACTGGATACTAACATTCATTTGACGAATTTTGAAGTGCCAATAATTTCTCAGAGTATAGTGGTTCGGTGCCTTTCTGTCCTTCAAACTTTATTTGAAATATGGATATTGGCACGTGTAGTTAACAATGTGTTGTACTTTTTCAGAGGATTACCTTTTTTCAAAGAATTACGCGCCATATGTATTTATAGGCAGGCGATTTATATATTCGTATCAGAGATTGCAGAAACATAATTATGTATATATACGAAAATTAACAAGATCACGAAATAAGTATTACATACCTCTGACTAGTCAGCCTGTGCCCACGGCTAGTGCAACCTGGTCGAAACGTCAGGCAATTCGCAGGAACGTAATGCTTATTTCGTGATCGCGTTAATTCCCACATATATACAGAATTATATCATTGAACGCGAATGCTTAAAAGTTAGTATTGCAGAAACATTTTCGTCTTAATAAAAAATCGTTCAAGCGCGATGCCGGTTTAGTTACGTCCAATTTTAAAGCTGAGTAACGCTTGACTTGACAATCAGGTCATTATAGGATATTTTCCTTAAATTTAGAACTGATCGCTTTGGAATAGGTATATTTTAATTGTACATAAATCTTCAGCTTGATAAAACTGCCGTGATAAGGAAAAAAGACGTACCGTTTTTTTGCGAAATTGAGCTACAACCATCATCGGAATCAGAAAATAGACGCATGTGCTAATATTTTTATATTTGGCTATTGAATTTCAGATAGACACTTCTTTTATTATTATGGTGGCAGAATAGGTACTACTTGTATATTCCTAGTGGTGAGATTACTCATCAGACTTTAAGTAATACGTAAGTTACCCCAAGTACTTTGAGTGTTTATAGGCACTTGAAAAATTTTATAGTTAGTTGATAGTCGATCTAGATTGTCATGACTAGCCATGAGTAAAGTTGTTTTATCCAAACTTTACAGATGATCCAGATCATGACTAGATTCCTATTCATAGGATGATTTCACATGTTTGTGGACATGGAATTAAGTGTTTTATAACTAGCTTTTTAATAGTTAAACCAAATAAAAATATAAATAGAAACGATTTGACGATAACAAAGTATGACGTCAAACGTTATTTCAAACATTTCTGCTGAACTTACTGTTTTGACGTTTAATAAAGAGATATGATCTGACTTCACAATCAACTACAATATTCCCAAACTCATTAATAAAGAAAATAATATTGCTAAATTACAATGGTCTCAAACCACATTTATATTTTGATACATTATATTACATTTAAATTGGAGCGGATAATGTTTTGCCAACAACAGGCATAGAATAGAATAGAATAATCTTTATTGTACACCTACGACATATTGCTTAAAAAATACTCAAAGTGGAAATGTACAATAGGCGAAATACGTATACATCGTATTTCTACGTGGAATATAAACAATCACATAATATAAGGCTTAAAACAAAGCACTTATGGTACGCAAAGCACGTATCAATGCACTAATGGCTGAAACCAAATTAGACGCTAATGGAACCGAATGGGGCTATATTTTACTGTTCCATATATTTCTCAACTAGACAATTACGTTGATGCTTTCACGTGCAAATGGAATTTGCCATAACATGGGTTTGGTTTGATTTTAGACTCTTTGTTGAATCAAATTTTCTAGGTAATGCGTAATGTGGTTAAGCTTGACAAAAAAGATGGGGTTTGAAGAGAATCGCAAGAGGTTTAAATAGTTTTTAGTATGTTTAAGTATCAAGGATTAACGCATATATAATGACAACGCCCATATGTCCGTTGTTATTAAAAAAACAAACATGTTTTCCTAAAAAATAAATATATTTCTTTAGTCGATGTATACGTTTTTTTTTTATTTTCTTACGTTAGTAAAAGGGAGTATAATGAAAATGTCACAAAATTGTGAAATGTTGAATATTATACCCTATTAACTCTAGATTACTAACCTTTGTCGAGTTGTAGCAAATTCAAAAAGAACATTGTCAAACTCATTACAGCTCGCGGATAATCTTAATTTACTGACTTTGGAACTTTCTTTGAACGGAGCGCGGAGTTGGTGATCGTCGTTTGAGTAACCATCGCCGCATCGGTGAATATCAGTGATTACGTTATCTCTTAGAATTAACGAAAATATTCTGATCAATATTTAAATTCAAAACTCTTTATGACAAAACGTGTAAGTTCTTTTAATAATGAGAATCGTCCGCAGGACACAAATGTCTAAACACAGTATTCTTGATTGAATTGATGACTTGAATGACTCTTTAGTTAAATTATCTGTTAAGACTACATTCAAATCAAATGAATAATGTTGTTCCTAAATGTGAAAATGTATAAAAAATATATTAAGATAAATTACTATGTCGTATATTAATATTAATAAAAAAAATAATGCTAATACAACAAAAATGTTTTATCAAATGAAACGGTATACGACTATTTTTCTGAAAAGCGGTAGAACTGTGTTGAATACTACAATTACGAGTATATACAAATTTAAGTAATTATTTCCTGTAAAAATATGTATTTATCTGCTTATTAAAAAATAAGTAGATACCATTTGTTCTACTAGGTAATTCAACATTTGTGACTTCGTTTTTAAATATAGACAGCAAAAAGTTTTCAGTGTAGGACACGAGCTGTTTGTTTGTGCAATTAAATTATCTGCTTTATTATTTATTTAAAATTGAAAAGAACATTAAGTCCCACACAGAATATGTTTCTGTGTGGGACTTAATGTTCTTTTCAATTCATACATACATACATACATATTTATGAATTTTGATATCTTCGTAAACAAAGTCCTTGTCATAACAAATAGATCAGTTCTGAGAATTCATGACTTTTTAATGTTGTATAATAATAAAATAATAGTAATAACTTCACACGCCTCACACACGGCTGTCATAGTACATTATAGTAACCAGACTGCTGATAAACATACTTATATATTTCTAAATACATACATATTATAGAAAAATATTACACCCAGACACAGAACAAATGATCATGCTCATCACACAATTATTTGTCCTGGGTGGTAATCGAATCCACGACCTCTGCCTCAGCAGTCAGGGTCACTAACCACTAGACCATTAGGCCAGTCATGACATAGACGCGAACGTTTGTAAGTTTTTTGTAATATGTTTTAACAGTTCGAATTCGTAGTACTGTTGGTAGCGAAAACTAATTTTACAAGATATTTTTCTTAGTCCTAAAATTTATTAAAATTTACTTGAGCAATGTACTTTACCTGTTTGTATAAACACACAGGTAAATTGTTATTTAGGTTTAAACAAAATTATAATTTCATAGCTGCAAAATTTGTAATGATCCTATTGATCTGATAAAGTTGTATGTTTAATGAGTATTTCTAACTGTAATCGGTTCTGATCAGAAAACGCGCAATATAACTTTTCAGAAGTAAACAACCATGATTGTAAGTTTGCTAGTATAGTTTTGTTTTATGTGGTGAATATCCACATACATTTATTGGACCGACGGGTTTGCAGAGGTGTTTAAGACATGAAAATTTTCCTTCCTGTATTTTGGTCCCACATAGAATATTTATAGTGAGCTCGTTTACATCTATCAGCTCGTTTATGCCCAAGGCTCCATACTGCTAATAAGTATTTATTACCAGAAAAATCCGGGCATCGAAACCGGATAAGGAGTCGCATACAAACCTAGGTAACAAGGCAGTCAAGCTTGAGTATAAATTGGAGTAACGTGAATTTCAGTTATTGTATTATAAGATATATTTATTAATATTTAATATTTTAAGCTTTCAGTAAGACTTTCTCATTTTTTTTTTTTATGGTATAGGGGGCAAACGAGTAGACGGGTCACCTGATGGTAAATGGTCAACAAGTGCGTTGCCGCCCTTTTAGGTGGTAGTAGGAGAAGAGGGGGAAGAGGGAAAGAGGGGGGAGAGGGGAAGGACGGGAATAGGGGAGAGGGAAGGGTTAGGGCCTCCGGTAACCTCACTCACGCGGCGGACAGCAATGCAAGCATTGTTTCACGGCCGGTTTTCTGTGAGGCTGTGGTATCGAGCGGAGTCGAGCCGGCCCATTCGTACCGAAGCATGGCTCTCCCACGTAAAAAATTTAATTATATTTAATAAAAAATATAATTAAAACTGTTTGGCTTACTTCTAAAATACTCATGGTTTATATACCCCTATTTGGAAGTCTACCTATTGAACACGAATTATATCCTTGCTTGCCCTTGAAGGTAGCTACGTATGGAGAAAAACACTGATTAATAGCTTCCTTTTGTAGGTACCCTCGTTTGCCAATGACGTGATAAGCCATTGAATAATAGCGGTCAGGAAAATGAATTGCTTATGATCCTAACAAAGCAGGCACGTCGGTGGTCAATAAAAGCAGACTTTTATTCTTGTATATAGGGCTGACACATTACAAAGATTTCTCTGTTTTATACATTTTTTAAATGAATAATATTATAATTTACATCTTCACATTATTTTAAAAAGGAGATTATTCCCGGTTTACCTGAATTCTTTTTGTGTGTAAGTTATGCGATTTCTCCGCTGTTGATGTTGATGATTATTTTTTCAACCGACATAAAAAAGGAGGATACCATACCCACAGTACCCTACAATAAAACATAGCTCTAGAGTATCTACTACTAGCGCACTGATATGGACTTGGATTTTTCTACAAATCATACCATACAAGAGGATAGGATTTTAAATCTTCAGTGACACTAGCTAACCACTACTCAATGTTGCAAGTATTTATAGCCATAGGAATCCACATACCATCAGACGGGTCGGGAAGTGAAAATCAACTATGCTTTTACTACTCTGTATAGCCATAATCACCGTACATAGCTTCTTTATTTCATATCTTCTTTTTACAAATGCTGTTTGATTCAATGTAAACCCAACATTTGAAAAGCTTATTACATATATCAATAGGTGGCGCTTTTTAGGTATATCATTCCTTCTGAAGACTAAGATGGAAACTCTTACCTTATTTGCCCAAACATCACTGACCGATCACGAAACAGTCCTACTATTTTTAAAAACGAAACTTGACACTAACCATAACATTAAAATTCCTCATCTATTATTGATCACAAGGACCTTACATAAAGTCTCAGTAATGTGGATTTAAAGCCCCTTTTTTACTTAAATAACATAAATTTTGCTACCAATTTTTTGAAAACATCCATCACTGAAGCATTTAAGTCAAACTCTAAATAAACAACCTGTTTAAGAAGAAGAGTTATCATCAAACCCTGGAGTTCACCTGGCTTGTTAAGAGGCATGCGAAACAGAGATAATCTACACAAAAAAAAAAAAAGCATGTGGCACTCGGGGACTGCCGCGGTAAAGCTATTGCATAGCATTTTTTATCAACTAATGCAATTATAATTTTTTTTTTTTGCAGTATTTTTTTTTCTTTGATATTAATTCAAGTTGAAAATTCTTTTTACGCCACAATGCCGTACTGCTCTGTTTTACAGTGTAAAAATATATATTAGATAGCGATATATAGATAGAGATATATAGATAGCAGAAGGGAAAACATTAATAATGGAGCTGTTTCTTACCATCGGTAAGTACAATTTTATATATTTTTTCAATAAAATCTTAAAATTTTATTTAACTAATAATTGACTAGAGATTTAAGCTAAACTCTTCCTTATGTTTTTCACATAAAGCTCAATTTGGTATAATCGGGTCTTATCAGTTTTCAATGTTATTCTCGAATATTCTATTTTACTCGATTAGTGATGCAGTCAGGTAGGATGTTGGTTTTATCAATATGCATACTTTTAAACGTGTTATATTTACTTACTCTAATATTATAAATATTAAATTTTGTTTGTTTGTTTCAGACATATTATAGTTATATTAGTCCTGGGTGGGAATTGAACCCACGAACTCAACTCAGCAGTCAGAATCGCTAAACACTATACCAACGGGTCGACACTTAGACGTATTGCATTTTTGTTCATTGCAGTCAATTATGATTATTGAGACTATGTATTTTCTAAAAAAATAAATATGAATATAGTAATATTTTTACACATTTCATTCTAAAATCGACTACTAGAGATACATACTATGCCAAATATTATTTATGTAACCACTGTTTTGAATTTTGTTAAGTGTCTAATACAGTCTTTATTATAATAATATAATAATAAAGCTTTGTTTATTCCGAAAAAAGTTTACATTACATATGTGTGTTATTAGTGTTATGTAGTTCTTTTATTTTTAATCAAGACTTTATTTCGGACCCCTTTCGGGTAAAAGCCTCCTCCATTTTTCTCCATCTATCTCTGTCCTGGCCTATCTCCATCCATTCGTTTCCCGCGATCTCCGCGATGTCTTCAGCCCATCGTTTTTTTGGTCTACCGACATGTCTTTTCCCTAACGGTCCCTTCCACTTTGTCGCTTGCAGCGTCCATCTTTTGTCCTTTACTCTACAGATATGTCCAGCCCATTGCCATTTTTGCTTCAAAGCGTATTCCAGAGCATCTGTTAATTTGGTTTTCTTCCTTATATTTTCGCTTCTAATTTTTTGAATTTTCTTAATTTTTAAGATGCTTCTTTCCATAGCTCGTTGTGTTGTTATTAGTTTGTTTTTTATTTTATTTGTATAGACCCACGTTTGGCTGCTGTAAGTTAGGCTTGGCAATATGCACGTATCTATTATCATCTTTTTTTTGATCTAAGCTGTCAGACCGAAAGACCGTATTTCGGTCTTTATTATATATGATTATAATACAGATTCTTAAAATTAATAAACATTATTATGCAAGTACTTATTTTTTCACCTTTTTAATGTTACCTTCCCAGATATCCTTCAATTCATATTTTTTTATTCTGCTCCGTCCAAACAGAAGTTAGGTATCGATATTATTGATAATATTCTAAAATGTGCTACAACACTAAGTAGCGGTACATATCGAAGAATGACACAAATATCGAATTTATTCGTAAAGTGATTAATGTTATAATTGTGTGCATTTAGAATAACGCCACCTGTTGTTGAATAGCTTGCAATGAAGTATTCTTACTTTCAAGATTACGAAACGTTGTAAGTTCTTCTTACGCTATGGCAAAATAACTATTAACATTACGCGTTAAGATATATTATCAAATGTGTGACTTTATGTATTGTAGGTGTTAGGTTTATTTTCGTTACGGAATTTCTTGATTTGGTCACCGCGCTCAAAGCCCGTGATAAAAGCTATGCAATAGCTTAAAAATCCTAATACTCATTATTACTATTATAATTACATATAAACGCTACTGCAACTACTGCAATAATCTACTCAAAAAAGTGAAACAAAACTGTGAAAGCAACGAACTCAATATAGCTCAAAACAGTCCTAAGTTATTAAAAAAATCTATCAATGATATCACAAACAGAGAGAAAATTAAACTTACTGCAACTGAACTAGTAAAAAACCACTCTAATCCTGCGGCTGCGGTCAACTGTGTCAATGATTTTTTGTGAATGTTGGCAAATTCTTGGCAGAAAATATTAAAGGTAAGTAAGGGTCATACTAGTCCTACTGTTCACACTAAACTTATTTCAAATAATAGTCCTAACTCTCTCGTACTCTTGCCAACATACGAATATTAGATAGAAAGTCGCCAGTCGCAACTCGTCACATCGCTAAAAAAGCGATGCCGCAGTTTGGGACAGTATAAGCGCAAAGGTTCAATGAATTCATAAGGAGGTTGTTGTGCCCCCTCTTACACATTTTTTTTTTCTCTTTATTTTGACACAAACAGTCATAACAACACATATTACATATAAATAGTATTAAACTTTAAGTGACAGACAATGAGTGCCGAAACTAAAATAATCATTACATTTTTGTAAGGGGTGTTGAATTTGGTTTACATTGGTAGGGAATACAGTACTAACATTGTGAAACACATTTGAAATAATAACTATTAACACTAAAAATGTAGGCATCTTTAGTAAAGCAATTAAAATTATATGTAAAATGCTTTATCTCTTCTCCTGTAAATATATAAGAAAACTAAATGATACAGTACAGGACTTACAGTTAATTATTTTTAGTTTGATTTAGTTTTGAAATAACGGTTTTCTTAAATGTATGTAATGTATTTGTGAATAATTCAAGGTCAGCGAAATTCTTATTATAAATGGTAAGGCAGCGAGAGAAAAAGTTATTTCGACAATAGTTTTTGCAAGGACGATGTGGTGCAAATATATTAATGGAACGCGAGGGGCGTGCGGGCAGTCGCGCTTTAACAGTAAAATTTATTTTAGAAGTAATTATTTCAGAGTCAACACAGTTGTTTAAAATTTTAAATAAAAAAGTGAGGTCCAATAATGTGCGACGATTCTCGAGGGAGAGAAGTTTATAATGAAGTAGAGAGTCTTTATACGAGTCGAATGTTGTGGAGTTACGGTAATTTAAGATTTCAATAAAAAAAATCTGGACTTTTTCTAACCGATCTTTGTGTTCTTTGTAAAATGGGTTCCAAACTATGCAACTAAAGTCTAAAATGGACCTAACAAAACTGAAAAAAGAGTTACTAAGGTTATACTTTTCTTAAAAGGTTTAGTGATCCTATTGATGAAACCCAAGCTCCTAAAGGCTCTTTGAGTGATAAAATCATAATGAGGTTTAAGTGTTAATTGGCTATCCATCAAGATGCCTAGATCTCTTTTAATGCTAACTCTACCTAAAGGTTCGTCATTAAGATAATAATCGTAAGTAATGGGAGATTTTTTCCGTGTATAACTGATAATGTGACATTTATTGGGATTAAGGTATAATTGGTTGTGGTGACAGTATTCAACTAAAGAGTCTAAGTCTTTTTGTAGCTTTATACAATCAGTGGTGCAGGTAATCAGTCCAAACAATTTCATATCGTCAGCGTAAAGTAGCTGACTTGTATTACTTAAAACTGTACAAATGTCATTAATATATAGAGAAAAGAGTACAGGCCCAAGGTGAGAGCCTTGGGGCACACCGGAAGTTATTGGCAGAAAAGTGGAGCAGTTTCCCTTGACACAAATCGCTTGACTTCAATTACGAATATATGAATCCACCCATCTGAGGAGATTGCCATGTTCGACCTTCCCAAGTTTTTCTATTAGTTGATCATGATTTATTTTATCAAACGCTTTAGAGAAATCTGTATATACGACATCCACCTGTGTGTTTTTATCCATGGCAGTTAATAGATAGTCAACAAAGGCGACCATGTTTGTATCAACGCTACGACGTCTGAAAAAACCGTGCTGATTAATAGAAATAATATTTTTAATTTCATAAGAGAGTTGCGAGGTTACTATTTTCTCGAGTATTTTGCCGAGAATGCATAATTTCCAAATTAGTCTATATTCAGGAACTAAATCAGGGTGACTGTTCTTGGGTATAGGTGTAATAAGAGCTTTTTTCCATATGTGTGGGAACACGCCCGTGTTAATAGATAAGCGGAAGATTAAAGATATAGGTTTAACCAGGGCTTCAGCACATTTAGAGATAAGAATTGGCGGTATACCGTCTGAACCAGCACCTTATTTATTTATTTAAGGACAACCAACAAAGCATACACCAAAATACATGATAAATTTACCTTTTTGTAGCCTTAATTAAAGGCTGCCACGACATGCATTAAACATAGAAGTAGGAAATGCAGTTACAAAACAGATTTTGCTTATCAAGTAAAATTGTCACATAAATGCAGCTATATGTTATTCAAAGAATCGGTATGTATATCGACTCTTTCAATAACACCCAACATAAAAATAAAAACTTATTAATAAATGCGATGGTTTTTTGTGGTTTTACTCGCAAAAGTAATAGCATAAATATATACATATACATACACACACACATACATACATGCATATATACACACAGCATATACATATATATAAATACCATACATACACATACAAACATATAAATATACATGTATTAACATTTTGTTCGACGTTGAACCAACTATTCAAAAAAGAAAAGAAATACAATTTTTTTCTAAACCTTTGTGAAGATTGACATTTTTAAGTCCTTTGAGTACGATATATTCATCTAAATTTATAGACACATACATGGAATATAGCCGTTATCAACGGCACATTCCCATCTGCTTTCAAAAAAGCTTTAATTATACTGGTTCATAAAGGTACCCCCTATGTGTAACGGTATAACTTGGAAAAGATCATAAATAGCCGTATCATGAAATACCTAGAAGCGAACAAACGTTTGTTCCCTTCCCAGTACGGCCGATCTGGAATATCCACTGGAGATGCGGTTCATGCCCTTACAGATTATTGTTTAAATCCCTAGACAATAACATGAAATGCATAGCTTTCTTTCTAGATTTGACCAAGGCTTTTGACACAGTCTCTACTCCAATTTTACTGAAGAAATTAGAACATATTGGTGTGAGAGGGGAACAACATAAACTGTTTAGTGACTATTTGAGTCATAGAACACAAAGCACGAAAATTGGGAAAAATGTCAGCGAAAACCTACTACGGCGTTCCACAGGGTAGTATTTTAGGTTCTACCCTTTTCTCATATATATTAACGAGCTCTGCAACTTTCAACTGACAAACGGATAAATTGCTGCCTTCGCGGATGATACGGTTCTGAGACATGGAAGGAAGCCTACGCTTACACTACTACTATTGGAATGGTGTAGGTATGTAACGCTTTGCCAATCGTTAATAATCTATTGTGTCACAGTTTGGGGTGGAACCTATAAATCCTCACTCTTAAAGCTAAAAAGGGTACAAAGAGCTGTGCAAAAAACGTGACAATCTCTTTCATTTCGTTTTTCTACAGTGGAACTTTATCTAAAATGCTCCTTGCACTCAGTTCGGCAATTATACATTTTGAACGCAGTTCTTAAGCAACATTCTTTATGGTAAAGAACATTTCATTGATTTTTTATCCTTTGACCCCTCTGAAACATAACGTATGTCCGACCTCATTCTGTGCCCATTTCTCCCACAGATCTTTTTCCTTTTTGGGCGGACTTTTATGTAATAAATTAAATAAATCTTTAGATATATGTAATAAAACTAAAATGTATGTTAAAGTAGTTCTTTCAAAATTTTTACTAACCCAGAAAACTTGTTACAAGTAGAAAAGCAATAATACACCTACACATCTACTCACTCACTCTAAAGCATACATTCACGCGCGCGCATAAACACAATACACACACACACACGCACGCACGTACACATGAACACGCACATAAACACGCACTCACCATATATATTCAGTTACCTGTTATGCTTCTTTTTTCTTTTTTGTTATTTTCTCTATAAATCTTTAAGAGTTAGCTCCAATTTTACACATTAAAATATAACCATCTCGTGGAATGGAAGCCTGGTTATCCATAACACAGGTATCCTACCTAGCTTGGAAACCAGTCTCCCACTATTGTGTCATGACAATATTGTGCATGTTTTTATACTTTTTATAAGGAAAATAAATATTTAATTTGATTTGATATCGAACTGTTTGCAAAGTTTGTGATTCGAATAGCACTGTCATCCTATATCATCAAACTTTGTTTATTTAATTGTGGCGTCACTCAACACTTAAACCTTTGAGGAAATTGAGTGGTTTTGTTCCAAATATCAGTAATTCAATTTTGTTTATACTCGACTAAACGACCGTCGAGTAAGAAATGACCTACTTCTTACTTGCCGATCGTTTATACTTTTGGTTGTCTTTATAATCAGCTGATCCTTCTAAGTTTGACTTGGTTTGCGCTTAAAGATGACATTTGATAGATTACTCGATTAACTTAAGAACATGTTTTAAGGAGAATTATATGGTTTACAAATATTGTTCTTGTCAATTGTAATAAGTATACATTACATACTTATCACAAAATAGGATTATATACTAGGATTGGACTTACGTTAGTAGAATAGGTCGTAAGTCAGCCGCCATCGGCTGCAAGGACTCATAGAAAATTTATTACGATTACTGAAATACAGAGCTGGAATAACAAACTGAATAATAGTTACTCTTTCTATGATAAAGGTTTCCCTAAATATCTTACAAGTCAGCACTGTCAAAATTCCTAAACCTGTTAATTATCAACTGTTAGGCAACCACTAAACCGCTTCTTATACCAAACTTTACTAAAAATTAATACCACAACACATTTGACAATGTAAGACAAAGTTTAGTACCAACCATATATTTGTGAACATATTGTTACAACACAACATTATAAGTTATAATTAATATACATAATGCCTTAAGACATTAATCAATTTCAACAAACATATTTCTGAGAATATACTTGTAAAAGAACTTTAAAAATTGCCTTGCCACTTTTAGGTACCTAGTCTAACAAAAACAATAGCTTAAGCTATCATGCTTTTACAGACCAGACTGTGCTTACTTCGGATGGCAGACTAGGGTAAACTAACGCAACGTTACATGCTCTACGCTGCTCCAAAGCCTTTGAACTTACCAACTCATGGCGGAAAGGCTGCCGTTATCCTCTTTGAAACTTCGGTTCCCTCAGCTTGGTCGGACGTAAACTTGCGTGGAACCGCATCTTATTATCTAAGCCATTAAGTGAAAACTTTTTTTCTATGTTTGTTTTAGAAACCCGAACACTAGTCTCTAGACTAATTATATGCTGAAAAGTTGTTTCGAGATGACTCCTTTTCTGAACAAATAGAAAAAGAACCTATGTAGAATTATTATACTCGTACCTATTGACAATTGAGACAAAAAGTAATCGAACGTCTAGCTGTAGTTCAATGTCATAGATGATGAGACGTAATTTGATATACGTTCTCCTTTGATTTGATAGGCTTGAATTTATTTATTTATCTAAGTAGAGAGATATTCATAAAACATAGATATATTACTATAATCTCGACATGAAAACATTGTCTTCGTACCATAAGTATGACCAGCGTTCTTATATGTGTATATTATATTTCACGTCAGTTTTACAAGCACAAGAAATCACATTGTTGTGCAAATGCAGTACACGATTTGTAACAATCGGATTTCAACCATTCATCCAAATAAAATTCAGCATTCTTTTAAGTTTCTTCTTTTCTAAACTTTCACAACGTAAACTTTCTTCTTTCACAACTTTACTATTAAATATTGAGTACTTTTAATGACATATTTCTTGCTATATATTTTAAAAAAATTACTATTTTGTGTTAAATTCAGGTTAGAAGACATTTTATAACATCATCGATAGTTGTAAATAAAGAAAAACAAAATGTTACCAAGTTCCAAAGCCGTTAACCGGCAGTATTTAGTATACCTATAATTTTAGAAGCCGCGTCCTGTCAGTACAAAACAAGGTTTGTTTGTTTACAAAGGTTCGAACTCAACCGACTGTATGGAAATCAATAACGGAGCTTTTTCATAATTGTTTACAAAGTCCTTCGGAGGAAATGTACTGCGGTAAATAGAATGTTGTCGTTTTGACACTTTTTAATTGTAACTGGAGGTGGACTACGTCATTATTATAATTATCGTTTTATTTCGTCAGTTAAAAAAGGCTTTAGAATTACATGCCTATACAAACATGTGGTGTACTTAAAAAATGCCATCGAGACTACCACTGCCCGTGTGTCCAACTGCCGCCAATGTACCCAAAAGAAATGATGCTAATGAGAGTTAGGCGTCTATTACACGCTTCCAACCAACAATTTTGACGAATAACACTAATACTGTCACTTCATCAAAGTAATTTAAACATTGTTAGCGAGTCTATAATAAAAATGAGTTTGTTTGTTTGTTACGCTTTCAGGCCCTAACTACTCAACCGATCATCATAAAATTTTATATAAACGTTGTCAGGGTTACTAAAAAAGACAGGGGGTACCCAAAAAAAATGCAGTCCCCAAAAAAATGTACCCGTGCTATTACACGTTTACTCAAAAATCATGATTAATGGTTGCACGACGAATATACAGATTTTGGACAATCAATATTATACAACCATCAATCATTGTATAGACAATAGGTTATTCGTCAATCACCGTCCTGATTGTGGTAAAATTGACAGCAAAACCTCGGTAGGTTTTACAATGGACGCCTTAGGTGTTCTCGGGTCAGAGGTGCGAAAGCAATTACGCAACAAAATCTTTGAATCATAGCGGCAGACGCATGTTAAATTTATAAATTATTGAGCTACATTAAAAAAATATCATAACTTGTCATCAATATTAAAGAAGTGTATTAAAACAAGAACCAAGTTATTATTGGCGTATCCAGAAAGTGTGAAGTACAAATAATTATATCTGCAACTATAAGAGCAGTCAAGAAAAGTCTTATTGGCAGACTACATTGTCATTAAGTTGAACACAATTGTATATTGCTTTACTTAATACAAGAAACCCTTGGGATGTTGTATAAATAATTATCATACTACGATATTGTATTACTAAGAGCGGCCTGAGGAAACTGCCTATTACCTAAGCAATAAATAATTCAGTTTGACATAGGTCCCGGTAGGTATGTGATGAAATAAGGGATTATCATTTATAATGCGAACGTTTTCCGAATAGAACCCTTTTGTGTTAACCAACATTAATTATTTTGCTTTGAAAACTTTTTAGACTTGATTCTGTTATGTTGTGTTTGGAATTAAAATTATGTTTATTAGATACACCTACAGTACAAAATTAAATGTAATTTTTAATGACAATGGTTAAACATTTCCACACATTAAGAACCATATACAATACTACATACATATATATAGGCCGACACGGTGACTATCACACTCTACAATCAATCTCGAGGTGCAAAGCCGTGCGGCATTGTATTATTTACGAGAAAACATTAATGCTAGATATTTGATTGGTCATAGGCTGACTTTGTTCAAAGGTATGTAGGTACTTAAACCATCGGCATCGCGATTTGGTTAATAACGTTAAAGATAATAATAACAAACTCGAATAATAATAGAATAGAAACAAATAGGCAGTCATGGGACTGCCGACAGAACTAAAAACCTGAACGAAATGACGAACTTACGTCACATTAGCAGGTTGGTGATATTAATTAATAATGAGCTGACAGAACTCAATGTTTAGATTAGCGCCTTCTAGTGGATCTATATATGTATTATTAGCGTGACGGACACATGAGGGCAGATTGAAATATCCTAAAGTTTATTTCCTAAAGTTTTTCCTTTATAATCTGTTCCTAAATAATCCTTTTTTTTATGGACTCTATCTTGCGAGTAGAGTCAACGCAGAGATTCTGCCAATGTGTTTCGAGAGAGAAATAATATTATTTTAGCGCAAATAATAATATGACATAAATGTTTGACAGTTGTCAATATTTTCTTTTTTAGTGAAATCCCATAAAACATTGAAACGGTTTCCATTGAATGAAAGATTATGAAGATTGTTGATGATAATAATATTCATATTATTTCAGTAGTTCTTCTTGCGAATATTTACATAGGGCGGTATTTCTTACAGGCTTCTTAATAATATTCTATGCATTATAATATGGAGCAGGAAAAAATACGACCGGGTCCTAGATTAAATAAAACATAGTTTTAATATAAAAGGAATTGCTTTTCGCTGGTGTTCTTATCTCCGTACACTAGCGTCTGTAAAACATTTCTAAGCCCGTTGACTTTTAAATGAAGACTCTGAACTAACGGTATTATTTTAGGTCTTAAGTTGGGTGCACAGACGCGCGTTAAGAGCGGGTCGTCTGTTCAGCACTACTTCGTGCCGAAGTTACACCGGATGACGGATATACCAGCACGTTTTTGCACTGTCCGCTCCTAAATGTAGGGCTACTATTGTTAAAGTATAAAGACATATACCAATCTAGAATAAGACACGCACAGTAAAACGATCGGCGTTTTCAATACGATTGTTTGTATAACGTAGATAATTAAGTTGTTTGGGCATTAAAAGTCTCGTACTGAGTGCTTGGATAAAATAAAAGGTGAAACAGCTGTTTGGTTTGACTAAAATGAAGCACAGATACATACATTTTGTGTCCCGTATTGCAAAATCGAAATCAATTATTATTCCAATAATTTAGGCTGTTTTGTCTTTTGCTTCCACACCGATCTGTCAGCTGACAGACAAACATACTTCTTTTACCTCCACACTTTACCTCTTAACTTATTAATTTTTTGCTATAACATCATACAGTCTGTTCTTATAATATATACTGACAACGATTCTTTGGTACAGGTACCGACTAGAAATCATAAATTGGGTGATATCTTAAACAATGAATTATATTGCAGATGACAAAGATTCTTAAAATATAGATGATAGACTCTATTTGCCGACTATACGGGGAATCAAATACATAGGGTGCTACATAAGTTTTGTCGTATGCAAACTAGATATAATAATATTGTGACTTAAAATGATATCCATTAACTCTAAGTAAAATAAAATAAAAACAAATTTGGAGGCTAGGAATCGTTTGTTCCATTTTTAAATTAATGTTCTAAATAAAAATGGCCGCCTTCTCTTGCTAGGTTCGTCAGGCCGATAAAAGTGACCGGTAGTCACTTCTATCGGCCTGACGAATCTTATCAAAACCGAACGAACGAAAAATGTTAAAAATGTTCTTATCGGTGATAAGAACATTGAGACTGTACGTTGTATGTAAGTAATTGGAGAAAGACCACTGTGGGACATATCGATAGATCAAGAAAACCCTCAAGTTAAGTGCATCAACTGTTCATCGGATTCTTCACGACCACTTGAAAGTACAGAATCTTTGTTCACTCTGGGTACCGCACTTGATACCTGATGCGCTGAAGGACCAGGGTATGACTTGGTCCCATGATATGTTAAAAAAAATTTGAAGATGACTGATCTAACTACGTGAACTCGATTGTTACATAAACACACAAACCTGCCTGTATCATTTCGACGTTCCCACTGAATCCCAGAGTAAAGTGTTGGATGTTTGAAGATGAACCACCGCCGACGTCTGTGAAAATGTCCCAATCCGTAAAGAGTAGAGAAGAAGAGATAATTGTTATGGTATTTTTTACTAAGAGAGGAATATTAGCTATGGTAATGTTTAATAAAAGAAAGACTGCCACTGTCGCATGGTTTACAGAAGAATGCTTACCTCAAATATTAGAAGCCCTCAAGAAATGAACGACCAAACTTAAGCCTCGATACTAAGCTCTTGCATCAAGATAACGTCCCTGCAAATCGAGGTGGTAAACTACGGACTAATTGTATCAAGCTGGAATCAAATTGCTGGGACACCCTCCTTATAATCCGTATTTAGCGTCATGTGACTTTGCACTATTCCCGTATATAATAAAAATAAAACTTAAGGGATAGTGGAGCAATGTGTTCAGCACCTGGTTTACACGTATGAAGACCCATATTACTGCCAATAAAGACTCCGAAAAAAGTAGAAGAAAACTTATGTAGCCCTAGTACATATACTTTATATACGGGAAATAAAATTAGGGATCATATATAATAAATATGTCTGCCGCAATCAGAATGTATACAGATACATATTATACAATCATGTTTTGAGAACCGCTTCGTATTCATTTATTCATGTTCATTCATTCGTTAAGGATATTACATAGCTTTCAGAATGAGGATCACTCCCAAAAGACGTTATAAGGTGTTGTTTACTTTACTGTGGTATTCGTATTTATGTTGTAAGTTGCTCAGCAAGCTATTTGAGAGGGCTATGCAAAAAAAAACTTTGAAAGTAACCGACATAGCCCAGCGGAGCAGCAAATTGAAGTTGTAGTGGGAGTGCCAGAACATATGGCCATGGGGCTGAAAACTTCACGAATGGAAGAAACAGACCAGAAAACATAGCGTAGGACGAGGTGAACGACTTTGTAAATACCAAAAACAGCATTTCCAACAAATAGTACAAAATAACTAAGAGTCAGTCAGTGCAGGCCGCTTCAGACCGGTGTTCACGAAAGTTATTGAGGCAGGTCTATTTCCAGCTGAATTGATGACGATCATGATTAGTGAGTAAGTAATATTGATAGTGATTGGTTTTTCACATTGCAAAATACAGTAAGAAGTTGATACAGAAGTTTAACAGAAAAAGAATTACATTTTCTTAGCAAAGCCACAGGCGAAATTTAGTGTGTAAATCTAAGAAATAAATTTTAAGCGCTTGCTTTCCACGGCCATTTGGCTGTAATTTCTATCTCAACTAGACAGAAACAGGTAGAACTATTGGCATATGATAGCGACTGTTCGAGTGATATTCCCTCTCGGAGACTACGTTTTTTTTTCGAAGTTTACGTAAAAACATTTACACATGGCAACTTGTGGCTTTACAATCTGCACTGGGACAACATGCTGAACTTGCCTTAACAACTCTCGTAGTGGACAGAGCTTTACACCCAACAGTGGAACAGTTTCTATATGGGGCTGGGATTATATTATTATTATCTTAACTAAATTCTTAAAGAGTTTGAGTATGAAATACGATAAGCGTTTTTATAATGTTTAGCCACACAATATAATTTAAACTGAATGTCCATAAGTTTGACACTGAGCAACATTGTGATTAAAATATTACAGAAATTATTCAAAGTAAACATTGCTAGGATAATAAAATAAAGAAAAAAAAATAAAAGAAAAGTTTTTTTTTGTTAATAAAAAGAACTAAAAAGTTAAAAATAATTATAAAAGCGTGTTAAATTTTGACGGCAAGAGAAATAAAGAAGGTGTTTCTCTTGCCGTCAAAATGTAACACGCTTTTATTTTTTTTTAACTTTTTAGTTCTTTTTATTAACAAGTAATAAAAGCTTGTTTTTACATTTTTCTTTATTTATTTTTTTACTTTTTAGTATTTATGATTCGGGATTTACTTTGAATCAAACTCGATGGGGTTGCGTCGTTTCATTACAGAGTTCCTATGGCCACCTTTCAGCTCCATCATCAGATCAGCTCTATGTCATCATAATATTGCATTGTCACGCGATATATATATGTGTGCAAAAATCTCAATCGGAAACCGGGAAGTGTGTCAAATTTAACTTCCAAGATTTGATGACAAACATCGGGACAGGTGAAACTAAAAATAAAAACTTGTAAAATACGAGAAAAGTACGAGAGTTAGGACTCTGGCCAATGTTTAAGGGAACCTGGATGTCCAGTAAGAGAAAAGAAAATTAAAACTTTGTTGTACAGACAAACGCTGTGTGCGTCACAATGCACATGATCTATTATAACACTGAATATTATTTTTAAAACAACTTTTATCTAAATATAATTACAAAAGATTAAGTTTATCGGCTACTGTAATGTTATCGTTGTGGAAAAACCTGGAATTGTGCTACCGGTGTATTTCACTTACTAAAAGATCACAATGACAAAAAAATACTATGTCCCTTTTCTTTAAATAAAGCATTTTTATTTCATTGTTACATATTCAGTGATAAGTGCAAAATCCTACTCTCCACTAGAAAACTAAGTGTGCCATTTTGTCTAAATTTGCCCAATTTTTCAGCTGAACTCCCCATGGGTTACCTAAACCTTTCTGAAGTTTGTCTTTTTTATTTTGAATTAAAGTCTTCGAATGTGTATTTAAGGTACGAATATTCTTGTGGAATTTTGTTTGACACTTCGGCAGGGTCCAAAGGTGACAAATTTTCTCCTTACCTAGAATTCCACCCACTTGGATAAAATCTGTTTAACAGAAAGTCGTTACAGATCACTCGTCCTAAACAAACTGTGTCCGCAGGAGGGAGTATTTATTTATTTTTAATAATAAACTCGTCTGGTGGCTATTTGTAGGTCTGCAAACTTTATTGTATGTTGGTAAACACTTTTCTAATAATGCTTGTAAAAATTCTTCTTTAATATTTTGCTGATATGACAAACTTGTATGATTTATACAACAAGCCGCAGAAATAGTTTTGCGATACAGAATAGAACAAAAAAACAAGGCCTATTACTACAATTACAAATTTGCTTAAAAATAATTCGACCTATTTGTAACATAACTCTATTATTTCTTTCTCTATTACTATTACTTCTCTATTACTATTAATTTCTAGTATTAGTTGAACTTCCGTACCATGACAGGTCGATGTATATATAGGTATATATATTTTTTAAAGATTATTAGTAACTTGGGTCACACATTACTAGTATTCTTATTAACCCCTCCAACTAAGCTTAACGCTTGTGTTAGGAGTGGGTTCACGTTGGTAGTGCACTGGGTGGGGTTTGAACCCACAGCCATTTGATCGCAAGTCCGACTCCTTAGCCATTACGCTACCGCCGCTATGTACATATGTTTAATGGACCTGTAGACTTTTGTTGCTATTCTCACATTTTTCCTTTAATTTACAACACATATTAATAAAATATAATAATATAATAACTTCACGCAACTCATACACGGCCGTCTGATTCCAAACTAGGCAGAGCCTGTACTATGGTAACCAGACTGCTGATAAACATACTTATATATTTCTAAATACATACATATCATAGATAAATTACACCCAGACCCAGAACAAATTATCGTGCTCATCACACAATTATTTGTTCTGGGTGGGATTCGAACCCACGACCTCTGGCTTAGCAGTCAGGGTCACTAACCACTAGACCAACAGGCCAGTCATTGTTCAATAATTTCAGATTTCTTTACTTCTCTTCAAAGTGAACTATAAGAATTCCAAATTTCACGTTCCTCCGTGCGCGCTGTTCGTTTAGATAGGGTACAAAGTTTTTTCTTCGCGTAGTAATATATAGATAATAACATGATATGATATATTACCCAGCGCTATCGTTAAAACATGGATGGATGGATCCCTACATTTATTTCATAAATAATAAAACATCGAACCCGGGATCTCCGACTAGTAGAATTCTTGACGATGCCACCCGTGCCTTCCTATTTTGAGACAAATAAGAAGAGATTACAAAAAAATTTAAATCTGTAAAAAAGAGGAGAGTATGTAGTATACTTTGATTATATAGGTAGTATGTAAGAGTATATTGCCGGCCTATTTGGTCTAGCTGGTTAGAGACCCTGAGAAAGAGGTCGTCGGTTCGATGATTTGTTCTCGGTGGGACCGACAACAAATTATTGTGTGATGAGCACAATATTTTTTACTGTACCTGGGTATAATAGATATATAATATGTATTTATTTAGTAATATTTAAGTACGTTTATCAGCAGTCTGGTAACCATAGTACAGGCTCTGCCTAGGTTGGGATGAGACGGCCGTGTGTGAAGAGTGCCACACAGATCGTCAGTTATTTAGAATGTTATGAGACGTTTCTAAAACAAAACAAAAAACTGTCATGCTAACTTTTAATTGATATAATTATGTATTTACACGGGAATTAAAGCGATCACGAAAAGGTATTACATACCTCTGAATTGCCTGACGTTTCGACCAGGTTGCACTGGCCATGGTCACAGGCTGACTGGCTCAGTGGTGCACGCCCTCCGTCGTCGAAATCGTGAGGTAGAAGGTTCTTCATCCACCCGCACATTTTCGATATTTTTACCGTTAGTATAGTATGTACACGGTATGTGTATGAAAAATATCAAAAATAACGTTGTGTGGGAGCACTTTACTATATACAACACCGCAACACACAACGCAACGGAAATGCAACCAGCTACATCCGCACGTTCCGAAAGACAATAGAACCGGTGGCAGTATCGCCAAGTGTGACGCCTGACACCATCGTGGAGGATGCTTCACTCCTTGAAAAAGGGCCCCCGTCGGGTTCGAAACTAGTGAGGCATTCGTGATATAAACTGTTTAAGTATGCTAATCCTTGTTCTAAACCTCAGAGAACAAGCTATGCTGAGTTTGGGTCTAGATAATGCTGTGTCAACTACACTAAAGAATATTATTGTAATAATTATAACGTCGGAACCTAACTATTCTTCAAAGTAACTTAAATATCGCTGACATGGAACAAAAACATTGCCCCTTTAATGACCCTTTTGATGGAAATAGACGTTTTATTATATGGCTCATAAAGTAATAAATAGTGGCTCGAGGCAGATCCTGACCTCCGGCCTTTGTGAGAGTTTTAATCAATTCAAGAACAAGATATTTTTTACAAAGGTTATTCTTTAGATAAATATATTTTAGTATAAATTAACTCACTCTTACAGTGCCAAAACCGGCCATAAATCCAAATAATTTTATTTACTCTATGTGTTTTTAAATTAAATGAATTACATTTTTGAAGTTATGTTAGTCTAAAATTAGGTAAAAGTGGCAAAAATGTATGCATACGTTATTATTTCTATTCACGGGTATCAGTATTAAACACTCAATTTTTACTGGTATACATTAGGATTCTCGTTCTACACCTCCCGGTTTAGACAGAAAAGCCTAAGGTCATATGGCTGCGTGCATGTTTGCCAAGTAGCCGCTGCATGAGCCGCTCCATGGTTGAAGTTTGGCGTAGGAATATTTTTGATTCTGCACGATAAATTAAGTCTGGCCTTTCAATATGTAATAATCAGCAATATTTATATATTACATTTGATTTATTATTGATAGGGTCGATTGGGATGGTGGTTGATTCATCCCATAATTTTTAAATATATTGCAAGCTAATTTCAATTCACTGATAATGGGGTACAACATTTTTACATCTTATGATGATGATACTACAACATGATAGATTATTTAGACGATATACCACAATTTACATTGGAGGTTTTGGTCCCTTTGCTTTTTAGCACCCCAGTTGCAAATCAGAGATGTAAGGATATTAGTTACTTGTGCTTAGTACTCCTACGATTCTACTAACAACTTTCATTATAATAGGAATAAGGTTGACGACCTGAAAACCAATTAGTAATTGTCTATTTATTTAATGGATGAAATACTTACCTTGCCGATTTGCAATATATGCAATATATTATAATGGTTTAATAACTGTAAGTATAATAAGTACATTGTAGTAGTAAATTTTATTTAGAGTATAAATAATGCGTTATTGAGTCAAACCAATTTATAGTTGACAAAAATATGGATAATTTAATACGTTTCTGCCAATATAATGAGTATATGTACTCGTGTATAAAGTTTTCATTATATCTACTACCGCGACAGTCTATTTACGAGTATATCCGTCCTTAAACAATGAAACACTCTGCAAGAAATTGAAAACGACAGTACTTTTCCAATGTCTACTTACATGAAACCGTTACTTCACTCATTTGTTTGTTCAAATTAAATAATTTTCAAGCTCAAGTTTCGTGGGTGCAAAATAAATAAACCCCTGGATTTTCTGTGACAAATGAAATTTGGAACCGGTCCGACAGTTCTGTGAAGTTTTACATGTAATCAAAACTTGTTTTCTTCATGTAGGCACGTACCTATATTTATGTATTTAAATACCAGTTTCTTAATTAGTGCGGATTGCGATTTGTAACTAGATACAAATGTATTAACTTAATCATAAATCCCTGATATGCAATCAAAAAGCTTCTGTCTGTACATACCTACTTGGGTGAGAATCGTGTGAACGAACACAATTGAAAATATGTAACTACTAGCAAATTATAAGCGCTACCCACTCATCTATTTAAAGTCGGGGCCAGTCAAGCCAAGTAGGTAATAGATAGAATGTATGTATGTAGTAAGTAGGTAGATACTTGTTGGTAGTATCTATCTACTACCTATTAGACTTGGCTGGCACCGACTTAAAATAGATGAGTGGGTAGCGCTTATAATAATTATATGAATTTATTTTTCGCTTTTGAGTGTCTATTTGTGGTTTTGAAGTCGGTTTATTTTCTTTTTATAAAAATAATTTATTTATAATCACGTTATTTTTTTATTCCTTTTGTATCATTGTTCGTTATCGATGATGTTCACTTGGATAATTTTCAGTTTACCTCAACTATATAACATTCATCTTGCTTGAGTAATGAATAAACAATTTCAATTTTTTTTCGATCACTTTATAGAAAACTTAGCTTTTCCCCTTCAGCGCACCGCAATTGAGGTACGTCCTTGTATTTTTTGGCAGGATTCAAGTAGCAGAGAAGGAAATAAAAATTTGAATAATTAATTGTTTTTTAGAATATCTTTAATCTCATCTATATTAATTTATCCATATAAAATATTATATAATCTAAAACCGTAACCGAGGAAATTAAAGCTAAGATAACGGTTCTTGGGTCTATTTTTAAATTGAAATATGAATTATTTTTTTATTAAAATGATGATTCTTACTTTAAATTTAATATTTATGGAGTATTATACTTATAAAACACTATCATGAAATGTTTTATAACCTGCACTTTTTACTTGGACTGTCAGCTAGTTTACTAATATTATTAGTAATATGTCTCATATTACATCTTATCCATTAAACAGTTAGTTGAATTAGCGGAATTTTAAGCGAAGTTCATATAGCCTTTTTATGTGGGAGAGCCATGCTTCGGCACGTATGGGCCGGCTCGACTCCGCTCGATACCACGGCCTCTCAGAAAACCGGCTGTGAAGCAATGTTTGCATTGCATTTCGCCGCGTGAGTGAGATTACCGGAGGCCCTAACCCTCCCTCCCTTTCCCCTATTCCCCCCCTCCCCCTCTTCCCCCCTCTTCCCCCCTCCCCCTCTTCTCCTACTCCCACCTTAGAGGGCGGCAACGCACTTGTGACTCTCGAGTTGCAGGTACCCATGGGCGGCGGTAGTCATTTATCATCAGGTGACCCGTTTGCTCGTTTGCCCCCATACCATAAAAAAAAAAATATAGCCAATGTAGGAGCCCCTGACATCGACAAAATCCAATAGCTTATTAGTGATCCTGGATAAAAAATAAATTTCTATAGCTAGGGTGTCGTTGCAATGTACCCAATTACCTAGTGTATCAAATGAGGTCTAACCGCGTGGTCAACCTACGAAGGTCAGGTCTTCATCAAATATCTAAACCTGGTCAAAGACAGAAGGGATAATTTCGACAAATAGTTTCGATACGCGAACTAAGTCTTAACATTACTTATATCCTTTGTTAGCTTTTGCCCAACTTTACTAAACCAACCAGCGTATTTATACGAATATTTTTTAGGTTTGACCAGATCTTAAAGTTCTTTTATGGTTTTATATACGTTGAGTGTTTCGAAGGGGAATTGTCTTTTGCCATACTGAACATGTCCAGACTGGGACAGTACGCTATCTACTATACACATTTATACTATTTCAACGGACACAGTCTGCATTTTAACAAGTACACTGCAGAGAAGCGTTTACAGAAATTTGTAACTAAACCTTACCCTATACCCTATAACTAAACTTAACCTATTGATACACATTATAACACAAATAATATTGGTAATAGATATGGGAATTAAAATTATGCAAAACACATTAACCAAAAAGATAATTATGTCAACATAAACTGTATGCTAAAACACAATTATGACAAAGTATTACTATACCAAAGAAAATTATGCCAAAATAGTTTTGCCAAAGTATATTAGGAAAAAAACATTATGCGAATAGAAGGGATCTCTTGTCTGAGTACAGCTCAAGTTTCAAACATTCATTATGTTTAGTCGCTATAAGGTTTAGGCGGGTAGCCACACACTGTTAGAGAAAGATAAGAGATAATAGAGCTAATAAGAGTAGAGTGCTATCATTGATTTGTTTTTTTTTTTCAATAAACCGCAAATACTAAAATTCAAATACACGCTTACTCCAGCGTTAAAATCTTAAAAAAATATAGAAGAACAGCAGTCTTTGTGGTTTATTTTTCTGCGACTTTCATACGCACATAAAATAATAACACAATCAGATCAAAATAAGGTACTAATTGCAGTTTAAATCAAAGAAAACCTTACAAAATTGCTATAAATTCAATATAGTCCTACCTAGCAGCTATTTATTATGAGCTATTTTAATCTTCGTTTCACAAACGTCGTTAGTTTAAGGATTTTAATGAATTCTTAAAACTAACTTAATTTATTGATGGCACTAAAACAAAAAAAAATAAAGACAGAAAAACAGATATTGCAGGCTGCACCTAGTAGCTAATATGATACGATTCACGTTTGTTACAAATCTATTCTGCTATCTTTACCCATTTTGTCGCACATCCGTTGGACACATTATTCTTGTCTAACAAGTCTAATATCCCAGCAATAACCTTGAACGTAATAATAACTTTCAATTCGCAAGATTGTTACGAAGATATATATTTAACCTAGATGAACTAATATTTTTTATTTACCTGTCGAATTGATATTGCGATAAGAATAGGTGTTTATGTTTGTTGTCATGAGGGCCAGTGATCGTAATCCGAGTCAGGCAAGTTGAAAATGTACCAAGTAGATACCCAGAGGCCATAGCCATAAAAAATAAAACTAGCAAAATGTGGGTATGTAGTTTATCTTTATCTACCCTTTCTTGAATATGCAGTCTACTTTTACTTTTCGGAAAGCGGAAAGCTTGTTGGTCTAGGTGTCATGCTTGTTTCCGGATGTCTTAATAAAAGCTGTGCCCGGATCCCTCCTATTTAAGGTGCAGTACGGCACACCGTGTGGTTTTAGTCGGTTCGAATCCGACACACCGCCCCACTTTAGTCGGTTCGAATCCGACACACCGCCCTACCGAAAACCCCAGTGGGGTGACGGCCCGAGGGCGATTCCACACGCACAAAAAAAAAGTGTCATGCTTATTAGCGGGTAATGGAAAGTTCATTGATACTGATTTAAAAAAGTTACTTCAATATTTTTATGAAGTCCACAAATGGCTCGCATAATAAATTTATTTTATGTCATCAGTCATTACGTACATGAAACAGTCGCAAAACTTAACGTAGTGCTTTTATTTGTATGTAAGTATGCGCGTACTACAGTGGTAATATTTAAGTTCTGAACTTTTTTATTTTCCTGAATATTCTAAATTACCTTACAACCTTCCGTTAAAATGCCAATTCCAGCTGATCAAACGCTTCTAGGGCAGTTGTTTTGTGCCGTTTTCAATTTTCCTACAGAGAAAACGACAATTTAATCATGCACTTAAGAGGCAATCGAACGGTTTTGTTATTAGATTCGCAATGCCATCACGTTCATCAGGAATTATCTAGATTAATTCTGACATTTTCATTTGAGGTTAGAAAACTCCAAATAAATGCACATAGTTTTTATTGATCAAATAGACAGCGTAATCATCAGTCAAACCTGAGGCGTTCGAGTCTATACTTTGAGTGAAAGTACGTACTTTCACTATTCATATTCAGACTAAGGATTTTTTCAGTCTGATATAATTTTAAGAGAAGTTTGTCACAATTTTGTAATATACAACAATCGCAATAATAAAGGAGTAGAACTAAATGCTTGTTTATCGCGATGGCATCGACATCATCCATAGCGAGGGCATAATTTTTTTATAACTCTTCTGATCAAATGAATACTGGCAAGCGATTGCTTCTTATTTTGAATGTTGTATGTCGTTGGGTTCAGACTATTGAGCGCTGATTCGCATTCAATGTATTTTTTCCCACTTCAGTTTTTTTTAATCCATTAGGAATACTGAACAGAAGCTTCTTACGCAGCTTTGTAGGCACAAGTATCATACCACTCAAGTAGCGGAGTTGGTTTATTTTCCTAATGGAAATCACTCAGGCAACCAACTGAAGAATCAATCATGTCTTATAGGACTCATCGCAGATGTAGGAATCCAGCGAAAGAGGTTCTATAATTGCCTTTTTTTGTGTATACACAAAAGAAAACTATTCGATTTTTTTTTTGATTAAATAGATAGATAATAATTCGTACTCTGGAATATTTATTATTGTAACTGGATTGTAATTAATTATGTATTTAAACGGGAACTAATCCGATCACGTTAATTCCCGTTTAAATACATAATTATATCATGGAAGGCGAAAGTTTAAAGATTAGTATGGATTGTAATTGTTTTATGTACAACAATTATAATCCTAAGAATGGTAAGTTAGACGCCGCACGCTCAAAGGTCTACAATAACATAGCAAATATATATCCTAAATAATATTATAAATGCAATCCTTAACATACTCTCGTTATGTAATTTTAAACGCAATTAAGATACGTATGCTTACATTTATAATGTAATTATGGGTACAAAGAAATTTGGATTACAACTTTAGTTCGCTTATCAAAAAAGAAATTAATAGTAGTATTTTTATTTTTGGGTACTTCGTTGTTAGACACTACGAGCAAATTAATTACAGGCATTCATTATGAGTAAATAATTAACTTACAAAACAAAATTCACTAAATAATAGTATCCGTAGCTCGTAGCCAAGCGAGGAGTTGTTATTCAGTTCTTACACATGATCCGCAATTTGGTTTTGGTTAATTTCAGTTGAAACATTATAGCTATGTAAAAATTTTATTACAGAAGAAATGTAATCCACTCAATCTATTAAAAGTGGGCTATCTCAATGTTATTATTTATCATTTCATAGTTTAAGTAAAAGTTTTAAAATATTTTTTTTTTTAAAGAAAATGAATTGTGAATTCAGATAATACTTACTTACTGGCTATGGTAATCTATAGTCTCTTAGTAGCTGCTCTTAAGATTAGATAACGGGCGTTGTCCGCGCATTAAATGCGCCTTGGGTTTTTGTTTAGTGTTTACATGGCGAGCGTTCAGCAGTTCAGTTCGAGTTTTGTATTCGTTGAAAATGACCGTAAATCCGGGTTCATTTCTTATATTTTACATTTTGATTGTATACAAATTAAAGTGCGTGAAATGTATGAAATGGAGCGTCACCGAACTCATGCTGTGTGAAAAATGGTATACGGACTTTTATTTAAATGGCCGAATCCTTCTATTAAATTCACATGTTATCGCGTTGAAAACGCGCGCTCGTGTGAATAAATGTTAGAGCAAACCAATGATCTCAAAGCGGGCGTCAACGCCGTAGGCATTGGCGCCTCGTCGAGGGTGCGTCGGATCAAAACACGCGTTAGCATGTGAACGACTTGAAGAAAAATTTTTTCATCTTTAATTGTTTATAACTTTTGCAATTTTTTATGTGCTAATACACACGCTTTTGGCACATTTTTCTAAGCGTCATTCCGGATAAAATGAGCTATCGCAAATAGTTTTAAGAGCAGTATCTCTATTTTGGACAATTTTCAACTTATCGACTAGACTATTAGCATTAGACATTACTAGCGGACCCAACAGACATTGTCCTCTTGTGGTAATTATAAATCTATCAATTATGATTTTGAATTATGGATAAAACAAATACAATAAAATCTTTAAAAAAAAACAATAAAACTTTCTTTAAAAATAAAATAATATCCTAGAACCTGATTGTATCGTCACCTACCAGGGGAAAATAGTAAATCTAAACCAGCTCGAGATTCAGTGCAATCACAACCTTAACATATTTCAGCAGAATTCTCAAGCTGAGCCTCATTTCACAAAATGAAATTTTTTAAACGTCAAAATGTATCATAAGTATTTTTTTTTCTTATAAAAATACCATCAAACATTTCTGTTGTTTTCCAAAAACTTTCTTTTACACTATCCTTGTCCTGGAACTTACGAACACAACACAAGGCTGTGTGCTATCAACCACACTGTTTCTTCTGCATATCAATGATATGCTGCAAATCAGCAGCATTCATTGCTATGCCGATGATAGCACGAGAGATGCCTTGTATACCGGCCGCGCTAACATTTCTCGGGACAACGTCACTGAGAGTCGATCCAAACTTGTGTCTGAAATCGAAGCCTCCTTAGAAGGAGTTTCTGATTGGGGTCGACTTAATCTAGTCCAATTTAACCCAACGAAGACAGGGGTTTGCACGTTCACCGCTAAAAAGATACCATTTGTCGTATCGTCTCGCTTTGAGAGCACTTCCTTAACTGCCACAGCCAGCATCGGAATCCTTGGCTTTGATTTATCCCAAAGGCAGATTTAAAGCCAAATTAGCCTCGAAGAAGCTTGGTGTGCTGAACAGATCTAGACAGTATTTCACCCCGGCCCAGTATTTGACCCCTTGGCGTTGTGTAGAGATGTAGCTTCACTCTGCATTCTCTATCACCTGTATAATGGGGAGTGCTCCGAGGAATTGTTCGGACTTATACCAGCCGCAGCGTTTTGCCATCGTTCAACGCGACAAAACATTCATCCCTATCATCTGGATAATTGGCAATCCACCACTGTGCAGTTCTTCAGAAATTTCTTGCCTCGCACAACCAATCTCTGGAACAAATTGTCGCCTGCAGTACATACGGACCGATACGACCTTCAAACTTACAAGAAAAGGGTGTACTCCCATCTCAAAGGCCGGCATCGCACTTGTGACTCTTGAGTTGCAGGTGTCCATGGGCGAAGGTAGTCACTTACCATCTGGTGACCCGTCTGCTCGTTTGCCATGTATAATATTTAAAAAAATCAGCCAAGCCGTTCACGAGTGATACTCCGACACACAAATGTGACAATTGATTTTTCTAATATGTACTAGAATTAGTTCGACCGAATAACTTGAACTGCCATTGTTTAGACTTTTGTACCATGACAAGTCCCTAATACGCCCTCCTATCTTAAAGAACGCTTCAAATTCTTAAACGATACACATTCAAGGCTCCTAAGGTCGTCGGAGAATTTGACTTTAAAAATGCCACAGCATTCCACAAATTTTATGGACAAATCATATAATCATATACAGTGCAGGCTATCCGTTTGTGGAACGCGTTACCATTGCCCATTAGACGGGCACAAACACTGTCCAGCTTTAAGATACTATTAAAGGAACACTACTTGACTTGGTAAGTGGTTGAGGGTCTGATACTGTGTATTTGTACCTTTTTATCTGTAAGTGCGTATATTTTTATTATTGTATATATGCATGTTTGTATGTGTGTATATTTGTATATATATTTATAAATATATATATATATATATAATTTTAGTTTTAAGTTTATAATATTAATAGCAAACTCGCAAATGTATATATTATTGCAAAGTGTTTAATTAATTGTACACTGCAACTCCCCATCTCATTCATAATTTCTTTTTCCATCCAATGGTTGCCTTGAAGAAATCGCAAATCGCGATAAGGTCGCCAATTGTACTCAGTCTTTAGTTTGGTAAGAATCTACACATTATGTATACAAGTTTGTATTCATTTCTTTCTTTGTCGTACAATAAAGAGTTTATCTTATCTATCTGTCAAGTCAAAATATGTATATAGTGGAGCCCTGAAAGCTAAATATAGCAGCAAGCTGTTTTTACATTCTTTTTTGCACATATTGTTAAAAAAAGTTAATTTTCTACACTTCTTCATTTATGTGATTATTATAAACATTAAGTATTTCAAATTACACATTCCTGTCTGTGAGTTTATGCTTAAAAAATGCCTACTAAGAATTCGCCTAACCTATTAATATACAGATTTAGTTTTGCCGTTACTGAATAAAGTTAGTTAATGAATAAATAATAATAACTTTACACATCTTACACACGGCCGTCTGATCCCAAACTAGGCCGAACTTGTAACCAGACTGCTGATAAACATACTTAAATATTTCTAAATACATACATATTATAATAGGTAAATTACACCCAGACGCAGAACAAATGATCATGGTCATCACAAAATGATTTGTCCTGGGTGGGAATCGAACCCACGACCTCCGGCTCAGCAGTCAGAGTTACTAACCACTAGACCAACAGGCCAGTCAAAATATGTTCATAGTATTAAAAAAATGTCCCCTTCTAAATCTGCAGATTGTGACGGGCAGCTACAGAACCTTACACTGCGTGGCCAGATACGCTCTTAGGCTACACATTAGATGTCGGTATTTTTAAAGGTGATTTCAGACGAAGATGTAGGTTTCCATGGAATTATTATAATATCCCACCCCGGCTTCGCACGGGTAGCATATTCATCTTCAACAATCATCAACATATTTCAATCCATTTACACAAAATCTTAACAAATTAAATACTTAAACCTACCTCATGAATCACTCTGTTTATTAGTGAAAACCGCATGAAAATTCGTTCAGTAGTTTTTCAGTTTATCGCGAACAGGCAGACAGACAGACGCGGCGGGGACTTTGTTTTATAATATGTAGTGATAAAAATCTTCTTAAGTTGAAAGTACTAATTACATTTCAATGGAACCCGAAATGGCCCCTTAATGTTTCTTTTTGTACTCTGTTTAAAATGTTAACGACGAAGCTTCATTAAAGAAAAAGGGTTCGGTAAAATTGATCCTTTCCGTGAATTTATCGAGGCGAGGTTTCGACAAACTTATTATCGTTTAGGAACAATGTTTTATTCCTATAAACGAACCTTTGGGTATAATTTGCTCCATAAAGTGTAATAAATTGTTTTGCTCGCATCTTGTGTGTGTTAAATTTCGTTCGTAAGTACACTTTCTTTTAACGAAAGTTGGGACTGTAAGAAATAAGTTCTAGAACAGAATAGCTAATAATATTTCATACAGAAGGTTCACTCTGAGGAGACGTTTAAATAAATGGCCACTCTCAAAACTACGCAATAAAGTATACATTACATAAAACATTACAAACTCGTACGGTAATAAATATTTGACGACACGAATGGCGCAATGGTTTATGTGGTCACCTCGCCACTACACCGCGCCGTCACGCCGCGAGTGTTGTGGGTTCAAATCCCACACAGGACAAAAATTTGTGTGATCCACAAATAGTTGTCCCGAGTCTAGGTGTTCTTTGTGTCCGTTGTTTGAATGTTTGTGAAGCCCCCCGCGACACAGGAATATTCCTAATGCGGGAGTTGTCTATAAAAAAAAATACTTTTTAAATATTGTAGTAGGTATCAAATCACAATAAATAATCGTATTGAATTCAGTTACGTATACTATTTTTGACAAATTAGTGGGCGTGACAGGTATGTGACCGTCGAGCAAACCCTTTGCTCGAGCAAATTATACTGCGCAAAATGTGGGAAAAGTTTTTTTCCCCTGCATCCTCCTTCTGAATACAAGCGTGAGTTTATGTATTTTTAATCCCCGACCCAAAAAGAGCGGTGTTATATGTTTGACGTGTGTGTGTGTCTGTGTAGTCACTGTGTGTCCCAATTTCCCAAACGAATAGACCGATATTAGGGTGATTTTTTTTTGGTTGATATCTGACTTGATCGAGAGTGTTCTTAGAATAATTCAAGAAAATCTGTTCAGCCGTTTGAAGATCATCAGCTCTTTTCTAATGGTTGAAGGGATTTTCGAGTCGGGGTTATTTTGAATTTATGATTATTGACAGAGGTATATGTATCAAAATAAACCAATTATAAAACTCTCGATACTCTTTTTGTCTAAAATTATGTGGCTAGTCTGCATATTTAAATGTAAAAGTCCAGACTTTAGTGCGTTTGTGTATACGTGTTTAGGGGCAACTACTTTGAAATTGGTTTTATTGTAAACCGTTAATTCTACTCATTTGTTGACAATAATTTTATTTATAAGTGAAGTTATATAAGTAAATCACGCTATTTAACAACCTCCTTTAATTATTATTTTAACTTGATGTTTTTTTCTTTTCAGATGCACTTATTTAAGTGACATTTCGGCATTGAGTGAAATTAATTTTGCAAGCTGTTTCTAAACCCAGTACATATGAAGCGTAAACTATGCAGAACATCTTTTAATTGCGACGACATGGAAGAGCTTAATGTGGTAAGTATGTAGTACATAGTATACATATGTTTATATATATAAATAGGCAAAGTCAAAAAGGTTAAGGACCATTTTAACTGGTGTACCTACATCTTATTATATAGTTAATACTTGGTCTAAATCAAGCCAAAAAAGTGAGTTTTTGTGAGGAGAAATAAATAAAGATTATTTTTATTATTATTTTCTCTTATGTTTGTCAACCGATTTCTTTTTCTTAGATAGGTAAAGACAATACAGTGCAGTACCTTTCTGTCCTGTGTTTGTCAACAGAGGGCACAAAAAACAATTTATTCATTTTTTTATAGAAGACACAACAGTTTAGAACCTTTTTACCCCTTTGTTAACCGATATTATTTTTTTTTTGTTTTTTTTTTTTGTTTAACACATATTGAAGAGCTTCAGTGTTATCAATAAAAAATGGTAAAAGTTAGGTAGTTAATTTTTTTTATATATATTTGACAAAAGGGTTCAGTGTCTTTTCTCGCCTGTCAATCTTTTTTTTTTTGTTTATTAGCTGTTAATGAGTTTTAGCTGTTTTATCAGCAAAAAAAAAATATTTTTTATTACAACTCTTGGTAATAAAAAAAATTATTAGCTTTTTTCTACCTTCGTTGGGCTTAGGTGTTTTAAAAGTATATGGTTTCAGATGAACAATGCACGAATGTATAAGAGTAGACAAAAACTATAGAAAAATGCAAATTTAGTTATTTTTTTATTTTCAGAAAAATACACATTATTGTTTACAGATAATCATTACACAATAGTTAATAAGTACTTGGTAATATCTATAAAAACTGTGGTAGGTAGTAAAAATAATGAGGTATATAATGAAACAATATAAGCAGCTGGGTTGCAAATAGGTTCTATAGCTAGGTGTTACCTAATAAATACTTAGGGAAGTGGAGTTGGTATAAATACTATGAAACCATACCTAAGACCGAAACCAAAAATTTACTTTAAGCGCACCCTTAAACTACAAGAAACTTGGTATTAAATATTGGCATTGCATTTAATTCTAATTAATAAAAAGAGGTGTATAAAATTGGTAATCTTGGTATATCGTTAAAAATAACCGTAGTTAGCTTTGTAATCTGTAAATTAGATAATTGGGTAATCTAAAGTGATAAACTATATTATGAAACAACCTATTACAGATTTATCACATTTCGAATATAGCTTTGTTAAACTAATAATTTACTAAAAATATCATAGAAATATATTTACTTTATAGAACCTAAAAGAACAAAGTATTTACTTTGTAAGCGATAAAAATACCCATTTTATTCAATATAGATGAAACAGTATAAAGTCTGTATTTGTTTAGGTTCCCGTTTAATGAAATAGAAGCGTGTGATGCGTTTATTAATAGATATTTAGTTCATCCCAAAAAGGGTTTAAGTTAATTGAATTTCGGGTAAAGATAGTACATATCTAATTATGTAATATATGCTTTTGAATTTGCTTCACACTTCTAAATCAATTACCGGAAGGTTTCCGGGAAATGTTTCCATAATATGTATCCATTTTCCGTCGTCAAAGTTTGAGGTTGTTTGAAAATAACATGTCGCTTTCTCCTTTAAAGCACCGGTTTTAATAAAACCTGTTTTTTATTGTGTAATGGTACAGGCGTTTGTCTTTCAACTCACCCAATAGAAAGTGACGATGAAGACGAAGATGGTACACGCCTTTCCAAGAGAAACCTATTCACTCTACTCTTGAACATTCCAATATTATAATTATCTGGAAAAATAGACGCAGGCAGTACATTCCAGAACTTGGCCACCCGAACCAGAAAGGAGGTGTCAAAACGTTTCATTTGACTTTTTTGTGTTTCGACAATGAAGGGGTGGAACCTCTATCTGCGTCTAGTCATCCGATGAAGGAATTAGTTCGGGTCCAATTAGTTCGTAGATACCCTTCGCACACTCTTCAAAGTAAATCCTACAGAAAACCGATAAGCAGGTGACTTTGCGACGATGCTCAAGATTATTCTACTATAATATTAAGTCTTCAAATGATGAGAGAGATAGAGAGAGAGACAGATAAAGAGAGAGAAAGAGAGCCACCAGTAAATTGTAAACTCCAGTCGTGGGTCGGAGTTGACAGACACCTTTTTTTCTTTTGTTTGTTTGTTTAAACGCATTAAATCTTTGGAAAGTCTCGTTAAGTCGAAATTGAAAAATTATTAATTATTATGTTGTATATCATAGCCAGATTCACGAGGAATAGTATAGGCTATTTAGCACTAGGTCACAGTACCTCTCAGTTAGCCTTAAACATTGATTTTTGTTAAGTAGATCGGAAGAAAAAGTGCTTCTGATCTGACGTAAACCCAATGATTGTATGACAAAAATTTATTAATAAGTGATTTATAAGCATTATTATTGGGCAAGGGCTATTAATCCTTACGAGCGAAAGGTACTTCATCATCAACACAATTTTATGAAGATAAACTTAGCCCTTCATAGCGCATTATTTGGACGCATAGGTTAGGAGATAATGAAAAATTATTCAACACTCGGCTCGGTTCTCGGTAGCGGCGAACGGGCCGTGTGACGCATCCCTTTTTTAATCGTGTGAAACCACCCTGGGTAAACACCTCACTGGGACTAGGTGAAGTGGTATGTCGAAATCGAACCGACTAAAACCACACGGTGTTTCGTCACAAGCGAGTCTTGTAAGGGACTCGGGGTATATCATAGGAAAAAAGGCCCCGGGAACTGAGCTGACCTTAGCTGGCTCTTAAACACTCGGCAGCTTCATCATTGCATGCTTTGGCGCTCTTTCGATGAAGATAGGCGTCCGCAGAACACATCACGCCACCATATCAGGCCTGCTTCTGCTAGGGTAACGGGCAGGTATCGTGTCATTCTGGCCGACCGACAAAAAACGAGCATTGCCCGGAAGATACGAACTGTAACCGCCTGCATGCCAAGAAATGTCACTAAAATATCGTCCATACTGAAGTATCATAAATCACCAATAAGTGATTTCTTTTAAATTATACGCGAATGAAACCGCCGGGCACAGCTTGTATGCAAATAAAGAATGAACGGTTTCGCATTGTCCTGATGTGTGATTCGCCATTCGCAGATGAAAGTAAGTATTTCATAAAAGGCTACATGCCTTTACATGACACTAGGTACAAACTTAACCCATTAGTGACATATTTCAAACGACGGTTTTATCCGCGTAAGTCCCGATGCCGTGGGAATATCGGGATAAAAACGCCTAGCTATGTATTAATCCAGGTATCCAGCTATCTACATACCAAGTTTCATCGCAATCGGTTCAGTAGTTCTTGCGTGAAAGAGTAACAAATCTTCATACATCCATATTTCTCTACATCCTCATAAACTTTCACGTTTATAATATTAGTGGGATATTATCAAAAACTATGTCTTTGGTCACTGTTAATATTATGGTAGCATGAAACATAATTTAAAAAAACTAGTACAAAAAAACTTTATTTTTAAGCATTTGTACTTATAATTAAAACTTGTTTTGCACTAAAAAGGGTAAAATAAATTATTTAAAAAAAAATTAAACCGACTTCAAAACCACAAATAGGCACTCAAAAGCGAAATATAAATTAAAATAATTATTATAAGCGCTACCCACTCATCTATTTGAAGTCGGTGCCAGCCAAGTCTAATAGGTACAAATATCTACCTACTTACTACATACATACATTCTATCTACTACCTACTTGGCTTGGCTGGCACCGACTTCAAATAGATGAATGGGTAGCGCTTATAATAATTATCCTCCTCCTGACTCCATCATCAGATCAGCTCAATAGTAGATTATTGCATTGTTACTAAACTTACATAAGTATGCAAAATTTCAGCTTAATCGGAAACCGGGAAGTGGGTCATAATTGACTTCTAAGATTTAATTACATTGTCAGTTAGTTAGCTTTTCCTTGAGATTCCACCATCAGATCCTGACTTGATGATAATGGGACAACCTCGGCAGTATGCCCTTTTGAACTAAAAAATATTTTTTTTTAATCGGTTCACAATTGGCGAAAATATCGATGAACATACACAAAACAAATACATACAGACGAACATAGAACCTCCTCCTTTTTGGAAGTCGGTTAAAAAGTGTATATTTCGTTATGGAGAGGAGAGAGAATGATGTCTATCACCATAAACTTACGTTAGTATATTAAGTTTATGTCTATCACAAACCTCTGAAATTTCTGTCTCCCTTGTGGTGTTCACTATTATATAAAATGAAAACAACTTCCAATGCAATTAAATTTTTATTTAGTGTGTACAATCAGTAAAGCAAACTAGAACAGTAAAATTATTGTAGCATAATTTACACTTTTTTATTAGACGTCAGTCTCGAAAATTATAGAAAACTATAATAAATGTAAAAAGATCCCAGTATCAGATAGCAATATAAATATATTCTAGATCCGATTGACAAAATTACGAAATCTATTAAAATTACGAAGAAAACGATTAGCACACAATTTAAAAAGAAATCGATTTAAGCTGATAAATTTAAGTTTTCTTCTTCTACTTCATCAAGGTCGGGCTCTAAAGCTGGTCGAGGCTCTGAATAATAAGAAGGTTTTTCAGGATAATCTCGATCTTCCTCGGTCTCAATTCTATCTTTATGCATCTTAACAAAAGTTTCTTGAGCATTTAAAGCCTGTCTTCGTTCTTTGCCTTCGGCAATAGTTTCGTCCCAATTAAATGGTACCTTATACGGGTTTTGTTTTACAGTAATAATAGCGTTTTCCTTAAGATATTCATAATCTTCTAAATATTCCTTCTTAAGCTGTTCTTTGTCACTTGACAAAAGACTTTTTTTTACTTTTTCAGGTTTTTTTACCGCTTCTGGGAACAAAATGGCAACAGTATCATTGAATATTACTTTCTGGTTTTTCATTATATCTAACATTCTTCTTTCTTTCTCTAAGCGCTGCGCTTCAAGTTCTCTCAACGGTTTTTCATGTTCTATTAATTCTGCTCGATTTATTCTTTTCTTGACTGCAATTGTGCGTTCTATTAGCTTTTGTATGATCCTTTGCCATCTTTCTTCAGGACCAATTACTTTCATACTAGCTAACTTTCTAGCTTCAGCTTCTTCTTCTTGTCTCTTTTCTTGTTCTTCTCTAAGTCTACGTTTTTCTTCTTCCTTTTCAGCAAGAATAGCTCCTTCTTTTCTTTTCATTTCAAGTAAGATATGCGGGTTACTTTTCATGTACTTGTCTTGCCACACGATAAAATTGTTCATAACGTTTAACTCTCTTTGCATCATAACTTCCATTCGTCCGTTATAAATAGTACTTTCCAATTGAAATATAGGAGGATTTAAATACATCCTAAGTGAACCGTTGCCGTCGCTGACTCCGATCAAATTTTTCGTTAATGGTAGAGGGTGTAGATTAATATCTGTAAGCATAGTACCAGACAGTGTTTGAACAGATATAGGTTGATCGCTTCTTAATAATAAATCCCATGTCTCGAGATCCCCTTCACACGTAGAAATAAAAAGTAAACTTGGTTTATACAAAGACCATACTCCATCAGTTAAACGGTACGGTCGTTTCTTCCAGGTCAATGGACGACCTGCCAATTTGTCACTCCAAATTGCAAATATTTTTCCTCCAACGGTTAATGTTAAACTATCCATAAGGGGATTTTTAGTACAACTAGATACAACCCCATCATGTATACAACAATTAAATTTTATATCACAGTATTCAGAATTCACTACCTCACCCGTATTGAACTCATGCCCTTCCCAAGATACTTTTACCACATCTCCATGCTGTGAACCACAGTAAAGGTTCGTATTTATTTCTGATCGGTCTTGTGGTAAGATACTACAGCAAAAATACTTTCGGCCCTTGCCATCAGTTTTTGGTGTATGAGTATAGTTAAGAGGAGGAGAGGTCATAGCAAAAGCTTGCAAACATAGTGTTTGTGGTTGACCCGCTGTACCTAAAATGATCTTATAGCATGGTTGTAAAATACGGTCCAATATTTTTAAGGGTGAAATATCAGTAAGTAAACCCGAAGGTCTTTTGGAAACTCTTTTTGATTTTTTCACTTTTTTTCCTTCAAATATGTTTATGTTTTCGGTAGTTAAATTCCATATAAGGATATTTCCATCTTCTGAGCTCGTAATAAACTGTAACGACTGTTTTCCTTTATCGTTTAATATCATTTTACCAGTAGGTGTAACGGTGAAATTCGGTGACAGCCATTTGATGTCAGTTATGGGTCCGTAATGACTAGTCATTTGATTGCTTAACACAGTTGAACTTACAACAGCATTGTCTTGAACTGGTTTCATCCATCCCATGTGAGCATTCATAGCAATTTTATATTTTTCTCTTGTTTCACTTAACACTTCTATATTTTCAACGTTTTCAAGTTTATTAGTAATGTCCCAAACAACGACTTGGCCATTTATACAACCACCAACAAGAATGTTTTCATTGAAAGGGCAAAACGAAAGAGCCTTAACTTCTCGAGGTGATTCCAAATAAAGTTTTGGTAGTAGGCTATCTATATGGCTCCAGATCATAACAGGATTCAGACCATATACAGCTCTTTGAATAGGATCTGGGCGTGAACTCAAAGTCTTCATGACTTTTGGTGATCCGTCAGAATAACAAATAGCCACGATTCCAGACCACATCGGGTGAAATACAGCACAAGATACGTATTTATCTTTAGCTCTGACATCTGTAAAACAGACATATTCTTCAAAAGTCATCGTGGTATATGTGTCTGTTGATTTTTGCATAATTAAGTTTGGGTAATCATTGCAATATATATCCATAACCGTGTTAAGTTCTATAATTGAATTCATTTCAACCGTTTTAGAAGATATAAAATGATTTAATAATTTTATATAAGAAGGTCGACGCAAACGCTGAAATGCAGCTCTATAAGCAATTAGGGCAGCTTCGTCAGGTTTTTCAGCCTCCTTTTCATCTTCATCATCAGAACTTTTTACTTCAGTGTGTTCTTCTCCATCTACTAGTGTCTTACCATCGTCTCCCCCTCCTCCTACTTCAGTATTGTCACTTGATCCTAAAGCATCTGCAATAGACTGTGTCCACTTATTTTGAGGATATCTTAATACGGTTTGTGCACTTTTGTTAACCAACGGAGGAGCTGCTTGAATAGCACAATCAACTCTACGCCGAAACACATTATTGAATTTCTGTCGATATGGTGTTAATTCTATGTAACCGTCTCTAACAGCATTGGCGTCTCTGACCTGAAATGTATTTGGTTCATACTCTGTGGGAAATTTAGATTTTATTTCTACTTCCATCAAATTCCTAGTATTTCTGGGTAATAGACTAATTATTTCTCTTTCGCTACCTAAGCTAATCCAAGGTCTGGGTTTCTTTTGTACAGCTTTTTCTAGTTTCTTTTCTTGCCTTTTGATAAATCTATCAGACTGCTGCTTACAGTGATCTCTTGCCTCTTTAGTACAACAAACATAATATTCATCTGAATCTTTTGACTCGTCAACAATGTACCCTATAAGAATGTTTACATCACTATATGCCTCAATTTCTTGTCTTAACAAGAAAAATTCTGACAGTTCCCCACCTACGGTAATATTCTCCATAATTTTAGCTTTTGGGACTTCTTTCCAAGGGTATTGCACGGTTACATGGACACCTACAACGACTTCAATTTGTATTTGTGTTTCCTCACCCAATATTACTTTTACTACACCTTCAACGTCATATTTTGGTATAAATCTCTTCCTTCGCGGTTTTCGCTGAACTTGAGTAGACGTGGATGACATCTTGATATCTTTAACTTGAACTGGAAGAATTGATATTTAATATAATATAATTGTTAGCTTTAAATCGTTATGAAGTTCAATATTATATCATTTGACAGATTAGTAAATTAAAAAAATATATTTATTCCTCCTGCACAGTATAGGAAATGAGTATGCATATATTGAAGTGAAAACTTTTTGCTAAGCCCCATACAGTTATCTAGGCCTTAGCGGGTTAATATAAATTAAACTGTGGACTGTATATCATAGGCGTTAACAATCTTCGAATTAACTCGTGAAAATACAATGAAGTGTCCGTGTCCCCGTCTATCGCGCGACGCGTTGGGTGAGACGGGCGGTGCGGCTGTTGCTCAACCGCCCGCACTCCACCCCCCGGGTTGCCTGCGGGTCGATGACCTCGGCGTTGCTCCGACATACTCCCCGGGTTGAAGATTCTTCAACAATCCAGAGGCAGCGGGCAGATGCAGTTGAATGCGCGACGAATGGTGCCCCTCTTCGTCTTCAGCTCGGTCACCATCGTGACGCCGTCCACTCCTGGGTACGTCTTTATGACGCGCCCCAGAGACCAAAGCAGGGGAGGTGTAGTCTTGTCCTTAATGAGGACCAATGCTCCTTGCTCGAGTTCTCCCCTAGAACCAAACCATTTCGACTTTGTCTATAGTAATGATGTGTACTCGTTGTGGAATCTCCTCCAGAAGTGTTCTCGAATGTATTGAATCCTTTTCCACCGGTCCAATCGCGTCAAGTTAGAATCGGACACTCTGGAGTGTGGTACAGTTAGGAGTTGTCGTCCAATTAGGAAGTGAGAGGGAGTTAATGCCGAAAAATCATTTGGGTCGGACGAAAGTGGAGTAAGAGGTCGTGAATTTAATACTGTCTCTATCTGAGCAAGACAGGTAGTCATTTCCTCAAACGTGAAATGCGTAAGATGCAGTAAATGGTGTTTACAAGATTTCACTGCGGCCTCAGCGAGCGAATTAAAGTGAGGACTGAGGACCCGTTATTGGACGTGATGCTTCGAGGTTTGCCTCGACGCGCCACGAACCGATTTAGGGCAGCCATATAAGCTTCGGCGGTAAGATCCGAGACGAGCTCCAAATGTACAGCCTTAACTGCCGAGCAAACAAAGACGCACACAACATAAGATTTTGTTAGTTTGCAGCCGCGACCCTTACGATCGGCTACCAATACTGGCCCGGCATAATCAACGTAAGAATTTAAGAAAGGGAACTCGAGGTGAGTTCTTGAAGAGGGTAGTTGACCCATAATTGGCTGTACGTCTTCAGCCTTATGTCTAAAACATTTATGATACCTATTCACGGTAAACCTAGCCAAGTTCCTACCATTTAGAGGCCAATATGTTTGTCGAATGTGCGACAATAGCAACTGTGGGCAAATGTAGAGGCTTTAAATGTTGCATTTCAAATATGAGCTTTGTTAGTCTGTGCTTACTGCATATTACGATAGGATGGTTGACGCTAAAATCGTAGGGCGAATTAAGGAGCCCACGCGGATGAGATTGTGATCATCTAAGAAAGGGGTCAGAGGAAGCAGCCTGCGTTTGCGTGGTAAGGCTTGACCCGCTTTCAATAAATTCCATTCGTCGGGAAACATCTCAAGTTGTGCATAATGAGTAAGTTAATTTAATGATTTCTCTAATTCTATAATAGAAGGATCGCCGCGTAACTTATCCTTGTGTTTCAGGTTATAAATAAATCTCATTACATATGTCGGTACTCTATGTATCTTCGTTAAACTAGAATACCTTTCTAATAAACTACGAATGAGTGATGAATGCGTGGTTACGTTTGAATGAAAACTACTGGATGAATGATCACTGTTGCTACTGCTACTACTAATTGTATGTGTCACTACTTCCGGTAGATCGTGTCTCCCAGAATCTGGCGTTTTAGGCCATTCCTTTTCATCAAGCAACAAAAAGGAGGGGCCAGACCACCATTGCGGTGTGTCTCCGATAATATCAGCATTCAGACCACGGGAAACAAGATCCGCCGGGTTGTCCTTCGAGTTGTCCGTTATTCGTTGTCCGTCCTTCGTGCTCCAGGTATGACCATAAGTGCTCTCCTGTATTTCGTTGACTCTATTTCTAACAAAAGGTTTTAAATGGCTAGAAGAAGTAAAGATCCAACCTAGGACTATGGTCGAGTGACACCAGAATCTACATTTATGGATGGGTATAGTGAGCGATTCCCGAACCTTAGTACACAGCCTTGCACCCAGCAAAGCTCCACAAAGTTCCAGCCTCGGTATCGTCGTAGGTTTTATAGGCGCTACACGATTTCTAGAGACTAGAAGTTGCATGCTAGTGTCACCAATACTGTTACACGAACGGACGTATACGCAGGCTCCGTAGGCCTTCTCAGAGGCATCGGTAAATGTGTGTAATTCGTGTACAATAGAGTCTTCACGCAAAACCCAACGGGGAATTTTTAAAGAATTTAAACTTTTAATTGTGCTTTCAAACGCGAGCCAAAGGTTCTCAATTTCAGGCGATATTTCGTCGTCCCAGTCATATTGTTCTACCCAGAAACGCTGCATTACTACTTTGGCTTCATTTATGCATGGACCTATGAGCCCTAGTGGGTCAAAGATTTGACTGATAACTGAAAGGACGCGGCGCTTAGTGACTTTTGTTGGAGAAGTAATATTAATGCTGTAACCAAGCGAATCAGAGTCACATAACCACTTAAGACTTAGAGATTTAGAATCGGAGAGAATTAGGCCTTGTTCACAAAACTCTAGAACGTTGCTTGATTCATTACTACCGGTAATTTGTCTAATAATTTCTGGGTGATTGGACCGCCACTTACGTAAATTAAGACTGGCAGATAATAAAATATACTGTACCTTTTTTTGATATGTCAATAGTCTCCGATAAGCTATTTCCGCCATTTAAATAGTCGTCGATATAGAAGTCACGCTGTATGGCTGACTGGACTCTACAGTCTTCGACGTCATCAGCCAGACTCACTAAACATTTAGTGGCTAAGTAGGAAGCTGAAGAGACTCCGTATGTGACCGTGTTCAATGTATACGACTTAAGAGGCTCTGAGGAGTCATACCGGAAAACTATTTTTTGTAAAGGTCGTTGAATATTACATAGTTCAATAGCTCTGTACATCTTCTCTACATCACCTGACACCACATACCTATGTTGACGAAAACGTGTCAGTATACTGAACAGATCGTCTTGCACTACAGGACCGACCATTTGAATGGCGTTAAGAGACACTCCTGAACTAGTGGAGGCTGACGCGGCAAATACTACGCGTAGTTTAGTAGTGGAGCTAGAGCTACGAATGACTCCATGATGGGGTATGTAGTATTCTTTCGCGGAGCTTTTGTTTGATGCAATGTTAGTAGATGTACAGTCTAATGTCATGTGACCAAGTAGTTCATACGAGGGCGACACTGAAAATTTCGGGAATCAAGGAAGTGACACAACATTACTATTTAAAAATGTATTTATTGCTTTTCGAAGTATTCTCCGCGAAATTTGACACATTTTTCCATACGATGGAACCAATCATTGAAGCAACCATTCCATTCGGAAGTTGGGGTCTCCAAAATGGCCGTTTCGTAGGCGTCCACAGCTTCTTCAGGTGAAGAAAATCTCTGATTCTTTATTTTAGGGAAAGTATAGAAATCATTAGGGCTTAGGTCGGGACTGTACGGCGTATGGTCTAATAATTCTATGTTTTCTTGCTCTAAAAACTCTTTTGTTCTGTGCGCGGTGTGAGAACTCGCAATGTCGTGATGGAGGATGATGCGGCGGTTGCAGTTCTCTTTACGGAGTTCGGAAACGAACTGTGGCAAACAAATGCTAGCATACCATTTTGCATAAACCATTCTTTGTCCCTCAATAGGAATAGTCGCAACATGGCCGGTTTTGGAGACAAACGTGGCCACCATTTTTTTTTGCAACACTCCGTGAACGAACAATTTTAGTTGGCTTTAACTCATTTTCGAACACCCAAACTCGTGACTGGTTTTTTGTTTCGGGTTCGATTTGCAATCCAGCGATAAATTGTGGTTTTGGATGGGGCTTCATCACCAAATGCAGAAAGCATCCGGTCAACACACTGTTTTTGTGTTAAACCGCTTCGAAAGTCATAATAAATCATCGTTCTTGAATTTTCTCGAGTCAATTCCATTTTCTCAACGACTAAACAAGTTTCACAAGACCTTGTGAGAAGACCGAGAATCTTTTTTTTTTAATAAATAAATGGTATTCGATTTTTAAAACCAAGGAGTTTTCAATTAAAGAGATTTTAATATGATAGGAATAGTGGAAATATTCCATTCCCGATACTTTTAGTGCAGCCTATGTATTCGATGTATTCGCGCATGAACTCGATATATTGCCTTTTGAATAAAGGGTCACGATTGAAGCGACGCTCTAAAGATAAAAAACGCCTTTTCGCAATGTCGTATGAGTCTCCTAAAGTGTTTGGATCTCCTTTTAGTGGCATTTTGACGACAAACCTGCCGTCGTCTTTTCGGACGGTGGTTTGAATAAAATGTTGTTCACACATTTTTTCTTCAAAAGAATGTGAATGTGTTTTTGATACTGTGTCAAGCTCCCAGAATTGAGTAAGGTCGGGAGTGACGTCTAAATGGTTACAAAATCGGGAATAGGGATCTCCCTTTGAATGTTGTGTGATACTACCGGACACGAGCCATCCCAGCTTTTCGCACAGCTTAGGAAGGTTTTTCCCTAAATCTATTATATTTTTGCTTAACACACTCCAAAACACCTCAGCTCCCACTAGAATGTCTACGACCGACAAAACCCTGAAATTCGGGTCTGCTAACTGAAGTCCTGATGGGATCCGTAAGTTTTTGATGTGCACGAATGAAGACGGCAGAACTTTTGTGATTTCGGGTAAAACGTAACACTCGATATATAATGTATAGGCACAGCATAAAGACTCCACTGTTAGGTGACAAGACTGTGTACTTATAGATGTGTGATTATTTATACCCGTTACCTTTCCGCTCGTACTGTGTCGTGACAAACCCAGTTTCTCCATTAAGCTCTGCGTGATAAAGTTCGCCGTACTGCCATTGTCCAGTAGCAAGCGCGCAGTGTACTTCTTGCCCGTCCCTCTGTATACGTTCACCATAGCTGTGGACAGTAAAACATGCGCAGAAGTAGCTAACTGCATTTAATTGGCTGATAGTGCTACATTGGATGCAGAAAGCAAAGCAGAAGGCATATAATTAGTAAGAGGTTTGGGTTCACTCTCTAAATGATAAAGCGTATTGTGCTTGATTTTGCAATATTTGCAATGTGATAATTTACACTGTGCCGAATGACCTGCGCGTAAGCAATTAAAACAGACATTGTATTCTTTGGCTTTCTGCATGCGACTTTCGACACATTTCACATTTATATAGCGAGTGAGACTGAGAACAATGTAAACATTTATTAATTTTATTCATGTTATGATTCATTATAGAAGCACGCTTTTTAATCAAAGTTTTCAGTTCATCTGCCATTTTAGTATTTAAATTTCAAGAAAAGTAGCTATTAATGTGAATTAGAATCACTAGTATAAAATAAAGCTACAAATAGGCCGTGCGCAAGCAAAAGAAATCGTTAGAAACGTGTCAAGGTCAACGGCTTGAACAGCTGTTTGAATGTAACTATAACGGTCAATATGTGTACCGTCTTTGCAAAGAAAAATAACTATTAATGCAAATAATGTATGTAGTTGCTATAAGAATGCACTATTAAGCACTTTATGAGGCAATATCATTATTAAATTCACTTTTGAAATAAAATAGAAGGTGATACAAATTTCGGCGTATTAAGAAGGCACAGGAAAAGCTAATTGTAACGAACTCACTCAACCCTGTATTTATACTCCCAAGATGACATCAACTTCTTCGACAGCGATACAGGCTGCAGCGGAAACGACTTCTTATTTGCAATCTTCTTGGTCGGGGTAAAACTCCAAAAACGACCGTTAACTTTGACGAAGATACCGGCTAAAACTGGTTTATTTTTTCTTGACGGTTTGGATAACCACTGATAGCGATGAAGGACCACTGTCTTAGCGGGTTAATATAAATTAAATTGTGGACTGTATATCATAGGCTTTAATGCCGTTAACAATCTTCGAATTAACTCGTGAAAATACAATGCAGTGTCCGTGCCCCGTCTATCGCGCGATGCGTCGAAAAAGCGAGTGACGCGTTGGGTGGAGAGGGCGGTGCGCGCGCGGCTGTTGCTCCGCACCACACCGCCCCGCACTCCACCCCCCGGGTCGCCTGCGGGTCGATGACCTCGGCGTTGCGCCGACACAGTTTATATTATGTTAATTCTTATTAATAACTGAAAATGTACAATATTAACGTCACTTAATATACTTCTCATCTAAACACGTCTGAAGTTTGGTTTTGTGTGAGTTTTATGTATTTTTTTTACATTTAACAAAAAATAATAATAATGCCAGTTAATTGTAGATATTATGAGGTATCGTTTAACGAATATTAATGTTTCAAATTAAAATTAAATTTCTTTAGCTATCGTGTTTTGTTTAACAGGGCCTCACTTGCCGTCATTAAATGGGTTAGGCTACATCGAAGAGGGTCTGGAGCCGCATGTGGTACCCTACGCACATACTTGGTTATTTTACACGAATCGCAAACTTATCTGCTCACAAAAGCATCACACCGTTCGTTCGTCACTGCGGCGCCTTCGCGACTGGTTGGTCGTGTACTGAGTGTAAAGCGAACTTGAGACGCGTAGGTATGACTCGCTTTCCGGCCGTTTGTATGAAGATAGAATACTGTATAGATAATATTACCGCGACCATACTTTGTCATTTATTTTGTAATTTAGGATGATAATTTTAACGATGGGTACCGCCCACTTAGTAAAGTGCCACGCATACTGAACAACCAGACGAATATCGAAAATCATAGTATTTGTAGTAAGTATTGAATGTCGTAAAATAATATAACTGTAATACGTAGGTATCTAATGTAAGGTAGAACAAATATTGTCGGCTGTTACTTTACAAAAAAAGGCCACGTTAGCTCCGGTGAGGTGATGACCCGTGGAAGCCCTTCACACGATAAAAAAATAAGAATAGGCCATGCAGTCAAACATAATTCATCTCCACCATTTAAGGCTAAGAAAATACTAACTTTATTGCAAATGCCTGTGATAACGTGATAATGCGGATGACTAGAGAAAAGTCGTGGAACACACTAAAGAAAATATGCAAAAAGACTGGGAGCCAGATGTCCACGTCGATAACGTTTGTGAACAATAATATATTATCAACCAAAGGGACAGTTCTAGTAGTAGTGGATCTAGTAATGATGATGAATAATATTTTTATATTAAATAGAAAAAAAATGTTTTCTATTATAATCGACCATACAGCATAACCATGCAACTATCGAATCCAGGTTCCATGAAAATAATAATCGATAATTAAATAGGTTCAATAACGATTATGCACTAATGCATCCCTACTGCGAGCTGTCAAAATTATCATCCTACATTTGACAAAGTATGAAACTAAACATCTACTCGTACTCGTAGACCATCGAAAAACGTTGTATTTTATACGTCATGAAATAAGAGAATATATACTTACACTAATTGAAGTCAATTATTTAAAATCTAGTTTATTTGTCTTTTAGTTCAGTGAGTTATTTATCCTTCAATATTTTTTTTTGTAAATCTATAGTGTACTGATACGACGAGTTCACGTTTTTATTGAATGTATAAATAACTCGGCTTCTAGCTGCGTATCAAGATAAAACATCACATTTTATGTTAGACCTCCATCAATACAAATATACCAAAATAATATACCTGACTGAACCAATGTTTCATCTTTGGTCTCTTCTGCTTCCACAGATTTTGGCTTAACTGTTTCTTCCTCTTCTTCATCATAACTTGTTTCGGAAGAAGAATTCTGCACTGGTTGAATACATTTATTTTCATCTTCACTCTCTGAGTCGCTCATTATCTTTTCTTATGCAATATACCTGAATAAAATAATAGATACATCAGTATTTGGCTGTGATGTACTTGTAGTGTCATCTTTATTTACTTTTATATGTCTAGTATTTTTTAATGTTTAACCAGCAGTTGTAGATAATGCCTTCGGTAGCATTCATGGTAATATGTAAACAAATATATTAGCATCATCAAGCGATGCCTTATTTTATTATTCTTTGTATCTATAAATCTATAAATACATGTATAGATTATTTTACATGAGTTATGTTGAGTAGATAAAGTGTTTTATGCTCATCTCCCGAAATCATCTGTTGTAGCTTGGACACCATCTAAGTCTAACGTACACGTTAAGACAAATTCAACAACCTCATACACGATGGAGTTATATTGAGTACCTAGATTGAACGTTAAAAATAGCCGAGGTGGCCATACGAACTTTTCGCTTATCCATCCATTACACCCTGGGAACCATCTAGGTCTATTAAACTTCTCAAGGCGAGTCCAGCGAGACTAAACAGTTATGTTGTGTAAATATCGTGGATCCATCATGAGACCACCTCCGTGATACATGTTGTATTGTCCGAATACTCAAGTATTCTAATTTTCAGCTCAATGGGTTCGGGCAACTAGTATAAAATTCAGTTGCAAGATTTGATCCACATTAATTAGGCAAGTTAAAATAAAAGCTTGTAAATATAAGACCCCTGTTCTAAGTTTGGTCGGAACCAATACAATAAAGAGCACTGCATAAATTGCTATTACTGGGATACAATAAAGAGTACTATTTCCGATAAGATAGTTAATTTAAAAAAAAATGAGTGATTAAACATTTAAAATTAAATTAAAACTTAATTTGCTCTCGGGAAACAGGTGGTGTGTGCCCCACAAGTATCTGAAAACTGCACTGTGTCAAAAATGACTTCATTACTTCCACTGTCTAAAAGAACAAAATCTATGTCTTCTAAGGTTTACATATGTACTTACTTTAGGACGCAAAAGCACAATCTACTAACCACAGTTGTATACATGTTATATTTTGTACGTGCGATATTAGTAGATACAGCTGTTTCTACCGGCCCAGTAAATTTTGCCGTAATGTTAGAGAAGTCACTTTTTCCTTATCATTGTAGGATTATTAATAGGACATACAGTCACGTTATCTTTCCAGCTCAGCTAGCAGTCAGTTCTACAGAACAGTGTTAGGTCAGAAATATCAGAGTGCCAAACAGTTTTTTTTTCAATGCAAGGTAAAACGTAAAGTACGTAGAAATTTTAAAAACAAAAGTTGAGGACTTTTTGTTTTGTAAAATGTCTCTGCTTCTAAAACTTTTGGGTTTTGGACATTTCTCTCAGATATTATTTCGAAGTAACACTGAAGGTTCGTAAAAAAATGAGTTGTATTTTTATGTCTTCCTAAGTGATTTTCTAAGTTATAACTTTCACAAAATAAGATTAAAATAATCAATTTTTTGGATTAAACAAGATTTGCTGTACAATAGGAAGAGCGGTGATTGCCAAGTGGTTTAACAAAATTCGTCTTAAGCTAACAGCTCAGCTAACATTTTGTTCCCAGGTCTCAGCTACGCGCGCACTACAACACAAAAGGACTTTAATGGTACTGCGTGCACTTTTCTCTACAAGCTCTTTAAGCTACAACTCCTGCGAAAAACTCATACATTTTTGACATATTTATTTAAAGAAATAAAATTATGTGCAACTGCGACGTCAGGGGTCGCGGGTTTAATTCCCGCTCAGTGCGAATATTCGTATGCACGAATATTTTGCTCTGGTTTGGATGTATCTATGAACAATTAGTATGTTTTTACAAAACAGTACCTAAGTATTATATCAGCGTACTAGAACAAATAGTGCTAACCATCTCTCCGACTAGGGGTCGAAGTGGCCGCCATGGCCGAAATCGGTCGGAACAATCATCATCATCATCATCAGACCAAATAGTGCAAGCTGTGCTTAGTTTGGGTATAGAGAGCGATGTGTAATGTGGTCCCAAAATATTATTATTATTATAATCTCGTAATTATTTTCATAGTTTCATAAGGCACAGTTGTCACAAAAACGTACTAACTGGTCACAAGAAATCTTACCTTTGAGTTCAATTAAAGCAATTTCAATTTAAATTCAAAAACACATGGTAACACAACGTACACAAGAGACTATTAAATTACTGGATAAATGCAAGGACCCAGTTTAAATGGCCCAGATACAATACCTATGGAATGAACACTAATTTGAGGAGTATCAAGGCAGGATGTTTGCTAACAGTTCGGTTGCGTTGGTAAACAGTAGTTAACGCATGCGTAAAAGCACCGTGGTACAGGGTGGTACTTTGGAAAAGCAAAGTTAGTTATAGTGAGTAGCAATAATTTACGAAATAATTTTAGAGTCAAGTTTAGGATAAGAACAAAGTTATTTTAAGCTGGTAGGTAGAAATCAAAATTAGTTCGTCGTATAATAGCAATATATTATTATTTATTTATGGTAAATGGTAATTCTTTTAACTAACGTAGTCTGACCAAATTCTGTTCAAAAATTTGTAGGTACTTTATTCTTTTTCCCCACAATTTTTTTTCACGTGTTATTTTTTATCAGTTTATTTTATTTGTGTTTTGAAAAAAGTAAAAAAAACATAATATATTTAAAAAAATTATCAGATCCCTTCCAAATTTGTCATCCTCATTCTTAATCTTAGTTTGAATGATTTACGTAGATTAAAAATTTAACTCCATTTTTTTATAGTATAGGGGGCAAACGAGCAGACGGGTCACCCGAATGTAAATGACTACTGCCGGTCGGCCCATACGTGAAGCATGGCTCTCCCACGTAAAAATCATTTTGACCTTGAAATACAAAAATATAATTAAGTCTGAATGATTAAGAAATTTTGAATTCCACACACAATAAAAAAAATTAATACTGTAGTTCCTACATATATGTGCTTAACATATATTATATATACCTAGTAGCAAATTTCAAAGTGTTACATCTTTGCTAGTACCTCCATAAAGAGACATGAAATGTCCATATTTAATCCGAACACGATACTGGCTAAAAGCCAAATTGTATCGCTGTTCAATGCTTAGGAAACGGTTGGACATAAACACTCCTCTGGAATAAAATATTTAACTTTTTAAGCTCAAAAGCGAGTTATAAATACGTCTCCATTAGTTGTTGCACTAATTAGTTTATTCTCATATTTTGCATCGCAAACTTTTACTATCAAATAACATTTAAACTGACCATCCGAATATACTGAAATACGAGCTTGGATAGTAAATAAACCTGTGACGCTTGGGGTAATAATCACTTGTAACAAAACCCTAAGAAGAACTTCTGTTCATATTCCTTGCCTAGCACAGATGTAAAATAAGCCAAACGTCAGAAATCCCTACTACGAACAAATCCGAGACTGTCATAACACTGGACTTTGTGATAGTCAGAAAGATTTGCAGATAAACAGAGAAGCCAATTGTGGGTCCCTTCGCGATACTAGAATATTAGCCTGATACAATCCTTTTTTTATTAAAGAAAAAAAAAACTAGATAATTCGTTACCTAGAACGCGGCACAAGGAAGAAATAAAACCCAGGTTATCCGTGTCTTAAAAAATAAACATCTTATTACCTTAATAATGTAAAGGAAAAAAGCTCTAGACGCGGGCACGAAGTACCTTGATTGGTTTCGTTTCGCTCACGTTCGCAGATACATTCTTACGTCTTTCTTTATTTACAATCATGATTGAAGGCGATATCACAGATATAAAAATAGATTTTTCCATAAGCCTTAATCCTGTGACTGTCGACTATTTCTTGTGATATAGTAAACATAGAAGAGCACTCTCAGTCAAGGGATATCCTTGACTAAATCTTGACTGGCCCTTTTGAGGAAATAGACATTTTCGCTAAACACAGCACAATTATATTGACAATAATTTTTTTTTATTGTATCAAGCATGTGTTTACAATTAGTTTGCAAATCGTATTTCCCAAACTACCGTGAGCGAGTACCGTGTGTGAGGATTCAGTTCCTACCCAAATACAAATGGCATGTAACAGTTAAATATTAACTATTACTTAAATACCTATTTGTTTCGTGTTCTATGATTTTGAGTATTCTTAAGATAGTTGTGTTCTGTTGGCTGAATTTGAGCTTAAACATGAAAGTGTCACTTTTGTTTAATCGAAGCGATTTAAAATCCATGATTCTTTGTGTAACTTAACATAATAAAAATCGTATAAACTCTCTTAAGGGGGATATTATTAATCTCCCTTTCAGGCTAATAAATTTTTCAGTAAGCTTTTCGTTTTCTAATTCACAATCTTGGTATTAAAAGATAAAAAAGCTGTTGGAATTTGTGCAAAAATCTCAGGCGGGGCTGCATAAGTTATGAATTATAATGTGATAGTGTGAAAATGTGAGTACATACTGTAGTCCTAGTGTGAATTAGCACACTTCACAATGCTCTCACGAATTTCCAATAAGCCCGTAAGTCCAAATTGCCAATCACTGGCACAAAGACATCAATGGCAAGACCGTTAAATTTCTCACATCGAGAAAAAGCCTCATTCAAACTGTGGAAGAGGTTATAAACAGGGCTGATATAATTTTCTTATCTTATCTTAGCATACAAAATCGCAATGTTTCACTTTTACTTTGATTGACGACATCAATAGTGTTTCTGTTACTTACCAGACATAATTTACATGTGGAGGAACGGATGTTATGTCCCTCCAACACAAAGGGAGGATCCTCCAACCAGGCTAGGTGATCATGCCTGGTGGACCGCGGGGGCTAACAGTTGATGTTGGGAAGTTGTATAATATAATCAGCGCGAGAACTTTCACAGCGAGATGCAGGATTAGCAGTTACTCCGTAGTTCAGCTCGTATTCGCTAGATGATGTTAAAGTCGCCACATACACATCGCAAGTGAGTAGGCCTTATTTAACGGTTGTACTCACATGTGTGTGTGTGTGTGTGTGTTTTGGGGGGGATTTTACCAAAGCGACATATCGACTCGCGTTTATGTCAGGCGCCACATTGCAAAACTTCTCTACTCCGCTTGTTATGTACTAACTCTTCACCATTTATAGGTAAGATCGGTACAGAACGGGCAATGTAGGTACTGCTAGCCACTTATACTAAACAATGTATCCAAACAAACGGCCAAGTTTGGAATGAATACAAATTAACTCTGTATCACTCCAATCATAAGACCTATTTTTAATAACCCATTCTCTATTTAAAACTTATTCGTTGTTGCAGGCCGCTCTGTCACGGCGGAAAGAGTCAGCGGCACCATTGACGGGCGATGGGGACAATAAGCTCTTTCGGTTCGGATATCCCCTCGCCCTGGTGTTAAGATTACGAGTTCTGCAGGTGAGTGAAATATAGGTGTTGAAAAAAGTACCTACATGACATGATTTTCCATGTGTTTTATTTTCTAGCTACATTATATTATTTTCCCTAATTAGTACACGAATATTAATCAGTGACCATAAATTAGATAGCCAAAACAATTCCAAATGAAAACTCGCACTCGCAAGTAATACACTTTCAGGCTGTTAAAGTAAACTTTTCAATTATGGGAACGAAATGTCCGTCCGTTCGACAAACCGTCTGAAATTTTTATCAAAATTAATCATGACACAAAGAAAGTCGTTATTTTCAGTAAAAACAGTATTAAAAGTAATTGAGATCAATTTTTTCAGGTTAACTTTTTTCACATGTTGATATTTATTTACAAAAATGGTTGCCGGTGCTTGTTTACATTTTGATACATGGGTATGCCTCAGGCCATATATGTATGAGTCGTACTAACTAATATCCCACGGTGTGCCATTCTGCGAATGTAATAAGTGGCAACCCTACTATGTTGGAAAAAATAGCTAAAAATAGCTAATGGAGAACCATTAGCTATAGCAAACTTCTGTTTACCCTCGGAATCCTGTAGAATGGTGGTACTATCGAATAATCCTACTGTTTTACCATTCCGGTGGCAGAGTATTGTATCAGAAGTTTACTACCTCCTTCTAACGCAAGTTAACGCAACTATTTATCAGCTAAACATAACAATCCAAAAATATAATAACACCTTTCTTTAACATGTTCTGTAACTGAAGTATTCTCGTTGTTCCACCTACAATATAGTATGGGTCGCTCATATTGACGGCACAAAGCAGAATATTGCCGTAGTCGTTACATTTTTGTAGAACGATCGATGATTACCAGAAAGGAATTCTGCGTGAATATCATAACTTAAGGGAAAGATTGTTTATCGCTGTTTTATTATACTGAGACGACCACCCGTTCTATATGTCAAATGTCTGACTGAAGAGTACGTGTAATATATTAGCCTTTTTCCTTAATAGGGAATCAATATAATATATAAATTTACTGTACACTTTACTGTATTGTACGTTTATAGACATCATTAAAATCCTACTATCGGATGGGTCTTGTAGTTGTTGTTTTAAAAACGTCATAAAGACTAGGGATATTTTTAGGGAAAAGCGATATTCTGAACGGGAATAAAAGCAGTCGATATGTTTCACGAAAGACATTTAATGATGATAGTAACTGGTCTACAAACGCCTACAGTATACATACATTATATTACAACCTAAATGCTCTTTACAAACAACTTGACCAAAATCGATTTACAGCAACCCTTGAAACGAAAACAGTCAGCTTTACTGCGCTACTAGTGACCGCATATTTGCCACAAAGCTTGGTTTCGCCAGCCACAACCGATGACATGCCAGGAATAGTTCTTAGGGTCGCATTCGACGAAAATGACAAGGAGGAAAGAAAGAATTATTACAACTTCTTAATATTGTCGACTAAGCTCAAATAAGCCGCGGTGCCTTGTCGAGTGTGCCCCTTTCACAATTCACAATAAATGTCAATGAGAATGTGTGTGTTGTTGTAAAAAAATATTTGTAGTTGTGTTTGTAAACATGAGTATCATTTAAATATGTGTTGTGTTTTGTGAATTTAATCACTAGAAAGTATGATTCAGACACTATGCAATGTATTAAGAAAAAAAATTGGGACCCAAACTCATAAAATTTGGAGATTCTACGGAACATCGGTGATTAACCCTTGTAAAACACCACTGTTTGTAAATTGTGCATATAGAAAAACGATTAGTGGTTCCAAGCCATATGACAAGTAAATATATAAAATTTAATACATACGGACGTAAATCTATGGTCACGTGGCCTCAGTTCTTATTTACAATCTCATTCTCTGGGGCAATTCAACTGATATAAACAAAACATTAATTGCTCAAAAAATGTGTTCAGGCGTTAGACATATTGCAGGCCTTTGTTTAAAAAACTAAAATTACTGACTTTGATCTGAATGTATTTATTTGAATGTGCTAAATATGTATGGTTAAACAAAACTTTATTTACAAAAGCAAAAGACTTTTACCCGAGAAGTACACGTGATTCAGATAGGATTGTTTCATATCAAGTCCCCAAAACTACTTTATACCGAAATAATATTTAGCTATGTGTGGATATATATTTTTAATTGTACACCAAAAGAAATTTGAGGATTAACTTGTAGCGGTTTGTTAAAAAACTGAAATTGGTGCTGGTCTGTAGTAAAATATAATAATATTATAACTAGCTTTTGATAGGCTTCGACCCGCGTGAAATATGTAGCGTTCGGGTCATAGTTTTAGTTGTATAAAAAGCTTTTAAGCAGATTTCATTTATAATATTGGTTGAGATATAAAGTATATTCTAGTATTTTATCTTTTATTCGATACGAAGCGATTTATTTATAGTTTTTGGGAAACGTTGAAAGTCCTACATACACCGATCCTTTGGGACGTTACAACTACATTAATATGCGATGGGAATTGTGCAAGCCACTCAACATTATTTAGGGTGTTCTTTTCGATATTCACATTTTAGTCAATCATTTTGAACATATTTCATATTTTGCGGATTGACTTTAGAAATGTGGTTACAATGAAAATTACAGGAGTTAGATTGTTTTAAAAAAAGCTTTATAATATATATTATATATACCTATAATCATGAAAAATATGAAGTCTCGAAATATGTTGGGCACAACTCTGAACAATAAATTATTTAATTCTAGACTGTCTAGTATTTAATTGCGTAGATACTCCGGGTCTGCAGAACTTAGGGACTGCAGATCTCCTCCGTTGTATCGAAACTACGCGAGTGTTTCTTGTTGGTCTGACTCAAGATATAAGAATATCATTTGAAGACAGCTAGTTGGAGTAATCGTCGCAATAATATAACCCCGACTCGAAAGGACTTTTTTAACTTCCAGTTTTGCGCCTAATTTCATATTTAAAAATAAAGAGCACAAGGATCACACATCACTGGTTCTTGTTAACCCCTCCAGCTAAGCTAAACGCTTGCGTTAGGAGTAGGTTAATGTTTGTTATATTATATAAAGGCTAAGTATTTTTTGCACCAGAGGGATCGGCTTCATTTATTGCGTAGAATATAAACTTATAATACAAAATATTCTATAATACAATCTCTAAAAATCATTAAATTTAAGAATTTTAGAGTGGCTAATTCAGAAAAGTTTTTGACGTAGATATTAAGTACATAGTTATTTAGAATTGATGTGAAGTGCCTCGGAGAGCACGTTAAACCGCAGGTCACGGATGCCATACAAACATTGTGGCCTTCGTTACTGGTAGGTAGTTGGAGCCCTAAAAAGTGCGACAACCTGGTTTAACCACCAAACTTCGATATCTCCTAGTACTTGTATTGTGAAGGTCTGATGTCAGTCTCTTCACGTAAAATATCAAAGTTGGGGCGTATCGTAGTAAGGAAAGCCGACCCCAACTTAGTTGGGTAAAGGCGCGGGGGGGGATCAATTTTTTTTTCAGGCATATAAGCGTATTAGGTACGATTTTTTGCGGAACGATTCTTTACACCATCCTCCATCAGCACCATTAGTATCTTTACCTACTATCCTTTTATCTAAAAAAAAAAATTCAACTTTTTTTTGGGTAAACTAATCACAACTGAGTCCTAACCCAATAGTAATTTTTCTTTATTACTCTATGCTCAATGGAAGAGAATGAAATGAAATGAAAATTCTTGCACATTTTTACACACATATTTTTTATTGAAACTCTCAGATATCACAACAGACAACATAATAAGTTATCGATACAAGATTTTTAGTTTTGCTGCGAAATAATGGAAAATAGAGCTTCAATTGTTTTCTTTAAAATTGACGGATAAATGACAAAGAAGTTCATGTTTATTTTGTAAATTAGGCGTGAATAAGCGCGTAATAGAAAAAATTAAAGACCCACTGGCGCCAACTTAGGGGTTTTCCCCCAAATTTAGGGGTAAAAAAATTGCACTGGGGTTTTTTTAGGGGGAAAAAATGTTTAGGGGTTTTTTTAGGGGGAAAAAATGTAGGGAACCCCTACATTTTTATTAGAGATTTATAAAATTTTGTTTAAAGACTTGGAAAAATCATATCTTTTAAATCTTTTAGATCATTAAATATCATTTTATGATAATATTATTATTATTATTCTCTTTATTTATCGTAAAACTTATTAATTACATTTTTAAATACCTATAAAACAAAATATATATTTAAAAATATAAAAAATAGTATACCACCGACATCGGGTACGGGGACCAAGACACCGGTGGTTAGGGCTCCAAAGACAGGAACCTCCTCACTATACGGGCCGTGTCGAAGAGAACTGCCTTCTGCATCAGTCCCTTGATCCAGCCGTCTAACGCGAGGCTCTTAAGGTGTTGATCGAGGCTTTTGGCTATCAATCCATGAGCAGATATGACGATCGGAACAATAATCGCCGAATCGACATTCCACATATCGACAATCTCGTGAGACAAATCCAAATATTTGATTTGTTTTTCTTTTTCAACTTTCACGAGGTTGTCGTCATGAGGAACAGCGATATCGATAATCATTGCGCGGCGCTCTGATCGATCTATCACCACTATGTCAGGTTTACTGGCAACAATAGTTCTGTCAGTGATGATAGATCGATCCCAATACAATGTGGCACGACCATTTTCGAGAACTGGGTCGGGCACATACTTGTAATATGGCACCTCTGAATGCACAAGATTGTATCTAAGGGCAAGTTGTTGATGCACAATCCTGGCCACTTGGTTGTGTCTGTGCAAATATTCCCCGTTGGCAAGACGAGAACAACCAGAAATAATATGCCTGATAGATTCACCAGGACGGTGGCATGCCCGACAGATGTCCACCGTACCATCTTTCAGGATATATTTCCGATAGTTATTTGTCATAACAACTTCGTCCATAATTGCAAAGACAAAACCCTCGGTTTCTCCAAAGAGATCACCGAACCGTAGCCAAGATATGGACGCTTTTAAGTCTAAATCAGGCCCATTTAGGGCCTGATAAAAACGACCATGAAGTGCTTTGCCCTTCCATACCTCCCTGCGATCATAAGTACTAAGTATTACAGGCTTGCGCCAGTTCTCTTTAGCCAAAGCAAGCGGAGTGAGTCCGTTGTCTACTGCGACTACATTACAATGCACTCCCACATCAGTATGCAGAAAATATTCTCTAAGGTTGTATATCTCGCGATTGTGTAAAGCCTTAATGTTTAAGAGTCCACGACCCCCAAACTTTCGCGGGATATACAACCTCATTACTGATGAACGTGGGTGGTGCATTCGGAATGCAGTCAGCAGTGTACGGACTCTCCTATCAAGGGCATCTAATTCAGTCTGAGTCCATCTAAGTATACCAAAGGAATACAGCAAAACCGGTATGACCCAACCGTTGCAGGCACGAATCTTGTTACCGCCTGATAAAAGACTTTTTAGTACTTTTTTCAGGCGGCCAAAAAACTCTCTTGCAGCGCTTGTTTCACATTCGATTCAGGTATTCCCAATGATTGTGATATACCTAGATATTTATAGGTTTCGGTGGCAGACAGAGATCTGAGTTTTGTTGAATCTGAAAGTTCGACTCCTTCAGATTCTACTATCACACCTTTCTTTACATGCATGACTGCACACTTGTCCACACCAAATTCTATCATATTATTATTATTATTAAATGGTCATAAATAATAGTCATTCTTATGATAATAACCATAAATCAGTTTTTTTACACCACTTGTAATTATTTAAAAAAAAAAATGAAAAATTAAACGTTCTAATATTAGATAAGAACCTACATTTTTCAAATTATTAGTTAGGGGGTTTTAGGGGTTTTGAGTTTACTCTTAGGGGGATAAAATTTCAAGTGTTGACGACACTGGACAAGACGCATTATCACTTCGACATTAAACTTTAAAAGTACTTGCCATACCTTGTACTTACCTGGCATGGAAAGTGCCTCGAAAGCTGTAATGCGCAACTTCTTTCAGTAAAGAGTAAGTTATTCCTTACTGAAGAGGTAGATTTGTCCCTGTCTGTCGCGATTCTTTGCCGTTTACACAGTCTCAGCTCTTGTCATCGTTAAGATTGATAAGGCAAGGCAATTTCCTTTCTCGGTTACCATTTTATGATTATAGCTCAGTGTGATAAAATATCCTATTTTGAAATAGGGTAACTATGATGAAATATAATCACTGGACTTCGAAAACACCTTAGCAATCATTACAACCAATATATAAATGTACAAAGTTTCAATAGCATATAATATAACTGTGACATAAATATAAACGAATAAAGGGGCTTAGCAAAATTGAATCGGTTCCCTTGCCCCATTTGGTAACGGAACCGCAAAAATGTTCAAACGGCTGTGATTAAAACATTGCCAATTCCCATCACCCTCTTTTCGGCACAATATGTTAATACTTATCACACAAATTGCCTCACGCCCTTTCGAAAAACGTGTTCTTCTTAAAATTGAGCCCATAACAAAATGTGAATTTAATTTAGAGTAATACCCTGCGGCATTTTTGAATTAATCCTAGCTTTGAACTGACTGACGAGCAAAAAACGCTTTGATAAAAGTAACAAAGCTAATAATATACCTTGTTAAGGGCGTTTTCTGATAAAAATTGGAAAAAAAACTTACAACACTTGAAAAAAGGTACATGAACTTGAACATGAACTAGATTTCGCTTAAGATGCTCACTCTGTGAGCATTAAAGAGACAAGAAAGATGATAAATATGTAATTATAAATAATTGTTTTAATAATTTCAATTTTTTTTTATAGATCTAGCCGTTTGCGACATAAATCTAGCGCTAGGTCTGGCTTTGCCCACGTGGATGTCGTTTAACTAAAATTTTAAACTTTTAGCAAAATACTAAAATTGGTTTTAGTATATTACTGATGTAGACTTTAATTCGTGGTTTGGATGGGTTTGTAGCCACAAAACTGTAACCAACAGAAAAACGTAATTTATTTACACACATATTTTAGCCGCATTTACCAAATTTATATTGCTTTACCCTAATCTCAATAAGGGTTTTCGTCTCAGTCAGCTGTTTTCGTTAAAAGAATTAAGGATGATTAATTGATTAAAACAAAAATAAAAAATTAAATGGCTCGTACGTCCGAATAAAAAAATGGAACCCTTGATATGAAACAATCCTAATGGTATATTTTTTCCCTTATAGGTCACAACTAATTTGCTCCGAATTTACTGGGCCTTGAAGTTTAAAATTTGGTACACATATCAATTCCTGTGACCCTCCTGTGAAGCAAGGCAAATAAATAACGCTAAAAATATAAGTAAGGGGGTTTGGCAGGACGTAAATCGGCGTAGAAATAATGATTGACAAACCTAGAAACGTAGCTAATGTTTATGCAAATCAATTTAACTTTACCTATCCCACTACACATAATACTAATGAAAATCAAGCAAGGTACTATCTACAACAAAGTGCGGATAAAATATCCACTGAGATGATATTAGCTCCTGTCACTCCGGGTGAAATTGTCAAGATTGTCAATGAAATGCCTAATAAAAGTTCTAGTGGTTATGGCATTTACAAATATCAGTTGTAAAAGAACACATCACAATATTAGCTCCACCTTTGTCATATTTCTTTAATAAATGTTTTGAAGTTAGTGTTTTCCCCGAGCAACTTAAAATATCAAAGATAATTCCATTATATAAAAATGGTCTATGTACCGATACAAAAAACTACCGACCTATCTCTGTACTGCTAACACTTTCCAAAATATTTGAAAAACTTATCAAAAGTCGTCTAACTTCTCATCTTAATAAAAACAATATTTTAAATATAAGACAATTTGGGTACCAAAAAAGTGTGGGTACTACAGATGCTGTTAACACTTTAATAAATTATGTAGTGGAAAGTATTAATAATAAATTGAAGGTAGCTGGAATATTTTTGGATTTGAGTTCCGCTTTTGATACCGTGGATTATAGGTTGCTATTACTAAAAAATGAACATTACGGTAAAAGAGGCAAGGTATTACAACTTTTTCAATCATATTTAAACAATAGGAAAATGTTCGTTGAGATTAAAGATATGGATGAAAATTGCTGTCAAAAGGTACGCCGATCACAGATGTTTACTTGGTATATTGGTATTAGTACATACTGTGTAAACAATTATCATAATCGAAATGGGTCCACCCGCACTGGAGATTAACCGAAGCAACCAAACAGACAGACAGACAGTAAAAATAAAAAATAAAAGTTTATTTGGTATAAGTATCATGTAAACAATCATAATTTTGAACTTAATAATAAGCTGTTATTTTGTTTTACAAACAGACAGTTCAATTTTATTTATTTGTAAAGATGTATAGAAGATTACTTTTTTTGCACGGAATTCAATTTTTTTTTTCTAAAATAAAAGTAACCGAAGTACTCCTACATCGATCGGATGTTATCAGGTAACATCAGTTACCTGCCATTGAAAGTCCTATTAACATCGGTTCATCGGTGAGTAAGCGTTATTTGTGTAGAAGATTTTTTTTTGAAGTGAAAACTTCTTTAGCGGCGTTGTGCACTTTTTGGGATGGGTAAAAAATGTTAAACTCGCGTCAGGACAACTCCCGTCAAAAAATATAACATTCGAAATTCAAACATTTATGAGCGGCCAGAAGCGCAGAACTTCCAGTGTACCCTATGTATACATTTAGATATGTTATTACCTACTTTTTATTTTTGACCTAATTATATATATACAGATGTGTGTGTGTATTTATATGCAAATATATTGTGAAGTTAAGTTTTCACTGCTGACGTGCAGTCCTACGATTGACTGTTTTTTTTTCTTTTTGCAAGAAATCCAATTTTCTTTTGAAACTAAAAAGAGCCTGTGTTACTTCTTATAGCATCAGTTATCTGCACACGAAATCCGTCAGAATCTCTTCACCCATTTCAGACATTAGCTGGAACAACTAGTTAGACAGACAGACAAAAATTTCAAAATATTGTATTTTGTATAAGTACCTACCGTGTAAATGTCATATGAATTTAGTAAAAAGCTGTTTTTTGATATTATAAACAGACACTTTTATTTATTTGCATAATAATATTATACTAGGGATCCCGTGGTGGTCGAATTTCGACCATGGTTTATTTCAATGGCCAATATTACTTGACCTGTCATTGTATAGACTTTTGTACCATGACAGGTCAGAATATATACTGGACACTCATAGCTGTATGTACCCGTTTTTGCATTTTTTTTAACTTTGTAGCAAATATTGTTCAAAAATTTTAGCATTCGTCACTTCTTCTCTGTATAAACTATAAGTGTGCGAAATTTCATACTCCTCTGTCCGCCCAATTTTCGTAAAAAGGGATCCAAAGTTTTCGCTTCACGTATTAATATATAGATTCCTTAACGATATTTTTCCAAAAGAAGCTCGGTTTCCTAAATTCTATATCTTTTTCATCTTCTCAACTTTCTTCTTTAACTGAGGTTTTATAATATGAGAAATCCCTCCATTGAAAACTTTTTTAAGTTGTTAATAATTAAGTGCGCTTGTGTGCGATGACAATTACATTTATGGTAGGTTCTAGAGGTTATGAGAGTCATTTGATTGTAAATAGACATTGCGAGAATATAGCGTACAAGTGCGAAGACTATGAGGGCGGTAACATACAGCAATTTTATCGTCGAATCAGAACCAACTGAGTGGTGAAATAACACTCTCTACAAACTGGTGGTTTGTAGGTCTCTAGCGCTTTTCAGGGATATGTGGTATTGGGTAAGCTCAATGGTGTTACAAGTATTTATTTATACGCAATGTTAACCTCTAACTAGCAGACGAGTTGTATGCTTTTGTACATTAAAATACAAAGATGGTTTGTCTACCCAATGACGACATAAACATTTTTTATGAGATAAATATCTATATTATATTATGTTACATTCTACCAACATACTGTTGTCGCACCTACACAAAATATAACAATAAAACTAATACATATGATGTCACACCCTCTTGACGCATTTCTTATAAAGAAAGAAGGAAAAAGAACATCTCTGAAGAACTCTTTGTGCTTTGACAATAGAGGAAAAAGTCATGAGGATATATATATGAAGGACCTATAATAAAATACGTCGAGACATGTTTTATGAAACCGCTCAAGAAAGATGTTACTGAAAAAATATTCGATTTCCCTACATTTACGTTGAGATTACATCATACATTCGATATTCAAATAGTGGATCAAAGAGCAATAATAATTATGTTTGTCATAAGATATGGAATATTAAGGTTTCGATCTCCTTTATTGTAATATGAAATTAACTTCCGTTGGATTTGTAGATTCTAAGAAATATTTAAGAACATTAAATAATCGTCTCAAGAAAGCTTAAATGTAATTCTAGTTCGCGAAAAAAGTTTTCAGTTGAGAGATTTCTCATAAATATACTTATACAACCTCAATAAAGAAGAAAGTCCAGAAGACAAAATCATAAATATATAATTTAGAGAATCGAATTTCTTTTGGAAAAATATAGTTAAGGAACACATGTATCCTAGTTATTATAAACGTGAAAGTTTGTGAGAATGTATGGATGTTTGTTGCTCTTTCACGCAAAAACTACAAAACCGATTGCGATGAAACTTGGTATGTAGATACCTGGATACCTGGATCAACACATAAGCGACTTTTTATTCCGATATTGTCACGGTATCGGACTTACGCGGGTAAAACCGGGGGCGCTGCTAGTATACAAATAAATGAAATTGAAGTGTCCATATGATGGTTTACACGGTACTTAAACTTAATAAAAATATCTTAAATGTTGTCTGTCTGTATTTTCCGGCTAATCTCCGGAACGGGTGCAAGATCTTGACGGAACTTTTACTGGCAAATTTGTAACACCTTCCGTTACTTTTTGCTGTTTGAACTAATCCTTAGATTAGCCATTTATTCTTATTATTGTTTCATTAAAATAGTTAAAACTACTAGACTTGCAGAATCCGCCTAAAAAGACCAAGTCAATACACTACTTACTCAGAGTTATATTTCTCATTGGTTGCGGTTCATTTTGGTAAGATTTTATTTTTAGCAAACACCATAACATAATGTTCGTGTTCTTGGTTTTTTAATTCTGTCTTTTTTGCAATGCACGTGTCAATTACCATTCTCACCCATTAAATATGATTATGTCAATATTTTACTCGAATCTTTTCATTGTGATTCATTAGCTTGGCGTAATTTCAATCGCGTAGTAAATGTCTTTATGCAAATAGCAATTAAGAAAATTAACAGTCTGTTTTATGAGACAAGATACATAGCTTTAGCACAGAATTTAACTAAAGTCGTTAGAGATACAACTACAATAGCTAATTACAGTAGCTACCGAGCTAGCAGGTGTGGTCTAGACTTTACTAACTAGTAGAAGTAAAGTAAATAATACCGCGGTTAGATCATTAGGTACTACCTAATATTCTCTATAGGTGCGGTAAAAACTAATTAGGATTAAGTTCGCAGCAGCCTCACCATTATCCCTCATTTTATTTTTGGTTTCTTGCTACCAAACGAATATCGGATGTAGTTTGTATGCTATCTAGATAATTAGTTTTCCAAATCGATATCTATTGTCACTGCAATATAACTCTTATGTAATACAATGTAATAAAATATAGTTTTTAAACCGTTTTATTTAGCTTGCTCTATATCCGTTTTGTGTCAAATTTAGTAATTGAAATGTTACCTCCTTCCTGTTGACCGAATGATCTGGAATTTGCTACACACTTTTAGTTCTAATGACATAACAATTATGTGTCTTCAACATTATTTTAAATTCAACATAAAAAGATAAAATTTCGGAATACATATTTTTACAACCCCCTCAATATGGTTATTAAACTTGACTAGTAGAATACCATGAAGAAAATAAAGGGCTAAAAACTTGAAAATAAAATAAGCGTTTTTTCTTAACATAAACGATTTTATTGTATCACTATTATTGTTTTTTTTTACAATAAAACCATTTAACTAAAATAAAAATTATACTTTTTTGTCGCGCGAAATGTTAAGAAACTTAGTAACAATGAGTATCATTGGAGCATTCTCTCTCTAAAAAAAGTTCCTTCTGTTGCCCAGCATATACCACGTGGAGGCTTTTTAGTGAGAGACACATTTCTAAGTGATTCGTAGCTAACTACGTTTTATACCACTACTTCGTAACGATCTTAAGAGTAGAACATAAGTGCACTATTTAACAGTAAAATTGAAGTAATTAGATACAGTGCCTTACATGACCTAGAACTTAAATAGTAGGTATTTAGCTACATGTAACATGTTTTGTAAATTTACCAAATACTTTACAGAGCACAAAGAGACTATCTGAATCTTTCGAAAATGTAATATTCAGTCAATTCTTCTTTGTATTAAGTATGAAAAGTAGGGGTTCGAAAGTCATGGTATTTTTAAACAACGAAGTTTGACGATTTCGAAGATACCTCTATTGAACGAGCCGGATATTTGTTTCACATTCATCGCCCATCGCGAGCACTAGGTGATAATCTACGTAACTGACAAAAGGAAGCCGTGGGTAGAGCTATACGCAAGGCTGCATGAAAAGCTATATACCACCTGAAAACATGTTACTTTTCAGCAATAAAGTTTTTTTTATAGTATAGAAGGCAAACGAGCAAACGGGTCAACTGATGGTAAGTGACTACCGTCACCCATGGACACCTGCAACTCAAGAGCCAAAAGTACGTTGCCGGCCTTTGAGATGGAAGTACGCTCTTTTCTTGAAGGTTTGAAGGTCGTATCGGTCCGGAAAAATCGTAAGCGACAATTTTTTACAGAGATTGGTTGTGCGAAGCAAAAAAATTAGTTTAAGTTCTTCTAAAACAGGTAGTTTAAAAAAAATGGCTCATAAGACTGCCGACAAAAGTGAAAACTTAAACGAAACGACGAACTTAAAACGTCACATTAGCAGATTGGTGACATTAATTAATAAGGAGCTGACAGAACTCAATGTTTAGATTAGCGCCCTCTAGTGGATCTATATCTGTATTATTAGCGTGACGGTCACGAGTTCAGTGCTTTTTCCCCATATCAAAAGTGCGAAAACGTGCCTCAAGAAGTTTTCGCTTCAAAAATAAATGCTACTTAATTAAAATATTTGGAAGAGGCCATTAAGTATTACAACTATTTACCATTCCTTTTGACCGCAAACTCAAATGAAATTACTCCATAAAAGTTTTCTTTATCTTTCCTACGTTTTATTGAAGAAGACGAAAATTGGATTAAGTCGACCCAAAATTGTGCTCAACACTCAATACCATTACGATATATCGTCAATGTATCTTGTAAAATCCAATGTAGTCTCCACTAGCGCGCTTCTGTAAAGGAAATGTTCTCTTAGAATAACTCTAACCTCTAGATTTAGGTTCCGCATGGCGTATTTTCTAGGGTTTAAATATGTAATCCATACATGTTTGAAATTACCTAAAATTAACAAAATCACTTCACGCTTTACTCACCTTTGTATTTCGGGGATGCCCGACTAATTTCGGACTCGACGGGGGTCCTTTTTCAAGGAGTGAAGTGTCCTGCGGCGACGGTGTCAGGCGTCACTGGTTCTTTTGTCTTTCGGAACGTGCCGATGTAGACGGTTGCGTTTCCGTTGCGTTGTCTGATGCACTGTTGTTATTTGACACCGTCGCCGGTATTTCTTAAATAAACGTGAATACCACTCACGAAAAATTTTATTTCAAAATTAACAATAACGTAATAACGAATATTGAATATTTATAACACATACTGTTATCATTACATAATTATGTCATACTTGCACCCATAGTGCCTGATAGCTAGGTCTACGTATATTTTGCAAATAATCAACCTAATTACTATTAGGAGTAAGAATTAATGCGATTACCCAACATATTTAAACTATTATATATTACTAGCTGTTGCCCGCGACTTCGTTCGTGTGGAAATTTTGGTCAAATCAATTTTTTTTTGAAAAATTAGCCTATATGCCATTCCAGACTATAATCGATCTCTGTGCCAAATATCATCAAGATCCGTTTGGCCGTTTTCGCGTGAAAGAGTAACAAACATCCATATATCTCCTCACATCCATCCCTCCTCACAAATTTTCGCCTTCATAATATTAACAAGATTAAATAAAAATGACATTTACAGCTTTCTATAATCATGAATGATCATGCTATCATCTATAGGTTTCAAACAGTGGTGCGAGTGTTTCCTTCGGAACTATATACCTTGGCGTGGAGTTAGATCAGCCCTACGTATTCGATAAGTAAAAGTATTGTAAGATTATCATTATCAGGATTACCTTCTAGACCTAAAGAAGCAGGTTATGATTGCCATCCTTACTAATGATTAATATATGAAATAGGTTTTTAACAGCACAATATTATTCTTTTTTGTTTTGAATTTATACTACCTTCACTCTTTGGTGCAGCGCGTAATCGTGATGTTGTTTTCATGGCCAAAATTTGCCATGTTTGATGTTAAGTTTGGCATGTTGCAAAACTACGTGGGAGAGCCATGCTTCGGCACGTTTGGGCCGGCTCGACTCCGCTCGATACCACAGCCTCACAGAAAACCGGCCGTGAAACAATGCTTACATTGCTTTTCGCCGCGTGAGTGAGGTTACCGGAGGCCCTAACCCTGCCTTTTCCCCTATTCCCGTCCTTCCCTTCTCCCCCCTCTCTACCCTACTAATCGCCCTCTCCCGTCTTTCCGCTCTTCCCCTATTCCCACCTTAAAGGGCGGCAACGCACTTGTGACTCTTGAGTTACAGGTGCCTATGGGCGGCAATAGTCATTTACCATCAGGTGACCCATCTGCTCGTTTGCCCCCTATACCATAAAAATATATATATATATATTTCAATAACGTGATCTTGCTTTTTGAATGTCTTGATACCAAATTCCCGCGCGGAACCTTTAACTAATCTTTTTAAAATAAATAAATGTAAGCAGATTACAAATTGAATGGTGAAACAGCTATTCTTGCTATGTAATAGATGTAGCAACTTCTTTCTGTTATTATTTTGAAAATTGTCATTACTTTCAAATAAAATAAGAATGACCACAAGTTCTGTTGGCAGGTTATTTTCCAGCTCAGGTTTTACTCCACGGGTATACCCGGATTTCTTGCAATAGATTCAGTTGTGACGGAACATCGTGTTGCTTTAGTCAGTTCGACTTTTATCGTACCATTTCACTGTTCACCCCGAAAACTTGACGACCCGTGGGAAAAGAAAAGATTATTTGTTTATTTTATATTTTTAACAACTGATAAGAAAAACTTTTGTATTATATGACTGTGAGCTTAATTATAACACATCCTTAGTCAATCTTCAATCGCCAATAATGGCGTTGGGATTGTACGCACCGAATGTCAATAATTTTCGTTCAATTTCAAAGTTATCCAAGCTCTTTTCATACTTGAATCCGCGAGGCGTTGTAACAATTTCATTAGGATTTTTAAGTTGTCCCCAAAGCTGTTGACACAAATAGAAACTTACATTAAGTAAAACAATGTAATAACTGCACTGGGTTTTGATTTCAACATTACTGTACCCTAAACCATACCTATACGTTCCGAAACGGATTATTTCTTTTCGCATTGAGCCTCGCCCAGGCCATAAAGATACAGCAAAAACACTTGGACGCTCCTCAAATAAAATGCGGGAATACGACTAACTCCTGGCGTCTACCGGTTGGCCTGACATATTTAAGTACGTTTAAATTTTATTCTACGACCCCATTATTGAAGGATAATACAATACTAAAGTCTATGATGCATTCGTTGTTTGTTCGCGATGAACTGTCAGAACGAATGAACCGATTTTAATTAAATTTTGCACAAAATGTGCAGTTTAGTTCAATTTGAGAAGTAGGATACTTTTATCATTTTTTTATTGCAAATTACCTAACTACAGCAACGCGGGCCGGGTAGGTAGTGTTATATATAAAGGATCGTCTTTTGCCGTCTTAAGGAGGATGGGCACAGAAGGTTTCTGTTTGGATTGGACCCGCCTGTTTGGTCCAGTAACTGCACCCTGCAGACGACCGAAGTTACAAATTTTGTAGTGATGATCACTGTTAACGGGGTTCTATGTGAATACAGGATGGCGTTAACAACGCAGACGCAACATCATTTCTGTTGCAAGTGTTTATGGGCCGCTTACCATAAAGTGGGCCATGAGCACATGGCAAGCTAGTAGCTTGCTGACTTAATTGTACAATATTAAACATGTTATTAGTTGGCAAAACGTGGGTATCATAGATATGTTCCTGAAAGGCAAGTCTGTCTGATATGTAAATAAATATTACATACCAGACAGCAGCAGATAAGATTACGTAACCATAGAGTAAAATTTTATATTTTTTTCACAGATAGTATGCGGCATATCAGCTATGGTGATGGGCAGCGTGGCTTTTATAGAGGAAAGGCAAAAATTTAACATGGGCCTTGGCATTCCTGCCGGAGGCATCAGTGTTTTAGCAGCAGGTAATATTTTACGGTTTTTTATACGAGTAGGTAGATTAAGTATTGATTGCGTCGTTGTTTTCAAAAGAATTAGTTTCGAGACAAAAGTTGACGTTTGAGTTTTAATGTGATTGTAAGGTCCTCGGCTCGATTTCAAGGGAAAGAAAATTTGCTATTATGTTTTTGTGTTAGGATTAGTTAGGTCCTGCGAACGATAACACCTTTGTCATTCTCATTGCTCACAATATATAAAACTAATTCCTAAACTAGATAATGTGTGTACATAAATATTAAATTCACTGTGTAAGGTATGTACGTGTACGGTACGTATATGTATCGTAAAATAGGGCTATATTGATAAATTTTTTAATTTAAATGATTATAACATTGTCTGTTTATAAAAATAAACAGACAATATTTTAATCATTTTTTTTTCTTATTGTTGAAAACAACAAATAAGAAAAAATAATACAATGACGACATAATGTTACGGAAGTCTAAATTGACCCGCGGGGGCTATCTATTGACCAGTAGAGGAAGTCATACCCGAAGCAGCCGTGCCCAGAAAGAACCTGCGTCAGTCGGAAGGAAAGGTTCCCGTGCTACAGCCCTGCCCACTCGATGATGACCGGCTGGAGCGCCTCCACGGCGGCAAAGCCAGCACGTGGAGCCTCCAGCCGGGATGACCAACGAGCCATGGTGGCTCGGCGAGCGGCCTCACGCCATTCGCGTACCTCTTCGGGCGGGGACCGACTGCCGCTTCCCGCCCGGAACTCAGCCGTTCGCCTATATACTTCGGCGAGCACTTCCGCTTCCAAATCCCACGGGGGAGTCCCGGGCAACGCGCACGCCGCCTCCGTCGACACGGTACGGTATCCGCGTATGGCTCTAACCGCCATAACCCTCTGAGGGCGCCAGAGGCGCGCCCTATTCTGGGCGGTCAGAGCCTCAAGCAAACATCAGTGCTAGCTCAACTTTATACTTGCAGTGGGGTTACTTTGATAACACTCGTTTTTATATTAGAATGTGATAGTATCGCTTAACAGGAGCTAAAAGCAAAATCAATCAAAGGAAAACATTCATTAATTTTAAAATTAGAGCAATTCAAAATTATTGGCTACAACATTTATTTTAAGATGTTGATTATGTTCTAAAATAAAAAATCAATTGTACAAACAATAGTTAAAGTGTAATATAGGTATTTTTTATTTCTTTCAAAAGCTTCACTAAAAAAACCTAACTGAGGCTACACTAATGCTCATATTTAACAGGAATGCGTAGAGGCAAGTTGAAATTAACGTCAAATACGTCTTCGGTCCCTTAAAGCTGTAAAAAACAAATTTCTAAGTCAACGCAATCTAATGATACGGCACAGTTCGCAGGTGAATCAAAACTTTAGAAATATTCGTGGAGCGCCTCATCGAGCACCTTTTGAGAGTGGGGCTTGGTGAAACATCCATTTGGTTACCACCGGAAAGCTCCACCGTGGATGCAATCATACGTGTAAAGGCCCTGGTGGCGAGAGCAGTATCCCGTGGTGAAGTGATGTTGATATCCCTCGACATCGATTTTATCGGAGCGAACTGTAATCTTCCTAAGTCAGGCAGGATATGCTCGGCCAGAGATGTCGTGCGGTGTTCCACAGGGCTTGATATTATGTCCGCTCTTGTGAAACAATGGTTACGACCGGGTGCCGCGTGGTGTGTTCTTGGGAGGTGTCGTTGTCACCTGTTACGCCGATGACACACTCGTGACGGCGCGTATCGCTCAAGTCGTTCGAGTCAAGCAGGGTCTCGAGGTAGCCCTGCATAAATTGGATACCCTTTGTTTCCATGGGCCGCGATAGAGGCCACCAGGGGATCCATCCTTATCGTGAGAGGCGTTCGCATCATTCGACAATCGTCGTCTTCAATTATGATTTCCGTAATTGGACCCCATAAGAACGGTGTCTGCACTTTTGGTGACATAGTAGCCTCTCTTACCGGTTAAAGCTAGGATACGGCTATTTTGGTAAGTAAAGGCCAGGACCCAAGCCTGCGTGCCACCACTGCTGAGGCTGTCGCAAGAACACTACACTCCACACTTTAGTGGAGTGCTGAGCGTGGATACGGCAGCAATACGACCTCGCGACGGCTATTGGTGTGAGAAACCTCTGGCTAGAAACCATTAGCGCTGGTCTAGCGGTAGCGGGTCGAGGTGACCGTTACCCTAACAGAAGCAGACCAAAGAGGGTGGCGCGAGCCACGCGCATCTCTGATCTGGAGAAAGGGAAGGTACCCCGTACTCCACAGTGTGGTCGCCTACTGTCAGGCGGCCAAGGCCTGCAGGGCTTCTCGGTGGCTTCCTTTTTAGGGTATACCCAGGTCTCCGGCAATAGACCCAATTGTGAAGGAACACCGTGTGATTTTAGTCGCTTCGTTTGCGACCCACTACTTCACCGTAAGATCCGGTGAGGTGACGACTCGTTCCACACGATAAAAAAAGAAAAGGTAAATCAAAACGTGTAGGGTACTGTCCATTGACCTAGAATCAATTTTAGCAAATTTGGCAAGAAGCAAGGTCTTACAGCTCAAGTAAAAGAAAAAATCACTTTTGGGTTTTTCTTTTACTTGAGCTTCTTTTCGTTCATTCATTGTAATATTACAATTTTTTTTTTCAATTGCAATCTTATATTTTGCACTTGTATTGAGGAATTTGGTGAACTATATAATGGTTCTCCTATAGCTATTTTCAAAATGGCAATGTACTTTGATCTACATACGAGTTTGTACGGAACCATAAAGTAAACCCAGGGAACAAATCTCAACATACTACTACTAAGATTATTTATTTATTTTACTTTATATTTACTTTACATTATGTAAGTGAATAAATCATAAAAATAACACCTATTTTTGTACCATTAAAGTTATTCACACTATTTCACAGGGTTTCGCACAAACAGATATAATACATAAATAATTACACATTGAGTTTTGCAGACAACACTAACGCATTGAAAAAAGATGACTAATCTTCATTTCGTTTTATGCTGGGACACAGGTGCCCATTGTCTTTGTACGATATCCTCAAAAAGACTGATATCTTGTAGGACAAGACTCTTAAAATGTATACAAAGACAAACGCAAAACTTTGCAGGCTTGGAACGAGATATGTATTATTTTGATAACATTATAATATAATAAATTAATAAAAATTCAAGTCTAGAAGATCTAGATTTTGGTACTTTGAAAAATGTTATATTTCCACATGGCAATAAAAATTATTGTAATAACATTTATATTCACTTATATAGAATGTGTGGACTGCAGTATGCGTTGTTTATGGAAGCCCTAGCAGCTGAGCGGGCACTGCGCGGTGGCTGCGCGTACGTGGTGATAAAACGGTTTCTGCGTGTACGCGGATTGTATAAACGCGCCCTAAAAGAAATGGGAGATGGAAAAACAGGTCATAACATCAAAGTATCCTAGACGCCAGGGCCGAAAAGAAAAATTAAAAACAAAAACAAAATGTAGAATTGTCAAGCAAAATTAAGGCCAACCTTCAATACCAATTAATTATACATTAAAAAGTTTCTACTAATTAAGACTTGGAGGGAGCTTGTTAAAACTAGACGATACAAAGTTTGTTAGATTCATAAAATTAATTGAGCAACTGTTTCTGTTTAAAACAATTAATTTAGATTTAATAAAGACCTTAAATATATACTTAAAACTATCAGACTAATAGATAGTTAAAAAGATTATGTACTTCTTGGTCACTAGCGGATGATCACGAAATTGCTCGCCCTTGAAAATATAAAACTGCTTTCGTTACTTCACTAAAAAAAAATGCAATTATGTAACATCTCTTGCGTCAAAAAATTTTGAATCTTTGATCTATAACCTAAAATATTAAGTAAAACAATATATTTGTTTAAAGAAGACAGTGATACATATAAACAGATGTTTATTACTGTTACTCCTATTTTTTATGGTATAGGGGGCAAACGGGCAGACGGGTCACCTGATGGTAAGTGAGTATCGTCGCCCTTGGACACCTACGACACCTACCTAAGAGTTAAAATTAAATGTAATCTGTTATAAAAAAATACATTCATCTATTCTCAGATGGTACTGCTCTGATTTTATTTCTAAATATAACGAAATACGAGAATTCTCTGAATGAAACAGCTTGATGGAGCAAGTTAGTTCTGACGTTACAGCAAGTTACGGAGTAAATAATTCAGATACTACGATCAAAGTCGATTGACCTTAGGTTTTCCAATACTTAGATTGTAATTAAGAGTCAAAGGTATCGGCCGGGACAAGTTCAAGGAGTTTGCCAAATTAGCGATAGCAAGACTCGGTCTCGCTTTTTGTTTCTTCTTATTTCAGAATTTCAGTTTAATTTCTTTGTTAGCAAGGTGCTGTCTTTTTTATATTTGTGACAAAAACATAGCACCTTTAACAGTATTAAAATTTCATTATTTCAATCAGAGTTTTGATCATTAACATAGTTGTATCACTATCGTCTACATTTTGTTACACAATGCATAGGTTATTTCCTTTTCCAAACAAATAAAAAGTATTTTCTTCCTACTACAGAAAATGACGCTGACGTGGAGATTAATCTGTCCTCTAGAAGATTGCAAATCGATTCACATCACCACAAGTAAAAAAATTCGGTAGCGGTCAGTCTCGATCTGTAGACAATCGATACACACACATACAGCGATCCAAAAATTTACGTCGTTCCAACCATAAGACATCGTCATTCCTACGGGTTGGTGTGTTACTGGTTCCCAGGTTCAGGTGACAGTTGCCTCATGGAAATAAATATATTAACCAAATTTCATTAAAATAGAAGTCGATCAAATTATTATTATTCGTATTTCATTAGTATTTGCAAGTAATAAAATCAAAGCCTGACAATAAATATGCCTTTTTTTAACGTGTGAATGCCCCCACGGTTCGACACCTCACCGAGGCTAAGCGGTAGGGTGGTATGTCGGACTCGAACCGACTAAAACCACACGGTGTTCCGTCACAGTCCTTATTGCCAAGGCCTCAGGTGTACCCTTAAAAGGAAATCCCTATGAACCCTGACAGACTTGGTCACCTGGTGATGTCAGGTGACCCCACTGTGTTGTGGGAGATCTTACCCCCTATCAATGAGTGTGTCTCGGGCTTGCTTTTGCTAGGGCGCTGGATAACCCTGTCCGTCGCCCCCAGGCAAGCGCTCATGGAGGCCGGAGATCTACTTGTTCTCACCGGCGTCTGCTGCGTCTTGCTTCTTCTGCGGGACGGGAGAGTACTAGTTCTCTCTCGTTCCCGTTCTTCCCGATTCCCACGCGCTCTCACTCTGGACCATAGACGAAATCATGGTCTCCAATGAGAGGCTACCCTCTCCTACGGCTGTCGCGAGTTCAGCACGCTGGAGCGTTCATGCAGGGCACTCCATCACACCTTGGAGTGGGGTATCCTCGCGGCAGGCCCCACAGAGGTGGCACACAGGCGTTGGCTCCCGGCCTATCCGACACAGATACATCCCGAAACAACCGTGTCCGGTAAGTACCTGCGTCATTCGGTAGGAGAGGCTGCCATGTCGCTTCTCCAGCCAATCCTCTATGACGGGCCTTAGCGCCACGGTCGTGCCCTAGTTAGCAATATATACCTATAAAGTTAGCTATATCTAGACTATTCTTATAAAAAAGTAGTAATACCATTTAATTTACTTCAGTATTATTTCTTTATTCAAAACGAGACATCGTTCAAAAATTATTGGACTAACTTGTCAGTTTTAGAATTTAATTAAAGAAAATAAATTATCATTGTCCTTGGAATGAACAAGTAATTTGTCAACCGGATCTTTTCCTTTCAAACCGCTTTGGGCTGGTAAGTTAAATATAAAGTAAACGTTGTTCTATTATAAATGTTTTATTTAAGGAAAAAAAAACAAGTAAAATTGAAATGAAAAGCTACATTAGAAGTAAAAATGAACAGAAACGTTTTTTCCAGCCTTTTTTACCCACTATTTGGCAGAATTCTATTAGCCTTTAAACCATTTTTAAGAATACTTTTAAAAATCTGTGGCTTATATTTTACTTATAATTTTTAAATATTTTTCTCGGAATAATAGTAGGTAGGTTGTTCAGTTACACAGTAGTAGTAGTTACAAGGTATGTAGTTCGATAAATCAATTCCCTGCCACTTGGTTATTTCTTCTGTAGCATTCTTAGATGAAGGTTTGCGTCCTCACTATCCTCTATCTATGACTATTGAGAATTTTAGCCAAAAGAAGCCATGGTCCCCGTTACTAAATCATGCCTCGATTGGCATATAAAACTCGCTGTAGCCCTGTCTCTTTTCTCATTCTCTAGTTTTCTGACTTACTTCCTTGCGACTAAGCTATCGAAGTTTATGAAGTTGAATATCCAAACTGGCCAAATTTTGGGTATGCTTTATTCCTTTCACGGAATCCATGATTTATGACGTACATTTGTTGTATTTGGCTCAAGTAAACATTTGAAGCTATGCATATACGTATTGTATATATTTGTAGCTATGGATAATGTGCCTCTTAACCACTTTATTTGTAGAAGACGGCGTTAAAATCCTTAGGCTTATGTATTCGAAGTATATTCATTTCTAGCTCATGCCGCTCACTCGCTCACACAAACAGTTTTTACACCTGTATGAGTACTGATATTATTAGCATTGAGTTGGTTGGTTTAAATAGTAATGTATAACATTTGTAAGCCTGTTAAGACTTAAGAAGACTCTTGCGTACGGATAGTTGGCAGATGTTTAAAGAGCAGTTAGCATATGTGATTTAGTACATAGGGCACAGTAAATTTCTTCTCGCTTGGAGCTTTTTTGGAGCTACTCGATTGTGGACAAACATGAGCATCCTGCAGGGCACCAACATCAATCAGCACTACTATATATTGTATTATATTATTTGTGATAAGTAGTTTTGCGATAGATCCCTTAGTTACAACATTATGACCACCTACAACAAGAAAAGTGTCATCAAAATCTAGTGACGCAAAAGTTACCATTGGGTGGTTTATGTCCATATTTGCCAATGTAGTTGTGAAAAAATAACTGGTTGGTAGACCTGAATCTCTTAACAGCAGGTATATCATTGTGTTACAATATTTTGTTGTACGAATAAGTATACTCGTACAACAAAAACGAATGAAGAACATGTCTGCTAATAATTATTACACGCAACTATTTCACGCAAGGTATTCTCTAAGCGTCAGCTCAGACTGAGTGGCAAAATACGCAAGCACTTTTTAATTATACATAAAATATAAACCTTATTTTCTTAGCAAAGAGCTCAAAATCGTATGCAAGTATTTATTTACATATATATTATCTACTACAGCGGAGATGGCGTACGATTTTCAGCTCTATTTTAATAAAGTTTATATTTATTCAAGTTTTAAAAGTGTTCCTGCATTTTGCCACTTAGTTGATCTACTTGGAAGATGTGACGTAAAAAAATACACTTTAAAAATAATTTTATTACATAGCGTTTCCACCAGAGATGTGCGACGTAGTTGAGCGTGCGAGGATGTGTATAATGCACATCGACCTCTAACAAACACCGTTTAACACACATCTCGGTACAAAAACCTCGCTCCGCAAAGCCGTTTCCACAGGAGCTACGCTGAGTGAGGCTAGGTAAATGAAGTGTTTCTATTGGTTCTTAACAAACACATCCCTCGCTACGCACCCTCCCACATCTCTGGTGGAAACGCTGCCTTAGGCTTGGATCGCACAAGTGACGCCATTAATGTTGGGAGGATTTAAAGGCACTGCAACAGTCATCATGTGGGCTGCATGCTTACCCGTCTCGTTAGTTCTATAAAAACATATTTGTCTGCTAATCAGACCAACAACTTTATCGCATACATAATTAACTTTTATAAAACACGCTTTTGCCTGCGCCAAAATTTTAAATTAGTTTTTTTCTTTCCCTAGGGAACAATACTTTTGTGGATGAAATGGGGACCTTCGACCTTGTCTGTACTCATGAAACATGTACCTATGCTAAATTTCAAGTCAAAAACGCAGAAACATTCGTTCTTCGTTATTTTTTACCAAAAGTATAGATATGATGAATTTATATATCCCTAAATTTGAGAAATGATTGGTTTTCCATAAAAATATTTTTAATTATTTTTACAAAGGAATTTCTTCCCGCGAATGCTCCGGCTGTGGTATGAGCTCCTTGCCTAAAAGGGGCGGTCAGGCGGTCATCAGGTGGATCGTATGCTTGTTTGCCACTGACGTAGTATAAAAAAAAACATCCCCTATGTCCCCCCCCCCCCCAAGTTTTATTTTTGCGATATAAAGTCCAAAAGTATGTAATAAAAGTCCAAATGCCTATGTTCTTCTTCAAGGTCTCCAAGATCTATCTCTATACCAATATTTATAAAAATTGCTTCAGTGATGTAGGTGTGAAAACGTAACAGATAGTCGTTACTTTCCAATTTATAATATTAGTATAGATTCAACAACTTAAATTAAACGGTTTTGCACGACACAATTAATGTGACAGGACTGGGGCCGTTCATAGAATACATACGCAAATAAGGGGGAGGAAGGGATCGGTTACCGTGCCGAGAAGGAAGGGGGAGGTATAAGGAAATGTGAATTTGGCAGTTCATAATTTATTTTTCTATTTTCCTAACTTAGCATTTCTTAAAAAAATCATTACGATAGAAAGTCATTTTAAAGTACTTTATGAACATATGGATAGTCAAAACTTAATGTTTTAGACTCATGGTCACAATAGGGATGACTTTATCCTATTAATATTATTATTATCCTACCAATATTAAACGTGAAAGTTTGTGAGGATGTATGGATGTTTGTTGCTCTTTCACGCAAAAAAGTACTAAACTGATTAATAATAATAGTTTGTTACCATTGCGATGAAACTTGGTATGTAGACAGGTGGAGACCTGGATTAACACATAGGCTACTTTTTATCCTAATATTCTCACGGCATCGGGACTTACGGGGGTGATACCGCAACCGAAAAGAGCGGTGCGATTCATCACGATCGGTGACTCTTTAGATTCCACGAACTCTTCGCTGTCGAAACAATAACAAGGCCAAAGCATGGACATTTTAATATTTAATTTATCTGTATGCTATTTTAGTTCACAAAAATTCGCTTATAGGGGGGTGGGCTAGCTTTTGTGACGTAGGTAATACTTGTTTGAGGAGTCGCTGAAAGTGTGACTTAGGGTGACTAAAGGGGAGGGGAGAGGCCCAAAAACGGAAATGCTGAGTGACATATTTTATGGCCGGCACTTGAATTGTTAATAAGATAATTTAAAAAATAATTCTTACTTGAAATTTGCTGATGCTTATGTGCCAGAATATCATTATTATTATATTCTAAGGATCTAAACTCCAAGGTGTTCTTGCTAAAATTCATATTTTGTTAGACCGGTCCCGTTGTGTAGAACGGTCCTGACTGACTGACGGACCTGACTTTATTATCCACTTATTATCCATAACTAGCCGCCCCTGCAGTTTCACCGACGCTTATAGTCACTGCTGCGCTCCTATTTATCGTAGTATGATGTTATATAACCTATAAGCCTTAATTCGAACCAGTAGTTTCTGAGATTAGCGCGTTCAACCAAACAAACAAACTCTTCAGCTTTATAATATTATTTTAGATATACATACGCTCATTCGTTGTTTGGTGAGATTGTGTAATTTAATACACTAAAAGCCTATTATAGTGGCGTATCATAGTCTGAATTTTGGGATAATATTAACTGCACGGGCAGCGCAATGGGAGTAGGGACACCACATAGGGAGAGCCATGCTTCGGCACGTATGGGCCGGCTCGACTCCGCTCGTTACCACGGCCTCACAGAAAACCGGCCGTGAAGCAATGCTTGCATTGCATTTCGCCGCGTGAGTGACCGGAGGCCCTAACCCTTCCCTCTCCCTTATTCCCGTCCTTCCCCTCTGCCCCCTCTTCCCACTCTTCCCCCCCCCTACCCCTCTTTTCCTACTCCCACCTTAAAGGGCGGCAACGCACTTGTGATTCTCGAGTTGCAGGTGCCCATGGGCGGCGATAGTCATCTACCATCAGGTGACCCGTCTGCTCGTTTGCCCCCTATACCATAAAAAAAAAATGGTTAAAGTGGTCGCATCACTGAGTGTTGTGGGTTCGATCCCCACACAGGACAAAAATTGTGTGATCCTCAAATAGTTGCCCCGAGTCTGGGTGTTCGTTGTTTTAATGTTTGTGAAGTCCCCCGTGACGCAGGAATCATTACTAATGCGGAAGTTGTATTTACCCATGCAGTAAACGAGTTAGATCATCGATATTAAATACGGATATGAAACCGAGGAGGAATTATTTATTTTATTTATTTATTATTAGAGAGATTATGTTGTAGATTATGTTATGTTGAAACATAATTATTTAATTCTAATTAAAATTAAATAATTATATTGCTTATTACAAGTCTCTGCATGCAAGTACTTTAAAGAGAACTGCCGATTTACTACATAATATATACATTTACATAATGAACGCAGACAACAGTTTGAGTGCCGCTTTAAGATTCAAAGAATGATTGTGCTTGAACCGTGTTCACATTGGTGCAAAACAAGTCTATATTGCAATTCCGTGGAAGTTGATTAAAACTATATGCACTTATAAGAGAAAAATCATTAAGCTTCTTTGTTGCAAAAGGTACATGTAATAGCGGCTGTTGTAGAAAACCAATTTTATTTAACACTTAAGGACTCGCTAATGGGTCTAACGGACCTAGTCCTTTGTATTTTGTGTAATAACTTCAACATTTTGACGTTTGCGACGTTGACGGTCTTAGTACCTTACAACGATAGTGTAGCACGGCAGATGACTCTTACGACCGTTTCCAATATTATAATTCGGTGGAAATTAAAGATAGATAAATCTATTCTTTGGTTCTTACTTGCTTTTCAATATCCTGCTGGGGTATAGTATGTTCTACTGTAGTTGTCAATTTATGGACGAGATGACAGGTAGCCTACTAGAGATAAGACCCCTATACAAATGGTGTTTACTTTCATTTCAATATAAGTTTTAAGTTACTTTTCGGTAAACGGAACTAATTCAAGTAATATCATTTGCTTTTATCTATCAACATCGGCCGTTTTGACGAGGATAACTTTTAAAAAATTAATATTTGAAGTAGGAAAAATAAACTAATAATATAATACAATGGATCGTGGGTTGCGGCCTATGTAACTGGAAGAGCGATAGAAAAACCAAGGTTATTTACGTAAAATGCAATACACCAATTTATGGAGACCACATGAAGCACATTTGTTCAAATTGCATGTGATTTTATCCCAATGAAGATATTTCGATATAGATATTTAATTTTAGTAATTTTCAAAGTTGTTTTTGTTTTTTTCCTATAATGATTGATCTGTTATTGTTATTTTGTCTAAGTAGTCACATTATAGTTGTGTAAGAAAATATAGAAGATTTTGTTTAAAATATGTAATAACAGAAATTATAACAATTTGCCTTAATCTTGTCATAAAAGTATGGTAAAATTCCTTTTATTTTTGTAGTGACTTTTCGATTAAGTTAAAACAACAAATATCAATATTTGATTAAATATTCTCTTTCATTATTCATAATTATCCTTATAAGGAAGTAAACATTCACTTTTATTGAGCAGTTTTAGAATAAACATATGATGTTATACTGGGTCCATCGCACCCCGCAACAAGTTCGGTGCAGTCGGTGTAGCCTTTATCAACGTTTATCAAATAACAGATGTCATCGATACAATTTCTTTACTCAAGTGGTGGAAAAGAGAAACTTTTGCAACGTTGACTGTAGCCGCTGTAGTCGTCTGATCACTGCTGCACTTTAAAATCCAGAAATCAAAGAAATTTCATCCGTACACCTTCAATTCGTGACTTATAAATGTCATCATTCTATACTATATCCTGCTTCAATAGACACAACTAAAATCGATATTCGAATTTTTGAATTCATATGATGCTGCAATCACTAGTTGTTAAATTATTATTTTTTTGTTATTGCATTGTTGCAGCGGTATCAATTCACACTTCTCGAGGGTGGACTACTGTGTCAGGCGTAGCGGGAGCGGGGGCAGGAGCGGCCAGTGTGCTGTGGGCTGCCGCCGCATGTTTACTACTAGCACTAGTTGTGCAATGCTGTAGAACTATCATGGACCCGCCTGGAGTTGATCATGGGTAATGATCTCAATATTATTTCATTACTACAATAGCATATTTTAATAGTATTATTTATTCTCGTTTATTCTAACTTATACACTATATTTATTGTTTTGCAAGAATTAAAAAAGACAGACTAAAGCTTAAAATCACTATTTAACAGTCAGTTTCTTTCCTGTATTTATTATAGCATGTACATTTTACGTTTACCCCAGATGCCCACATATTATTATACTATATCTTCTTTACTAAAAACAAACGGTCTCAATCGCGTGTTAGAACAGACCTCAAATAGCTTTGGATCCGATCTGATTACCTTGCACTCATCATAGTAGGTGGTAGACTGAAATCATTTAGGACTTTGTGCCAAAAATTGCCCTTTATGAAGACGAGACCGCGAAAGTTGATTGAAACGTTGGAAATTAAAAAGGTATTTACTTACCTTATTTGTTTATTTATTTTGGATTTCCACCAAAGGGCATACATAACAGTCTCACAATATTACAAGTATTATATTACTCCCTCAATTAATTGAGACGAGAGAAAATATAATACAATAAAATACGATTAAATTAAATACCTAAAACACTAAACGCGACTGAGACCTTTATATATTGTTTACAAAGTGTAAAAAAAATTGGCAGAAAGTAAACATTACATTGCGTAAGTGCATAATATATAATTTGATTAAAAGTCATACAAATAACAGCGAATGAAATATTCATATAAGTCGTTATTGGAAATCGATGAATATTCCGAAAAAAAATCATTAATTTGTAAATTAACATTATTATTACAAGACTTGAAGAAAGAAGTGAATAGGGACAGGAAATACATTGCTTAGCAACAGGTTAAATAAACACTCACACGCAAATCAAAATTAGCATATTATCGTGATGCTAGGAATAAATAGATGACACAAATATGGAACAATGTTTAACATGCACATGATTGATTTACACCGAACAGTGGTTAAATTGACCGTATAAACGGCACATAGCCAGAACTGGTTGAGGTGTCATTGTTTGATGAGGTGACTAACAGTTCAGTAAATCGTACTTTACTCGTAGATATAAATGTGACCTTGTTCTTATTCTCAAAATAAAAACAACAAGAGGTGGGAATAATTCACACCACTTTGGTTAGAATTTATACGTGACAGACAGTTATATTTAGAAGCATTTTATGTCGATAGGGTCAAATTCGAAACAACAATTCATTCCACTCCATTTTAATAGCAAGAATAAATGTTTCTTTCTTTCTTTCTTTCTTTCTTTAATCATCATAATCAACCTAAGCTAAAGTTTAGCCTTAATATCACGTAGAATTAAAATTGTGGGGCGTATATAGAAAAGCAAAAGTAAAGCTGTTTATTTCGACATAAAAAATCCTTCTTACAGAGACGGCCCGATGGAAGATGACACGATACCCTCATCACGTGATTTAGTGGTAATCGCGTGTGTGCAAATCACATTGGCAGCAGCAACATTACTTAGTGCGGCTATATGCGCACGTATCGACTGCAACACATGACGCGAGCCGCAGCGCTCGTTAACGCGACAACGCGTAAGCGAAGCGCCCGGTGTTAGCCCCGCTGTCGCGGAGCGCAATGTGTCACCACCCGAAGAGGTGATTGTCGAAAGAGAAGGTAGCCGTGTAGCTTGGTTGATATAAAGATTGGGATCGATGAGAGACAAACAGTGAAGTCTTAATCAGTAAAGGGTGTATCATAGTAAGCAGTACGTTATTAGCTGCTTAAAGGTAATGTAATTTTGGCGTAGCTTTGCGTCTACAAGAGAATCTATTAAAAATCCGATGCAATAATATTTGGAAATCAGATGTACCCATTGAATTTCGTTATTACTGTCACCATTGAAACCCCATGTGTGTATTTCTAACTATGTTCATAAGTAGTTCGCAAAATTGCTGCGATTGCTTGCAGACAAATTATAATAAGTTCAAGGTCAATGTTATCAATTTTCTTTTTAACAAAGTCCTTAAAATATTTTGTTTCAGAATAATTTGTATCTTAAAAATAGTATACCAATAGGGATCTGTAATTATTAATTTATCTTATTTATTAATTTGCTTTGAGTACCTGGAATGTACATTCCTGGCATAATCGTAGATTGACTTAATACATCTATAAGTTAGCGAGTCATGTAATGATATTCAAAGTCGATTATCGTAAACTTGGGTAATCTCCGGACGGGTAATTGTAACTTCGTTAGAACCATATGCGTGATCAAAACTAATGTCAACTAACTTTGGTCGAACAAGACGTAACAGTTCAATTATCATTAACATTATTTGTAATAAGTTATATTTCACTTACAACCACTGTTGTAACTAATTTAATAAATTGCACTAAGTTATGGTAAATTCCGTAATTAGTAGTAGTAGTTCTAGTTTGATATGAGAGGGTAAATCTCGTACATCTTAGTAAATGCCGCGTAAATATCAAGAGGACGATAAAAAAAAATATAGACTAATATTTCTTTATTAATTATGATGGTTTAAAAAAAGCTTCTGTTGTATCACTACTTAATATAAACAGTAAATTGAAGAAATCACAAAATAAAGTAACCTTCGCCGCAGAAGCTAACTTCTGTAACCATTCATGTGCTTTTTATTAATTTATAATTTTATAATATTGAACATATAATTACCGAGATTAATGTTGTCAAAAATGTCATAGTCGAAAATTGCTTGATAACGCTCCGAAGTCTTTCCACAAATATTTTCACTACTTGTATGTGTATTATTGTGCATATTAAATGTATATATCCAGATTTAACCGCGAAATTAAATTGTAAATATTATTTACAAATACAATACCTTTTTATTACACCGAACGTGTTTGTATCTTATAAAAACTAACTCGATTAAATACTGATTTAAACACCTGTAATAATAACGATAATTTGATATTTCCATTTCATGTTATCAAGTCTAGTGATGAGAGCAGTTTTTTTTTTATTGTATCTATGACATTATAATTATATTTAAGAATATATTTTACTATTTAGTTTATACCTTCCTTTAGTAACCGCGTGTATTGAACTTTTAAACTTTCGCGTTCCATGATATCATTATGTATTTCCCCGGGAATTAACGCGATCACGAAACGTCAGGCAATTCAGAGGTGTGTATTACCTTTCCGTGATCGCTTTAATTCCCGTGGAAATACATAATTATACGCGTGTACTGAAGTAGAAATAATAAATTATGTCTTTTAGACGTAATTTATTACTTCTACTTAACTTCTACCTCTCAAACCTTAACTGAAGTTAACATTTCACTTTAACTTCAACTTTCAATCCAATAGTTTGTAAGAGACTTGCAAAAAAAATCTAAAAACTCGGATTTTTTTTGTAATGTCTTTTAGATTTTTTAGAAAAAGTGCTTACATATATACATATTAGATGTGTAAGATTACATTCCGATTTATATGTACATCTGCTTACTTGGAGAAAAAATGGCAAATTTGAGCAAAACTTTACAAAATTGAATGAAATTGCCTGGGTTGATGCTTTACAAACAAATGCTATGTGAATTGTTATTTAAAAGTCTTTCTAATGTTCTATACTTACGGTCAGCATTTTAGTGTTCTATTTATTTGTGTATAAAAAAAGAAATAACTCCGCACTAGGTACTCTGTGTCGCATATAACTTTACGAACATTCAAACAACGGACACAAAGAAAATCCTGACTCGGACAACTATTTTCTTTTAATAATAATAACTTCACACATCTCACACACGGCCGTCTGATCCCAAACTAGGCAGAGCCTACAGGCTCTAGTACACTATGGTAACCAGATTGCTGATAAACATACTTATATATTTCTAAATACATATATATTATAGATAAATTACACCCAGACACAAAACAAATTATCGTACTCATCACACTATTATTTGTCCTGGGTGGGAATCGAACCCACGACCTCTGGCTTAACAGTCAGGGTCACTAACCAGTAGTGGCGAGGCGACCACTTTAACCGACTTTAACCATTGCGTCATCCGTGCAGTCAAATATTTTTGTAATAAATAACTAAAGGCCGGCACCGCACTTGTGACTAGGTGTCCATGGGCAGCGGTAGTCACTTACCATCAGGTGACCAGACTGCTCGGTTGCCCCCTATACCATAAAAAAAAGATTATCAGTACAGAATCCGGTAACCCGTTATAATAGGAAAAGTCGATAGTTGTTGTTCACTTTTATTATCATAAAATACATATAAAATAATAGTATTTACAATAGTAATTTTATCTCACTCATAGAGAACTTATGATATTTATGTTCTAAAAGTTGCATATGCGTAGGTATTATTAGTTATTGCCTTACTGGTTGGATAACTCAACTTTTGAATTTGGAATATAATTTTAAACGTCAATCGATTCATTTGACAAGCTTATTAATGAGTCACAGTGGCCTTCAAGGGAATAAAAGTTTAAGACTTCATTTGTAGTGGATATAATTATATATATCACCCGCTAATTCCTTAATATACTGTCTTTTATTTTTTTGCAAATTCAAGTAACTTATTCCAATCTTGTTAAAACAAGCTTTTTACCGATACGAACTCATACATTATGAAACACCGTTCTATGAAAAATACATCAACCAATAATTTTTGCCATATCTTTTTGCATTGCGTTTCTTTATTCAATTACTTAGAGATGTTTTTAGTTTGCCAATGTCTACCCTGATTATAAAAATGGTAAAAAGAAGCCTTGTAAATATACTTTGTAAATACTGTATGTAAAAGTAAAATATATTCTCAGTAATTTAATTAGAAAAAGATTAGCATTAGTTAATTTAGTAATAGCAATTAAACTTTCGACTGAAATCAAACATTTATAACTGCATAAAAATAGTGAAAATATTAAGGTATTATTCTCACATTATCACTCCAAAATTAGCAATAATATTATTACATCGTGAAATAACGCGCTCTGTCAGTATGTACTTCAAAAAACTTTTAGTAATAAAAATTATTAGTAAATTAGAAAACTCTACACTAAGTCGATAAAGAAGTAAGATGTAAGTAAACGAATCTTGTACAATCAAAAAGTTTACGGGTAGGCTCCATGATTAAAATTAAGTTTAAAATGTACATAAAAAATTTATATCTAAGTAATTGTGAATGTTATAAAATAGTTATTTAGTTAAGAAATAACGTAGACTCCACCAACTCACACAAAGAACCCTCAAAACCATAATTTTTCTATAGTAGAATAAATCTTGAAGCACAACTTTGTTTCATTGCCCCAATGTCTAACTTTTATTTACGATGATTGGTTGTATTTTAAGACGTTCTTATTTTTAAGACTTGCGTAGTGTTTATTATTCACGTTTATCGTCACTGCTCCGCTCACCTACGTATCGTAGCGTGATGTTAAATAGCCTTTTACCTTCCTCTAGGCTAACAAATATTTTTTTTTCAAACTTTTCAGGGTTATAATATTAGTATAGTTTTACTTCCTATCGGTAGACACTGGTCCACAAGGTTCAGTGTAAACAGGTAAATTATAATGACGAATAGGAAGTGTTTTATTTTTGACGACTTTCAAAAGTCATATGCCATGAAATTTTTATTCTACTTGGTTGGTCTACGAGTAAGCAAATCTACCGTAGGGAAAGTTTAAATAGATAAATATATAAAAAAAAAAATTAAAAATATTTGATTGATTTATTTTATTTAAGTATCTAACAAAGAAGAAAAACGTGTCAGCCATGTCCTGTGGTGATCGTCTAGTGGTGAAGATATTCTTAATTAAATAAAAGTGTGATTTGCAGAGACTGTGTGTCAATTAGGAGGACCTTTATTGCTCTGATCATAATTTGTTGGCAAAGGGATAAGATATGATGACATGCGATTTTGAGATTTTTTCACTAATAGGTTTTAAAAAAATATTTAAAATAATCTCTACTGTTTTGAAACATTAACCGTAAAGTCTGAAAGTTAGAGTAGACTTAGTGATTATATTGTATCAAGATAATAGTATTATGTTTTTGAAATTTTCTCTTGATATTATAGTCTTGTACAGTTGTTTCATGCGTATAAAACGACTTATTGCAAGCAAATCAAATCTAAACAGGTAGCAGCTTTTGGTCAAAGAACGAAATCGAAGAGACTTAGGAACATATAACTAGGAAGGCTAGTTATATGTTGCTAAATCTCTTCGACTTCATAAATCTTTCTGCGGGAAATGTCTTTTATAAAACCAAAGAGGCAACTTATCTATATAATTCTGCCCCTGGGAAATCAGTCATTTAGAATTTTTATGCGAGATTTAGACTATTACTTTCGAAGCTCGTACCTCTAATATCCCTATTAATAACCGCAGTTATCTAGTTCAACAGTATGCAGATTATTTAATATATTAACGATTACCGAGTTCAAAGTTACACTGGATTATCCAAAAAAGGTTAAACGAGTCGTGTTTTCTTTAATGCATGAAAAATATTTATCTAATTTGTGATTTACGAAAAATAGTTTTGTAGGAAAGAGGGAAGATTGTACTAGACCATTGGTGAGTATTAACAAATAAATAGATCATATTATTAGATATTTCAAACGATTAAACGAAGGTTACTCCTGCCTTTGTATTTATCTATACTAGTATCTAAATAAATAGGCAAAGACAAAGCAGTAACAGTATAAAGGCACCAGCCTACTGGTCTTATTGAAGTCGGTGCCAAGGTCGAAACACAATAAGTAATATTTAGAGATATATACAGGTTATATAAGAACCAAATTTAATTCTACGGAAAAATCTGAATATGTCCACCGTGGCGGCACATTATGTATATACATATTTACCGCCACAGTAGATCTAGCCTATTTATCAAGTAAGACCTTTTACTATAGTTTTATTGAAATTTCAATGCGTATAATTTTTTTTATAAAATGTTTAGCTAATACCATTTTTTTTTTAAATAAAGTTGGCAACGCTAGTTAAGCTCAAGCCACTTGAACATTTAATACGAAATCGGTGAGATGCCCGTGAGTACGAAAGCCGATGCCTTACACTACACCGCACCGAAATCGAAATATTTTTATTTGTAAGGTACAGATGCAGACAATAGATTAATGACTTCTGAAACTAAAATTTACCCTATAGAAATTGTGAACCTGGAGTCCAATTACAGCTGTACACGACATATACTGGTTGATTAGCTTCCTTAAGAAAAAAATAATTATTTATTTATTTATTTATTATTTATTAATGCTTTATGCACAGATTGTACAAAGGCGGACTTAATGCCTAAGGCATTCTCTGCCAGTCAACCTTGGGGTGGTGCGGAAATAAAAGTGGTAGGTGCAAAGATATGTTATAGAGAGAAAACAGAGAAAAGAGAGAGAGATAATATTCCAAAGATAAGAATTCAAAAGTCTTATAATAATTTGGATTGATAAATCAAACCATAAACTAAATATACACATTAAGAACATCTACATCATATATACATATTATAAACATACATATACCTACATATCAACTCAGAGATCCTGATTTCGAGTGGGAGCGCATTCCAGAGAAGAACTGATTGGACATAGAACGAAGAGTTCACGAAGTCGGAGTTATGTGGGGGACATAAGAGAAGGTTATTATTTGTAGAACGAAGATTTCTATTATGATTTGAGCACAAGAACCGAAGGTAGGGAGCTAAATAAGAAGGTGGAGATGGAGAGTTAAGAAAAGAGAAAAGAGAAGTTAGTGCTCGTAGATTACGGCGCTGGCGTATAGGTAGCCATTTTAGTTCGGAACGTAAAGCAGACACGTGGTCATACTTGCGAAGATTGAATATAAATCGAATGCAGTTATTGAGAAGACGGTCTAGTTTGTTGAGAAGGTCTGCATTCAGGTCGAAATAGCACACATCACCATAGTCGATGATAGGAATGATTAGGGACTGCATTAGGATAGTTTTGGTTTTAGTGGGAATGAAATTTTTTAACCGATATAAATTTCGGAGAGCGCCAGTCACTTTCTGGCTTACGTGGGTCACCTGCGCACGCCAATCAAGGTATGAATCTATGTGCAAACCCAGGTCTTTAACCACTGAGCTCAGGGGTATAATTGAGCCATTGAAGACTATAGGTGAGATGGTCGTAGAATCAATCCTACACATAATGCGTTTGCTTCCAACGATGATCGCCTGACATTTTGTAGGGTTTACGGATAGACCAAACTTCAGCGACCAGCGTTTTATTGACTCTAAATCATTATTGATTTTGTCAATGGCTTGCGATAGGTTTTCAATGCTGGCCTGTGCATAGAGCTGCAAGTCGTCGGCGTATAGGTGATACGCACACTGAAGTTCTTGAGTTATGATATTAATATACATTGAAAACAATAGTGGAGATAGAATACCGCCTTGAGGGACACCAGTGTAGAGATCACACCAATCTGATGAGAAATCATCAATGCGTACGCACTGTTGTCGTCCCTGAAGATAAGTGGAGAACCATTCCAATGCTTCTGAGGAGATCATAAGATACGATAGAATGGATAGTAGGACTTCGTGACTGACAGTATTGAAGGCATTCGAAAAGTCGATCAAAACTAGGACAGTAGCTTTGGTGCCCTCCATGCCCTCCCTAATATCGCCAGTCACTTTAAGGAGTGCAGTAACAGTGCTGTGACCGCGCCTGAAGCCAGATTGTAGAGGACTTAGGAGATTATTTTCAAAGACAAAATGTGAGAGCTGTTTGTGTACACAAGCCTCAAGGACTTTGGATAGAAATGGAAGAATAGAAATTGGACGGAAATGGTCAGGAAGACAAGGGTTATTTTTTTTAGGCAACGGGATGATGTAAGCTTTACGCCAGAGAGAGGGGAAGGTTCCAGAGTCAAGAGAAAAGTTAATAATATGAGTTATAACATGAAGAACATGATCGAGAATAGTAACAATCATCCTACGGCTAATGTCATCACAGCCCACAGCATTGGAACAGATGGACAGGATAATCTGTTTGATGTCCTCAGAAGCTACCGGAGAAAATTTAAAGTTATTGATGTTGGGTCTAGTTAGATTAGCAAGTCTAGGGTGAGACATTTGGTTTGATGATCCAGCTGAGTTGTAGATGAAAAATGTCGGTTGATATCATTCAAACCAATTGTCGTCTGAAATTCAGTGCGCTGTTGTTTACCAATACCCAAAGTGCTAAGAAACTTCCAGATACTGGAAGGAGATGAAGCCTCTATGTTTTGTAGAATGTGACGGCGTTTTGTGTTGCGTATCACCTGGTTACACCGATTCCTTGCCACTTTAAAATCATTCCACTTGTCCTCACAGCGATCCTTTCTGAATTTTTGGAAAGTCCGATCTCTCCGTCTCATCGCCATTCGTACTTCTTGCGTCATCCATGGTGCTGGCGGGCGCTTCAACTTTACCCTCTTAACCGGAGCATGAATATCGTATAAATGAATGACGGTGTTATTAAAAACGTTGACTTTGTCATCCACATTGGTAGTCGCTGCCACGTTCATCCAGTCTAGTTTAGAAGCATCTGCACATAGTTTCTCAACATCCATACGTCTATAGCATCGCACATGTAAAAATTTAGGAGGGGATTTAGGAGTTTTCAGGACATAAGAAAGGAAAATTAGGTCGTGACGGGAAAATCCAGGAGCAGGATGTTGACCGTGAGAAGGAACAAGGTTGGGAGCAGATGTGAGCATTAAGTCAAGCCAGGTGTCCTGACTATCAATATTATGGTGAGTTGCTTGGAGGGGTAGGACATGGAGGCAGGTTGAGTGGACGATATCAAGGAGGTTGCGCGTTCGAGGCGAGTTAAGCGCTAGTAAGTCTGTGTTAAAGTCACCCATAATGATGTGGTGCGAGTATTCCGACCCTAAAGATTCCAGAACTGTTTCCAGACTGGAGAAGTAATTGAGAATAGGGGGGCAATACACTACACCTAGAATAATCTTTACTCCCTTGACACAAACCTCAAGAAAAAGGAATTCTGCAGTGGTAGAAGAGTTGGAAGGAGAGAGAGCCAGAATTTTATAAGGTAAGGAACTTCGAAGGTAGATGGCGACACCACCACCTCTTTTATCTAATCTGTCGTTACGGATGAGGACGAAGCCGGGGAGAGGGTATGAGGTGGAAAGTAGGTGAGGTTTGAGCCAGGTCTCCGAAATCAGGATGGCTGGCATCAGCGCCATTGTCGGTGAATGTTTCATGTAAATCACTAAAGTGACTGGGGACGCTCTGTGCATTAATGTGACACACATTTAGAAGAGAACGGGTTAGTTCAAATGTTTGACGTAATCTATCACCTAGTGTATCTGTCAAGGACCTAAAGCTCTCATCATCGGAATAGTCGTTGGCAGAAAAGTACGCATCATTATTATCGATCATTAAAATAATAGTATATATATTAATAATATGTTAATATACTTAAATAAATAATTATATAATAGATTGGTCTAGGTTGGTATAATTTACTTCTACACCACCCGCCAGCTGTCACACACAATTATCAAACGCAAAATAAACAAAAACTCAACACAAAAGCAACAAAACAACTTATAAGTAAAAATTATAAGAAACAGAGTGTGTGCAGTAAAAGGAAGATTGAGTCAAAGTAAAACTAAACAGAGTAATCGGAGTGTCCTCGTAAAAGAAGTTACAAGTTTCCGAACATTTCGTGATTAGCACATACGAAACGTCGCGTCGTTTGACAATTTGATAAGTAACTTTGACATCTAATTTAACAAAAGCTGTCACTGTTTCGAGGTTGTAAAAAAGAAGGTAATAAATAGAAAAAGTTTTGTTTTGTTGTTATTAAATGAATGGTAAAAAATCGATGAAGAAATCGAGTATCTTTACATCATGCAAACTATCAAATAAACTAAATACGAGTGGATTTTATAAAATAATAACAAAAGGCAGCAAACAGCAATGTTACATACTGTCTACTATCTTCGGGAACCTTTTGTGTTTAAGCCGGGGCTCGCATTTCTGGAATCGCTCCTGCTTGTGGATATGGCCTTAGGGTACTTGGCTATCAAAGGTTTCAGCTCATCCGCAGATGTTATTTTATGACGACTGTTATCCGAGGCTTTGATAACTGCAGTGCCGTCCTGCGTCCAACAAGAAGACATGCCGAAATGTTGTCGAGCCATGGTGAAGGCCGTCTGTCGGATTTTAGTTAAAAACTCCCTTACCGAGAAGCCGGATCCCTTCAAAGTCGTCTTCGCCTTCCACACAACAGATCTTACCTCCGCCGTGGCGAATCTCACCAATATTGGACGATGATGTTCCTTGCCTGGGGCACCAATGCGGTGACAGACCTTGATGTTGAGGGGTGTGATGTCCTTACGACCCATCTTCTTGCTGATTATGTCGAGAAGAGTTCTACTGGAATCCTCTCTGTCAGCCTCAGGTACACCCAGGAAGATAAGGGCTTTATGTCGATGCCGAGTCTCCATTACATCAATCATCTTGACGCATTCACCAATCTGTTTCCGGAGAAGACCCAACATGCTGAACATAAGCTCCCGGAATGTCCTGAACTCTTCTGACACTCGAGCCACTGTCTCTTTGGTGTTCCCTGCAGTGTGTAGCTGTGCCTCCAGTTCAGCCATCCTCTTCGAGAAGCTCTCCTCTAAACTGCTCTGAGCCATTTGGATATCCGCGAGTTGGGACATTATTGTTGTTGAAATCAGATAAAAAGTGTTACTAACGAGTTTTGTTTTAAGTAATGTTGCAATAATACTGTGCAGATGTGCTGGCAGGTGGTTTAAATACTTGGCTTATATCATGTAATGTTTTAAAATTGTAAGTATGATATATATAATCTGTTTTTTTATTATTTAACAAAATAAATAATTAAAATCACTTAGGAGATCTCAATTATGTGTGTCAACTTTTCAACACCTACCCGCGAAAAAAAAAAAGAATTATATGTACACTACACACAACAGAAATATATATGTACACTACGCGTGGAATAATGTATTTATATCGAATCAACATCCTAAAAAATAAGTTTCAAGCTTCTAGCTCTAAATATGACGATACTTCCATACAACTTTTCATCCCCACCTTTCAACCCTTTACACCCTTTGTTCGCATTAAAAAGTAGCCTATGTCCTTTCTCAAGCTCTAGACTATCTGTGTACCAAATTTCATTTATATCGCTGCAATAGTTTTTGAGTGAAAGAGCGACAGACAGACAGACAGAGTTACTTTCACATTTATAATATTAAATAGTAAGGATAACAGACGTATTCTAAATTTATGTTGCTCCAAATTTTACTGGCAGAATAGCAGAAACTGCCGCTAAATGCAGCTGTTTTGTGAACAGGAATTGATAGTTTTAACTAGCACTGCCTATTACCACAGCCACGTCTCCTGGACACCAAGTGTAACATATTGTACAGGTAAGTAGGTCCCCGATATTAAATTATGCCAATCATTATGCCTGCAAGGTGGAGTTTTCATTACGTAATGTTCATTGAGGATCGGGATAACATGGCTTTAGGAGGCATCACAGATTAAAATCGGGCACAAGCACTTTGCACACGTTGTATACCGGTCTGTCCGTGACAGTAACCGCGGGCCGTAGACATCAGCGTCATTAAGCTTAGAAAACACGAGTGATCTTAGGTTTCAGATAAGGTCTTATTTTATACAAGAATCTTAGGCGATAAAAGCAATTTCGAACAGATTCAGTAATAAATTTCTTTTACCCCATACTTCAGACCGAAGTCCATGCGTAGTATGCCCAGGAAAAATAGAACTGTAATGCATTATTACAGTTCTATTACAATTAACACAATATCCTTAAAAAACATTTGAAATATTAATACAGTCGAACTTGACTGTGTGTGGATCCTTACGCCAAATAACGCCTAAACCCTGAGTTGAATATTGTAAGCAGTGCCATTTAGGTCTACGGTCATAAACTCTTAACCGGGTAGGTTTCATTACTTTATTGTGGAATAGAATAGGCGTTTGTCTTCCAACTCACCTAATGTAAAGTGACGATGAAAACGAAAATGGTACACGCCTATCCAAGAGGAACTTATTCACTCTACTCTTAAACCGTCAAGAGTAATTGTAAATCTGGAACCGTCCAGGTTTAAAATCGTGTAGAAAAGTAAATGCAGGCAGTTCATTCCAGACTTTGATGAGTCGAACCAAAAAGAAGCAGCCAAAGTTCGTTGAACGAAGACATCATCTACCGTAGAAGATTTGTAGGACATCCAGATTCTTCAACTGTTCCCCATGTACCTTGGAGCCTTAAGTTCGCCTAATGTCGTCTCTACATAGCTGAAGCCACATTTTTGCTGTTCACTACTTTTAATAGTAAATACAGTTACAATACTGACATTTTGTATTTTTTGCACCTAGCACTGCCCAATAAAAAAAGACTACAACTAGCATACTTAAACATAGTTCAGGATAGCTAACCAGTTAAGGGTTTATGATCTTAGACCTAAATGCCACTGCTTACTAAATTCACTTCAGGACTTGGGCCTTGTTTGGCGTAAGGATTATCGTGTAGAAGGATCCACAGACAGTCAAGTTCAACTGTATTAATATTTTAAATATTTTTATAAGGAATTGACGCTTATTTTTAGTTTAGGGTAGTCTTTAGAATGATAAGTTTTTTTTTAGCAGTTTTTTATACACACTGCACAGAAACACTTGGCAACAATTTGGGGTGTAAATTTCATAACGAGAAGTGATAAAATCGGTGTTTACTGTTTGAAAACCATGACGACAAAAAAACAATTTTCCCGACCTTAAGAATTGCCCTATTCAATTTATTATTATGATTTTCAATTAAAACATTCTCCGTAACAGCGCTGAGTCCTGAATCGTGCCTGGGTAGATGACAATAGTATAGATGGTGGAATCAAGAATGAAGCTTGCGAAATGTGAATGGTAATAAACCTCTACCTATTCGATAGGCATAAGTATATAAATAATAAAAATTTACAGCTTGTGTAGGTATCAATTTTTATCATTCGTCAAAAAAAAGGATATTTTAAAAGATGGATAGACAAGAAAGTGGTCATCCGATGCATTCGTTTTTCCTTTTAAAGTACAAAACCATAAAAATAGAAATAATAAAACCTATTAATTAGGTACAGAGTTAATAATATGTATAATAATATAATAATAACTTGACACATTTCACACACGGCCGTCTGATCCCAAACTAGGCGGAGCCTGTACTATGATAACCAGGCTGCTGATAAACATACTTATATATTTCTAAATACATACATATTATAGATAAATTACACCCAGAGACTGAACAAATGATCATGCTCATTACACAATTATTTGTCCTAGGTGGGAATCGAACCCACGATCTCTGGCTCAGCAATCACGGTCACTAACCACTAGACCCACAGGCCAGTAACGATTGTAAACAACTTACATACTTTATAATTAAATAAGACCAATTACGTTGAGTTTAACAAACTTTGTAAGGTTTCTGAAGGAGATCATTATTACGGTTCGGCATTGAATTTCAGTGAAAAGGCAATTTTATATTTTATAAAAAGTTTAAGGTATGTTATTGCCTTGTACAGGCTTTGTATATATACAGTATATATACAGCTTGTACCTACCTATCTATGAGGTGTGGTCATATTAAAGGCACGTTATCAGAGCCCGTAAATGAGTTTAGGAAAATTCGTGATTCTTGATACAGAAACTACTGTAATAGAGATAGATAATAGATATGAACATATTAATATTATTAGTTTCCATTACACAACTATGTGTGTCCCTTCAATAGAAGCGACCCCAATAAACATATGGTTTCCGTATTAACTATAATATTTTACTAGTCAGTTAAATGTCTGTTTCCATATGTGTATAGATGTTAGGTCACACACGTTTAATCTTATAGTACAAATACTAACACAATCTACTAACAAGAAGAGTAATAAAATAGTATCTAAACACGCCACAGGCGTAGGCTGGATCTGGAAATGGAACACTTACTTTGAAAGGGCATGACTATAGCATACAGTTACAAAAATATTTTTGTTTAATAACAATAATTATTTATTTTCAGACTAAGTCCATACTTTTGCATACATTATTTATTACATTAAGTATTATTTAAAATCGTAGTAAACAATTCTAATTTAACAAGACTCGTATGACCCCTTCATAATTTTGGAGTCATATTTGTCTGCAATGATCTTTAGAATGCTATTAGTGCTGTCTCGCACTCTTCTCAGAAGAGAAGCAGCTCTTTTTCGGATGATGCAACCCAACCCTAATAGCATTCTAAAGGCATTATTGTATTGAACACGCAGCACTTCACGTGACCTCTGGGAGCAATTGACCCATAGGCTGCTCGTGTAGAAAGTTTGACAGTATGTTCTAAACAGAGTTTTTTTGACTTCCCCACTGCAGCGAGCAAACCTACGGTCCAACATGTTACCCCTGATAGCTAGTACCCTGATAGCTAGTGTAACTATTCGTTTTAAAATTAGGATCGTTTGAATTTCCAGGTATTTCATCTCCGTTTCACATAAAAGCAGGTCGAATGTGTCAAGTTAAAAAGTTTAACTTCAGGCTAGAGTCATGCCCACTAAAAAATCGAGTGTTCAGATTTAAGAAGTTACATTAATTAAATAGCAAACATTGTTGTAGCAGAGAATATTCAGAATGTTTGTTTTAAATTTATTTTAGAATGTTGTATATTATTATTAATAAATTTCAGGATTATCTACAGAACTTGGTACCCATTTAGATTTCAATTCTTTTGTCGGCAAAGTCGACAACCATGCATATTCTTAATATTGAACTTGGCTCCCATTTTCACATTTAGGTTTTTGATGGGATTATATTAGTTATTTAAATAAAAGAATTTGGTTTTACAAATCACAGTTTATTTTTTGAAAGATTTTACAGACAATGTGAAAGATAAAATATTTTAATCTATATTTAGAGTGTAGTGTTTAGTTAGCTTATTACTAGTTATAAAAAGTTGTAATTAATTAGTAAAGTCAAATTTAATTATTACAACAATTATGTTTTTTAGACATTACATTCATAAAGTAAATTAAGCTATTGCCGACGTTTATGTAAAATGAATTTTGTTCCACGTTTCATTTTAAACTAGAATACGGTTAACAGCACTATAATTAGATTTTTCACTCGAACTATTCCGTACGGAACTACCAACCGAAAGTTTTAATTGTATTCTACAGTTGTATTACATTTGGCATTTAAACGATGTTATGTACTTTCCGCTGCAATGTTTTAGGTCAACTAGTACACAAATTATAAGCAAAATATGTGTATTAGCTTCTTATAATTTATCAACAGACAACTACATTTTCTAAAGCCGGATGTATGCTTGTTATATAAACAATAGTAATGAATGCAATTTGTCGATAAAAGCATCATATGGCAAGTCCAGTCTTTCTCCCTTTCTATTTCTAAACATATTTAATAGTCCGAACAATGAGTTTAGGGGAAGAAAATTGGCAAAGCGAAATTGAAAATTTTGAGAGAAAACTTAGTGGTTTTCCTTTGGCACGAACCATGTGTGCTACGTACATATAGCTGGACACAGTAAAAAAATGGCAAGAAAAGGTTTTATTGCTTCCCAAGGATTATTATACACAGCCAGCACGTACACGGACGTACCTGTGTCGTATAGGACTGGAACCAACGTTAGTGTGCCACTCCATGAGCGCTTGCCTGAGAGGGAGGGTTACCCGACGCCCTAGCAGAAGCAAGCCCGAAACGGCAATAAATCGGAGGTGGCAAGGCCCCCGAACCAAATTATGGGGTCGCCTGTTGTTAAAGGCGGTCAAGTCTGCTGGGGTTCACAGGGATTTCCTTTGTAGTTTTCTACAACTTGCAACGATAAATTATTTTTCTCACGAATTGTTATAATCGTTTTACACTTGTTGAAAGTGATTTCTGTGAGTGCCGTTAAATGTCGCATGCTTTTAAAAAAAATATACAATAAGGCTTCGTCATTCACAAAGATGCCTTGGCTTTCATTTATTCATAGTCTAATCATTCTAACAGTAGACTCAACCAATCAAACTAACATATTATACATTCACTACTTTTAAATATTAATATTAGTACTTATATAACTAGCTGTTCAAAGTATTCACAACATTCAGGTAAGACTTGATTTGATCATTTACTTCTGCAAGAAAAAAGAGACTTAAATGGCGAATACGAATATATATTCGAAATTTTATGGACATTTTTTGATCATATCAATCATAAAATGTTTTTTCAATAAAGCAATCAATGTAACTTTTCGATTCTTCGAGTCTAAAGACTCTATATCATTAAAAAAATCTAAACATCTATACATCATACATACGTACAACAGTCTATATCATGCTTTAGTTCCTTAGCATGAGGTAGTCTAGCGTTTGTCTCTTCTAGGATTTTTTTAAATATTCTGAAATGTGTTATCATCTAAAGTACCTATAAAGGGTTTTCTAATTTGGTAAACATGGTGTAATATGAACATGTAGTACAAACGAGGATAACATCAACGCGAATGAAATTCACCCCGGTCACGGTCTGACGTAAATCAAGCTCACAAATGGCCCCTCAGATTGCCGCAGGCGTTGAGAAAGTAGGGGCTTTGTTATTGCAGTTATTGTTACAAGGTCTTTATTTTTAACCGACTTTTGAAAAGGGAGACTCAATTCAGCCTAACTTTTTTTTTTGCATATTACCACATATGAATATTTTGTTGGTAATTTAAAAAAAAAAACCTATTTATGGCTGGTGTGGCTTTAATTTCCTGATTTCGAATTAAATATAATTTCTTTACTTTTATATCCAATTTACGGCAAAATTATGTCAGTTCGACAGTTTTATTGCGTTTTAAAAGAGTTCAGTTTATATTTTACATTATTAGCCTATCCCTATAGTTTCATTTCAAAATTATCTGCTACTAAAAAGTCTTTATCTTGTCACATCTTATTTTTAACCGACGAATAAAAAAGGAGGTTCTCTATTCGACCGTATATATATATACATTTTATGTTTGTTCAGCCCTCATTCCGTTATTTGTCATCAAACCATTTTCAAACATTTATGCATAATTTAAATCATGTTCAAAAATACTTAAACATTTAACGTTTATCTAATTATCCTTCTTTTCTAAAATAACAAAAATTTCAACATCAGTATATTGTTGCATGTTACCAAGTCATAGGCCTTAATAAACAACTATTGTTTTTACATGCGTTTCTACAACTTTAATAGACAAACTAACTTATACACATAAACTTTTTCACAACTACCTTACTAATTACGCTGATTGGTTATTATTTTTTGTCTACTACTTATTGTATTTTTTCTATAAGTAATTATTGCAAAATTTAAGAAAAATAAAAGTCTTTAACCGTGAATAATTTTCTATTTGTCCCCTTAACATCAGCACCTTCCTTCCGAATTGGCATTGTAAAAATTTTGTTCTCATAAAAATTTGAACACTTAGTTGTAAGACTTTAATATTTTTAAAATGCCGTTTTATTACAATGGACATTAAAAGAAATGCAAAGCTTATATCATTTAACTGCATGTCTCTGAAGAGATCGTTAGGGGGATAACTCCCCATAACCATCTCGTTTATGCGAGTAGACTGATATTACCGCGCTACAACTACAAGAGCGGTGGCTGCTGCTTCATGAGTTGACGAAGCTAGACGCCGCATACGGTCGTAAACAACTCGGCAAGCACCTTAACTATGGAAAAAAAGTATTTTTTTAATCGGTCGAGGTTATCAACTGTGATGACTGATGATGCGCGTCTGTCTGCGGTAAATATAGGCGTAAGTGGATCATCTATTATAATTTTTGTGTAGTAAATGGCAACTGATTGTGCTACTCAGTGTTTAAGTGCAGTTAGTGCTATTGTAGAGAAAAAAAATAATAGTTCTGCGATGGACATACTGGGTGACTTCCGAGCGCACCCAGGTGAGCTCTTTTGTAATCACTTATTGGACTTTTGAATAGGTCAGAAGTGGAAATGTGTGGGTGTGGACGTTAATATTATGAATATGTCTGATTCGTACACTTTTATCAGTAAGGTCTGGCGGTCTGAGGGAATTGATGATTGCCCGCAAGTTCGCTCGCTGTTTCAGAGAAGTGAAAATCACTCTCATTATTATTGTATAAATTACCACTTTTTTACATTGTTGTTGACGAAATAAGTGGTGGATTCGAAATCAAACATTGATATAAAAAAAAGCAATTGATACAGTGACTGTCTCAACATGCAATTTTATTGTATTTGTAATGATGTTATTTCTATGCTGTACTATTATATTTATTATGTTCTTAGTATGTTATTATGTTGCATTGCAATAGACGAATACCAATAATAATATGTGACACACGCTTCTAGTATTTCTTTAATAAAACTATATATATACAAAAATGTTGAGGACCCACTGGTATTATAATATTAAAGTATAATAAAAGTAAAATAATTAAAATATGTATTTTATTATGGTTTACGGTAGCAATTCTGTGTAAACGATGTAAGACCTGTGTACATAATAAGATTAATGGGTTGCTAACGGAAGACATAGCAACATAGAATTGGTCATGTGTAAAAAAGGTCTGAGGTCAAGAGTCCAGAGCAGGTATTTTATAAACAAGGCTGATATCAAATTCACTAAATAGACTCGTATAGAAGATAAAACATAAAAGAAATAATGAGTAGCAAGGGTATCATTACATACATCTGCATCTTATTTTCTTTCTTCTTAAGTAAGAGGTCTCGGACTTCCCGCCATCAGCCAATTCAAGTTACAGGTATGCGACCCTGACCTGCTCGAGTTATTGCTTGCACTCCCCAATCAATCCGTATAGCAATATCCCTTTCCTTCCATTGCCTTCCTTTCCCTTTCAACACACTCCCAATTTTCCCATTTAATTAACAAAGTGCCGGGTTTACGGCAATAAGCTTGCCGCTCCTATTACATAAGTAACAAAATGTGGGCGTTTAATACGTCTCTGCCGCCTACCCCTTAGGGGAAATTGTCGTGAGCGCATGTGCATGTGATGTACAAGGCTTCTAATAAAGATGAAATTAAATAAAATACTAGTTAGTAATTACGATCAGTAATTTAAAAGAAGAATGTGTTCATTTAATATTCCTTCCATTCTTTTAAAAGTTTTTATTAAACAGAATAAGTAAAAATCTCTTTGTACCAGTGAATAAAGTAGGTAAGTACGTAGGACACCTCTCTATCTCCTCAGAAAAAGAATAGGTTAAATTCATAGTACTAGAGATCGCGTGGTGGTCGAATTTCGACCATGGTTTATTTCATTGACCAATATTACTTGACCTTGACTTTTGTACCATGAGCTGTATGTACCCGTTTTTGCATTTTTTTTAACTTTGCAGCAAATATTGTTCAAAAATTTTAGCATTCGTCACTTCTCTGTATAAACTATAAGTGTGCGAAATTTCATACTCCTCCGTCCGCCCCATTTTCGTGAAAAGGGATCCAAAGTTTTCGCTTCACGTATTAATACATATATTCCAAGTTCTAAGTCTAGTGTTTGTTATTTTGTACCAATTTAAATATGTCTTGATATTCCAAAAGATTTTTTGTTTCTTAGCAACAAATGGTCAATGTACTGTCTGTACTATTATATATTACTTTTTTTACGCGACAAATATAGGTTTACACCAATTGCGACTACATCATTGAACATCACAGAAAAATAATTATATTATCAGAATAAGAGAAACAAGGAAAAGTCTCTATATTTATACATATTTTATTTTGTACGGGAACTGGTGTCGCCAAACTCACAAATTTTCATAAGAAGTTAGTGTCCAAATACAATTAAAGTCCTCCAATTGTCGTGAATTGTGATATAATAAATGTTGCTGATTTCCGACGCTAGGGGGTGACAGGCAACGTGACACCCGACCTATCGCTACGTGACCTTTCCTCTTGTTTGTGACAAGTCTTAATTAAATATAAGTAAAAGTACGTCATTTAGAGAATATATCATGCATTATGTCATACACATAACCTATATTGTATTGACATTTTTAGAACGTCAAGCGAGAATGATTTCTATTTAATAGTAAAGAAGTAGGTAGTCATCTTCCTATCCTCATCCAGTATCCTCAGTTTAGTATAAGCTAGGTTTCCAGACAAATTAATATTGGAAAGTTTTCCAGGGAAATTGGAAAATATGATAAATGTTGTTTTTCTTAAAAAGAAAATTCTCAAAAGGAAGTAGAGCAGAGATTAAAAACGAAGCATCTGGTTTATCGGGTAATGCTAAAATGTATGTAAAATGTATGTTATGCTATGTTTCATAGCTGCTAATGTTATAATTTTGGCCGGGTGCCAGAAGATCCTAGACGCATTGTTTCAATGTACCCCACTTGTACTTTGACCATCTTGTATGAGTCTTAGGATGCTTTATATGTTTTATTTTATACAAAATAATATATATATATATATAATAAATGATATATGATATATATGACTTTGTCCGCGATTTACCTAGATTAAGATAAAAGATACTTTTATCCTGAAATAATGTTCAATAATACACATCTATACCAAATTTCAAGTGGATAAGTCCTGTAGTTTTCTTTTCGATAATCCCACAGGAACTTAACCTTTTTCTTGCTTTAAAAGGTATACTGTGAGTTAATCCAGGTATGCTCTCCTAGGTCCGGATGTCTTAATGAAAGCTGTTCCCGGATCTCACCTATTTTAGGCACAGTACGGCACACCGTATGATTTTAGTCCGGCCAAATGAAAACCCCGGTGGAGTGACGACCCGAGGGGTTTCCACATGCACAAAACAAAAAAAAAGGTATGCTCTTCTCTCCTATCTGTGTGCTAAATTTTATCCAAATTTTGTTCAGCCATTTTTACGTGACATTCAAACATCTAAACATCCACGTTTCTTACTGCGAGAAAAAATGCAATAAAAATACTTAAATATTAAGTTATATGATATGATAGTACAAGTTATGTTGGCCAATGAAATAAACAATATAATCAATAATAATAATAACAACTTTAAATATATAATAAGAGTAATAATAACATAAAAAACGATAACTTGCTTTATCATAGTGTAAGTATGTTATGAAAGACATGTATTGACTATTTCAGTAAATACGTTAATATAACATTCAATGCATCGTTTATATTCTCGTCGAGTACAATGCTTGCTACATTTCTCATCTAAGAAAGACGTCTAGAATCCTGGCTGCAAATACCCTTTAAATAAAATTGCAAGATCTTGATCTACGACTTTCGATTTTCAATTTCTTTTTTGGAGAATTTGGTGTCTTGGTTGAGGCATCAGTTTTGTAAAACAATATTAAAGGGACAGTCCATACAGTATAAACATTTCCTCTTTTTTATAATTGATTGATAATCATGGCCGTGAGTATTGCATAAACTTACAAGCTAATTTATCATCAGAACCAGACTTTTTTGTTTATAAGTTCACCTTACGTCGCATTAGAGAAACCAGCCTTAAGATGCTGCATAGAAATTAGGGATCAATTGCTATGGGTCTGATAGAACAGTCACAGAAAACATCAAAGTTTCGGTACAGCTCAGTACCAATTCAATCATGGTCAAGAAGCACACATCAAGTTTTTTATGTTAAACGTAAACGAATTCATGGGAATTAATTGTAAACAACCGATAACTGACACTGAGTGAATCTGACATCTGTAGTCTGTTGGCTTAAGGTAGATCTTAGATCATTTTTCAATCATTTTAAGCAAGAAAGGCTTCTTTCACCAGAACTATCTCAGCTAGACACTTAAACGCGACTACACAAATTGTAAAAAAAATATGTATATAATAAATACATGTATAATATACATGTTGAATTGTTTGTGTGGACCTACTAACATTTGGGTAATATAAATATGAATCTTTTTAGTTTCTGAAAGACATAAAAAAATATTGATGTCCCCAAATTTGCCGCCCTTACAAACTGCCACCCTGGGCCCTAGCCTACTCCGCCTCGACGGGTGTTCCTTATAGACTCCAAAACGGCTGTACTGATTTTGATGAAATTACCAGGAAATCTTTAAAATGACCCAGCGAGTGATCCTATGAAGTTTGGTAGCGATTGGATCAACAGAACCTATGTTTTTTTGGCAATTTTTGCTACCCGTGCGAGGCCGAGGCTATTATACATATATACATATATATATATATATATATATATATATATAACTACAACGCCAACAATGTCATCCGTATACAAAAATACAATACACATAGAGAGATGCCGTGATCGTATGGTTCTGCTAAAAGATCCTTGATTCTAGTATTGCGTTACTGATTTTGTTTTAAAGAAAACTCACAGACATAATCTTTGAAAATAATATAAACAATTATACACTACGAGCCCAAAATCAAAACTAACTTTCAACTTAAGAATTGCTTTGTTTTATAAAAAACAATTTGGAAAAACAAACCTTAAGTTTTTTTTTATATTTGGTCGTAGTAGCAGAAAGTTACTGGCGATCTACCAAAAATATGATTAAGTAACTCACATTTATTTTTTAATTGTTCTTTATTCCAGCTAATATGGTATTTACGTATTTTGTTAGCATAACAATAATAAAGACAGTTTCCATGACCTTCGCCCGTCTCAAAACAATATAAACTTGGCTGAACTCACTTTGTAAAACGATAGTCTTTGTTAACTTTGCTACCAGCGTTCGTGAATTTGTTACTCCAAATTAGTTAAGTAAAGGTTTATAGATCTATTTGTTTAATTAACATTTGGAACTGAATATTGAATCAAAGAGTTGTTGATTGTTCTTTGATATTGTTAGTAGGCGTGTCTTCGAGTAGCCTACTACTGAAAAAATTATTAAGAAAGAGGTTGCTTCTATGACACATGATATAGTAGAGTAAATGAAGATTTCAAGTCTACAAATGTCAAAAACAGGGCGGAATTTGTTTTAATCTCTTGATTATGCTATTAATAATATATGTTAAAAAGTCAGCTTCATAAAAAATCTGGCTGTAATAGTTATTAAACAAAATAGGTGCAAAAATACCATTTTTTGCGTATAACTTTATCAATATTTTTTTATTGAAAAACTGATAGCAGTATTCGAAAGAATGGGAAATTTTCCAAAATTTAGAACATTTTTGTAGCTATTAAAACAGAGCCAGTAACAATTTGGTAACTAAGGCATCAAGTTGTGCTACGTTGACCGCCCGCTCACACAGAAAGCAGGGCCGCGCGAGTGCGCTCGCTACACATAAATGGTTATAGCTGAAAATTGACAAAGCAAACAGTAGCCGCGGGTGGATGCGACGGGTTTTATGTCCTTCACCCGCAGCAAAATCTCCCGTAAAGGGTGTGGCTGGATATCGGTCAGATAGTAGACTGAGCCCGCTGGCCACCCGCGGGCTGGCGCTGGATGGACCATTGGAGGCATAACGTCACAGTACCAACCGTCCACTCATTATAGTTAGTTAAGGCACACCGTGTGATTTTCGTAGGTTTAAGTCTGATATACGGCCTCACCAGTAGCCCGGTGAGGTTAAATTCCACACGAAAAAAATATGTGGATTTCCCCCTTATGTCGTTATTACGTGTGTAAACAATCAAAATAATATTGTTTTATACGCTCCAGGTTGTTTCACTGCCTATAAACTATAAAAAATCCTGCCTGGAGGATTCTACCCTTTCAGGAAGAGGTGCTACGCCTACTATAAGCAACTTAGTATTGTTGTTTTTCGACATAGACTCGGCTTCGGCACAGCTAGTTATGTATGTGTACGGGAATTACCGCAATAGGTAATAGGTATTATGAATTGCCATGCTGTGACCACGGCCAGTGCAACCTGGTCGAAAAGTCAGGCAATTCAACGAACGCGAAAGCTTACTGATTCAGTAATTTTATAAGTATCAATGACTTCTCAACACTGTACCCCCTCTCATACTGCTTTGGATTTCTATTGGGAATAGATTAATCCCCAGGAGGCGGCTCTTACAGGCGGGAAAAAAATTCTGTGCGTGTGCGTGAACATCAAACAAAAACACACATGAAAAAATATGTACTTACTGATTAAGAAACACGTAATTAGTTACTCTCTCCTCTTCAAATAGATATTTCATGTATATATTTCTAAAAATAATAAATCAAACCATCATATTGTTACTACTACTTGCACCACTGAGTTATTATTACTAGCGTAGCTTTTAAATTCTGCAAGTTTCGCAAAATTTTATTCAAAATAATGCTCCCAGGATTAAATAAACAATTCACCGCTCGCTCGTGATCTGGTTCTACGGAAATTGAACTTTTTTTCATTGCAATCATGCATCTTTTGACGTCGACATCTTAAAGCGAGTCGCGAGCAGAATGAAGGCCGGATATAATTGACATTGAACAGTTAAAGTTGAAAAGAGTTTCTTTGTAGAAAAATAAACAGGTAAAAATGGGATGTCTGGAACAGCTTTTATTTTTAAGTGCATTTTTTTCTTTCTTTATGTAATATTTTGTAAAGTTTAGGCTACTCAAGTTTTATGAGTTCTTCACAGTACCTCTAAAGTAATTTTTGTACCATGTCTCAAACAGTTGTAATAAACAATACCGCATCTGTCCATCATACACATTTCTTTTCTTCTTTTGACTCAATTTGCGTCTGGGAGTTGGTTTCGATGTCCAACCAGTGTGATTTTTTTATTATCACCCTAGGTCCTTATTCATAGACTTTTTGTCATAAGTCGATACAGGAATCAATTATTTGTGCCTATATAAGGCAAACTTTGACGCAATTTTCGATTACATCGACAAAACCAATACCGCAGCGTAAGTTCAGTTTTGGTATATTATATTACATTCCATACGCTATAAACGCCATACGTCGTTTGTCTGTGTATATGCCATTATTTTTAATTTTATTATTATGGTATATTATGATATTTCGATTTTTCCATTTCAACAGATTTTTAAAAGAAATGTATATATCATTGAATTTGGAATCCCAACTTAATGTTATAATTAGGAATATCAGTTTGTTTGCTTGTTTGTTACGCTTTTGACTACTCAAGCGATTACTGCAATCTAATAACATGTATACAAGATTATATATTATATCGTGCATACACGTTATTACAAATATACTTTGTAGAAAAGGAGGTCTCAAAAATAAATACTATTTCCGAGGGATTTGCTTGATATGCTTGACAAAATTTACATTAACGCGAGCTAAGCCGTGAGAAAAAGCTAGTATGTAATACAATTACGCAAACCAGAATGTCGGACAATGCTCTACGAGTCAGCCTGTAACCACGGCCGGTATGACCTGGTTGAAGCGTCAGGCACTTAAAGGTACGAATATGTAGGTATATATCCAAACTATCGCGTATGTTCTCATTAGTGGAAGTGGGATAACGTGAGACATGAAAATTTAAAAGTTAATATGTAATACATAATACGACATACTCGCCTTTGCATATTCATTTTAAGCCAGCCACAATTGTATTGACGCAACATTGTATTACTTGGTTTCAGATCTCATACCTGGAAGAACACAACGAATTTGTTTGGTATTGCGGATAAACAATGTAGCTAGTTCTTTCCCCGGGGCAAAGTTAACTCGCAGACATAATAACGTTTTGGTCCAAGTTATAAGTTATTTCCTTTAGTACCTACAGAGTCATCTGCGGAAGACCTCGCTAACCTCCATCGGGGTTAGAATTTGCAAGTTGTGAGTGATACAACCTCTGTTGCTATTTTTAACCGAGGAAAAAAGGGAGGAGGAGGTTCTCAAGTCAACCCATATATTTGTTTTTTTTATGTTTTATGTATGACCATGCATAACTTTTTACGGGGTAGTCCGATTTTGTAATTATTTTTTTATTGGATAGGTACTGCTGGTATTCTACATACTATAGATTGAATTGAAAAGGGACAAGCATTTTAAAAACCAATGTTAAAAAAATGCAGTTTTATTTTTAAAATTACTGAGAATTGTTTCCGCGACAACGGTACCGAGAGTGTTCTCTCAGTTATTCGAAATAAAAGAACTTCACAAAGAGAGACAGAAAGGGATTAGCATTACTGGCGGCACCGCTATCACCTTCATCTTAAGTCACCGGGAAAGGTCAGGTGTTACATCGTATCAGCTAGAAACGTATGGTCGTAAAAGAAAGAGTGAAGAATGAACTTTCGGAAGGTAGTTTTTTGCTGGTATTACTAAATATAAAAAAGATATATATAGAAAAAGCAAGTAATAAAGCAAGCCTAAAACTTCTGAATCTTTTTGTTTTCAGGAAAATACTCAATATTTTATATCACTGCAAACAATCACACCGCTCACTAGCCTATTGGGTAAGTTACCTGCAAAGCTCATAAGCTGATCTGCTTCTTCTTCCTGGCGTTATTAATCGCGACAATTGCTAAAGATTGGGATTTTTGATTTTTTTATTGCCATTCCACAATATGTATTTATAGATGGTAAAGTTAAAAATATGTATCATCGTGGACCCTGTCGGGCACAGCACTTTTTTTTTTTTTTTTTTTTTTTTTTTTTTTTAATGTGTGGAAACCCCCACGGGTCATCACCTCACCGGGGCCAAACGGCGAGGTGGTATGTCGGACTCGAACCGACTAAAACCACACAGTGTTCCATCACCGGGTCTTACAGCCGGGGCCTCAGGTGTACCCTAGAAAGGAAATCCCTGTGAACCCCGGCAGATTTGGCCGCCTGTTAAACCAGGCGACCCCACTATGAGGTGCAGATGGTTCTATCCCCTCTAGTTTTGAGAGGCGCGCGCGGAACACGTCGCGCCACCGTCTCGGGCCTGCTTCTGCTAGGGTGACAGATAGCCCCTTCTGTCGCCCCCAGGCAAGCGCTCATGGAGGCCGGAGATCGTTTTGCACTCTCCGGCGCCTGGTGCGTCTTCTGCGGGACGGAAGAGTACTTGTTCTCTCCCGTTCCCTCTCCGCCGCTTCTTTGGCATCCATCACTACCTCACAGAAAGAGGCGGCGGAATCCCACGCACTCTCGCTCTGGACCATGGACATAATCATAGTCTCCAGCGAGAGGCTACCCACACCAATGGCCGCCGTGAGGTCAGCACGCTGCTGCGCCCACGCAGAACACTCCACCAAAGTGTGGAGTGCGGTATCCTCGCGGCGGCCCCCGCAGTGGTGGCACACAGACGTTGGCTCCCGGCCTATGCGACACAGGTACTTCCCGAAGCAGCCGTGTCCAGTGAGTACCTGCGTCATCCGGTAGGAGAGAGCGCCATGTCGCCTCTCCAGCCAATCCTCCATGACGGGCCTTACCGCCACAATTGTGGCGTGCCCCGCGCTCGGTCGCTCAAGTCGTTCTTTCCACTGAGCCATGAGCACCTGGCGGAGCTGAGACCGTTGCACCTCGATTTCACGGGGGACAGGTCCCAGGTCCTGCTCTTGCACCTCCCTGCGCCACTGGTACAGTGATGCGAGGGATTTCGCTTCTAGGTCCCATGGCGGAGTTCCGGCTAGGAGACTCGCCGCTTCAAAAGAGATCGTGCGGTATCCTCTTATGACCCTGACAGCCATAACCCGTTGTGGACGTCGCAAGATTGCGACATTGCGGGTTGTCAGGGTCTCCGCCCAAATTGGTGCCCCATATAGGGCCATGGACCGCACGATTCCAACGTATAGTCTCCTACAGGAGGCTTCGGGCCCCCCCAAGTTGGGTAGTAGCCGTGAAAGCGCTGCCGCCGCTCTCGTAAGCTTGGGGGCCAGACTTCGGAAGTGAGGTCCGAAGTCCCATCGGCTGTCGAGAACTAGCCCCAGATATCTCATCGAGGACTCGATGCCGATGCGAACACCTCCCACAATAAGGCCGGATCCCCTAGGTGGTCCCTTGCGGGGGCCATGGAAGCAGATGGCCTCGGATTTGTTGAGGGCCACCTGGAGACCCAGCCGCCGAATTCTCGTAACGACTTGGGCGACCCCGGCCGTGGCCTTTATGGTCGCGTCGCGGTGCGTCTTGCCTCGCGCCGTCACGAGTGTGTCGTCGGCGTAGCATGTTACAACGACACCTCCTAAGAGCACACCGCGTAGCACCCAGTCGTAGCCGATGTTCCACAGGAGAGGGCCCAGCACTGACCCCTGCGGAACACCGCACGACATGTTTCGCCAACCGTATCCTGCCCGAGTCGGGTAGACTACGGCTCTGTCTGACAGATATGCCCCGACAATTCGACGGAGGGAGAGAGGCACTCTGTGATACACAAGTGCCTCTCTAATGGAACTCCAGGGCAAGGTGTTGAAAGCGTTGGCGATATCAAGAGACACCGCCAACATCACCTCGCCCCGAGACACCGCTTCCTCCGCCAGAGCTTTAACACGCATGATCGCATCCACAGTGGAGCGCCCCCTACGGAAACCAAACTGATTATCCGATAGATCCGGCCCCACTCTAGAGAGATGCTCGACGAGACGACCCGCGATTATTCGCTCAAAGAGCTTACCGATCTCGTCGAGCAATACAATGGGCCGGTAGGCGGCTGGCGAGTCTGCCGGACGCCCCTCCTTACGGATTAGGACCAGTTTCCCCGTCTTCCACAGTTTCGGAAACTGGCCCCGTTCGATACATGCGCTAAAAAGCCCTCTAAGTCGGGGCTCGAGAGCCTGGAGGGCAAGGACCCATGCTCGGCCTGGAATGCCATCGGGTCCAGGGGCGGTGCTCTTGGATTTAAGCCGTTGCACCACTGCCCTCAATTCTACCTCAGTGACTTCGGGCACGCTGTCGTCATCTCCAGCGTCGAGCGCTTGGGACGGAGCCATCGGTGGAGGGGTGTGCTCCACCGTCTGAGATGGAAACAAGGAGCCCACGACATCTTCAAGCAGCTCTGGGTGGAGACTCTGAGTTAGCGGAGGTGCTGACGGACGCAGTTTGCCCCTTACCAAGAGATAGGGGCGCCCCCACGGATCTTGGTCCAAAGTCTCCAGTAACTCTTGACGAGCCTGCTTTTTGGCCCGCTTTATCGCCGCTTGAAGAGATCTTTTGGTCTCCCTGTAACCTTGAAGGAGCTCCGTCTCGCGTGCTGCCGCATCACTTGGGCGGCGACGCCTCCTGCGGAACCTTGAGTACTGGCGGCGCGCGATCACACATTCTTCCCGCAGCCGCGCTATCTCCGGTGTCCACCAGTACACTTGGCGCCTCGCAGGTCTGTTTTGAACTCTGGGCATAGCCGCATCGCAAATGTGCGACATGGCCTCCCGGAACCATTCTGCCTCTACATCAACATCGACTCTGGTGCAAACACCCAGGCCTGTACGATGGAGGCTTCCAGGAGGAGCTCGCGATTGTCGGGCACAGCACTGGGGAGTTAGGAGAGAGGAAGAGGGTTTAATGTTTTGGTGACCAGGTCACATTTTGTGTATTTTAAACCATTATTAAGATTAATAAAATTATTTTACTTATTAGTTTTATTTATATATTTAGTATTGCACTGCTTCTTAAATTACTTGATATTCGTTCCTTTGGTGTTTTTGCATTTATTGTGTTATTTATTTATTATTTTTATTTATTTATCTATTTTATAAATTGTTACTTTCAATTTATTTCAGTTTAGGTTTTATTTTTTGATAGACATTAAATTATTTTCCATATCATTGTGTTTTAGATCATTGGCTCTCATGCCAGACAAGGCATCTTCGACCAAGATGACTATTAAATGACCGAAAAATCAAAGAAGGCGTGGAATCCTACCACGTCGAACCGCGTCGAGGTTTCTTCATGATGTGGAAATTAATTCAGGTCTATCCGTTACACCATACAAACCTCATATTTATTTTCACAACGCTGCTTAGACCCAAGCTAAGCAAAGCTTGTGCTTTAGGTTCCAGAGCACGGATAAACATTCTTAGAAACTGTTTTGTAATACATATACTTTATACGAAAAAAACCCACCCGGACAAAAGCAAATAGATATATTTATGCATACAAAAAAAATGCTCTTAGTCACAACTCCGCTAAATAGATGTAACGAAGTAAAAAAATAAAAATGTCAGACAATTCACAAAATTACTCTAAAATAGGCCTCATTACACTTTCAGCCCGTACCCTCTAGGCTCCCATTAGGGATGCCTACATTGCCATTATACTGACGAAAATTTAAAAGTCAAGCTGTAGAAAAGACAATTAAATTGTCAAGCTTTGATTCTCAAAGTTCTTGATAATATTCAGAAATTAAAAAAGAAAACAATAAGTTTGTATGCATGTCGGAGATTATGATTTTCTCGATTGTAACACGAGTCCCGATTGTATGTATCAAATAATCGATATGGGTTATTCCACTGGCAATACTAAGCGAATCAGCGGTCTGTCAGTAGTGCGTTCATTCGCGGACATCATTCGAGCTCGATACAGCGCCCGCGCTGCACGTGCGCTCTGACACATGAAATTCAACATGGCGGACGATATTTTGAATTTGAAGAACAATCGGAACAAAATCTGTTTTAATCTGCGACAGGTTCGAGACCATTTCTGAAAAGTGTCCTATTCCAAACAGTTGAAACGACAATAATTAATGAATAGTAAAAAAAAACATTTTAAAGATAAGCTTTTATAAAATATATTTTTTAACCATAAATGTATTTTATATAATTATTTTAGTTATTTACTGTCTTCCAAACTAAACGTGTATGCAAAATTATTTATAAGCAATAAAAAATGCAGTCGCAAAATTAAACCCGAACATACATACCTACATGCAAACATTGCAAGTTAAATAAAAGTTTGTAAAAAATGTTAGGATAAGAATGATTTGGTTCCCGGAGGACTCCTTCCTAGGGTATACCCGGGTTCCCCTGCAATAGACCCACTTGTGACGGAACACCGTGTGGTTTTAGTCGGTTCGATTCCGACACACCACTTTACCGTTAGCTCCGGTGAGGTGATGACCCGTGGGGGTTTCCACACGATAAAAAAAAAAAAGGATAAGAATGATTTCAAAATTTACCCTACAATTCAGACAATTCTCAAAAGAACATTTTATACCAATTTTTGTGTTCTATAAATATTTAAAACATAAATCCGTAATATATAATTCCAGGGGATTAAAGTGAAATTGCGCTAGTTGTGGATGGGAATTCCAACATACCAGAACGTTTATTAGAGATTATACGGTTTTACTCACGTTTGTATTTCGGGGATGCCCGACTAGTTTGACTAGTTTGTCAGCAGTGTGACGCCTGACACCGTCGCGGCAGGACGCTTCACTCCTTGAAAAAGGGCCCCCGTCGGGTCCGAAACTAGTCGGGCATCCCCGAAATACAAACGTGAGTAAAACCGTATAATCTCTAATAAACATGAATATCACTCACGAAAGTTTTTATTGTAACATACCAGAACGTGACCTAAGGTATCTCAGTTGGTCAATGTACCGCTCCGTTTAGCCCCTAAGCCCTTTAATCCAGTGTGGTCCACTATGGCCTAACTCCTCTCATAGTCCGAGGATGCCCAGTAATGTGCTAATGTCGAAACGATCGTCATAATAATTTTTTCCCTTATTTTTTATAGTTTTGTTTATTTAAGATTTTTATTTAAATTAAAGAAATATTAATGTATGGGAATAAATTAATGTCTTTTCCCATACATTAACATTCCTAACATAAAAATAAAATTCATTATTGTAATTGTCTTTTTTAACACAAATTACATTTTTAAATACACAATGTTACAATGATGCCGAATTCACATCCCGCTTGTCAACCAGCTGGTGGGCCAAATCCAAATACATCATTTGTTTTTCTTTTTTAGCCCTGAAAAGAATGTCGTCATGGGGAATGGTGATGTCAACAGCCATTGCTCCGTGCTCTAATCGGTCTATTACCATTATATCAGGCTTATTGGCAACAATAGTCTTGTCAGTGACAATAGATATTATTGTTATTGTACTCGTAGTATCCATAACAGAAACCTAAAAAACTTTTAGAATCACTTTTTTCCTTTTTAACAAAGCCAGTTATAGAACAACATTAACGTTTCTTTATGACTCCTAGGAAATTACTATACAAACTTCTACAAAGTACCTTATCTTCAGGGTCACTATAAGAATAATTATAGTATAAGAAAACTCATCATCCGTCAAATGTTTTGGCTTCGGCTGTTTACGACTTGCGGTCAAATGACTTTTGGAAGTTTTGAAAGTTTTGTAGGTTTTGATATAAACCGGTAAGTCGTTTTAGCTTTTTATTTATTTAATAGAGCAAACAACTTGCTGTTATTTCTAGAATTGGGCTTTGAGGTTTAAAAAAAATCTAGAGACTTCAGACACAATAATGATTATAATAATAAGAAACTTACATCTTAAAGCAATAAACGTGCCTGTACTGTGTCAGAGCTCTCTTACACCGTTCCCACTCGTCTGGTTTGGTAGCCCTGTTGAAGATAAGTAGTGTTTCCTTAGCTTTTCATGCCTTTTACTCCACCATGTGGTCTTATTTCGACCTTTAGATTTCTACTACCTTTAACACAAACAATCAGCACTGAACAGAATATTAATAACAATACTCGCGGACGAATGCAATGTTCGTCGCAAACTGTCAACTTTTGAAGAAAGTTGATGTTGTTTGTTGTTGTTGATTGTTGAAGTTGATGAATTGAAATAAATACCATATAAGTAAACATTACTGGCTACTTTTGAAATACAATAAAAAATAAAACCCGACGAGTACGTTTCTTATATTTTAGCTTTTGATTTTGTTTGCTTTCTTATCTATATATGCAAAGCTAAACCCCAATAAATACAAATACTGGTCATTGCCTTTATGCCGTTAGGAAATTTGAGTGGAAATCATTGAACACTTAATACAAATAAATAGCTTAATGAGGTACAACCCCTACAAATTTGGTTTTTCGAGCCGGATTACGGGTTATTAAAAAAAAAAATCTTTCTACTGCAAATGCTGTTTATTGTATTAGACTACTGGAAAGAGCGTCAAGAATGCATTAAGACGGACTAATAAAACGATTTTCAATTTTTTGCAGTTATTGGGTTTTAGCACTATATCCTCGATTGGTTCTTAAATACCGCAGGACTAAAAATTTTCAATTTTTTATTTTGTAATAGGCGTTTATCTTCCAACTCAAATGGTGGAAAGTGATGATGAAGACGAAGATGGTACATGCCTTTCCATTTATGTAAATTTTTGCTACCTCCGGATTTAAAAAGGTTTATGATTTACTATGTTTCATGAGATCAGGCAAAACTCCTTGATCAATACAGAAATTACATGTTAGTGCTACGTAAGAAGTAGAAATTTCAATAATAGACGGACAAGTTTGGACATGCAGATCTTCGGTCAATTTTTTATATCCTTAAAAGCTTTTAATAAAAATTAATAAAATAAAAACCACGGAATAAGTACGAACATTTTTTCTTCGAAGAGTGACAGAATGAACAGGAGATGAATCCAGAGTTTCTGTAGTTTTAATTGGAATATTGATTATAATTATTTTCAAGGTAGTTTTATTTTAACTTCCGACAATTTTGTTTTATTATAAATAAAATTAGATTCACCTCTCTTAGATAACTTTCTAAAAGTTTTTGAATAATTGGCGACTTACTGGTTATAAGATTCGCTCTTTATGTGAGGCCTTACACCATAATGGTCGTACAGCTTATCTCTAATTTTCTTAAATGTGGTTGCCCAATCTCTAAAAAGAAATCTAGGGTACACATTCTTATTTTTATATTGAAATATTTAAATTAATTGTGCTCTACCGAAAATAAATCTATGTAGAATTTATTACTAGTTATTGCTATTTAGAACATCACCAACCTTTTATAGGTTTCTAGATGTTATTGTTGTATAAATTTTATTTGAACCTTCTGCAAGGGTGTGTTAGACCTATTAGTGACAGTCAGTCTACTGTGATCAGAAGGCAGATAATTTACAACAGCTTTTCTAAATATTCACAATTACCAAAAAGATTATCTATCCAGTAATAGATAGATAAGAAATAATTTCTCAGATTAAAAGGCTTAAAATGCCTTAGCAATTGATTAGAAATTTAAATCTCTTCCAAAATATTTATATTAAAATCACCACAAGTATTATACTGATTTATTATTAGTGTTTCGCACAGTCTTCCAATCAAATCAAAGGTATAATAGTTTTGATTATTTGTGGACTTAAAAACGCACATATGCCTCCCTAAGTCAGCACAGGATAACTCAATACTGTGTTCTACCAAAATTCTAACTATGTGCATATATTCGTTGTTTACATTTAATATTTTATATTATAATATTTTAATGTCTAAGATACAATTTCCTCTATGCAATATAGATTTTCGGTCAAAACTTGCCACACTTCAGTTCTTATAATTTAATTAACATCTGTTTTTTCTTTAACCAATGTTCTTATCTGTAAAACACACCATTGTCATCATGTCTATGTTTTTTATGTCATTGATTGTCATCATATTGTGTTTTTTTTTCTAAAGGTATTTTGTGTTTCTAGTAATTTACAAGAAAAACTTTGACTATTTTGGTAGAATAGCGTCAAAGTATTATGCTTAACCCCAATCCAATTAGAGGATTGCCTAAAGCTGAACTTGTGACTTATTGCTCTAAACCTGTTTTTTTTTAAGAAATCTAATGACTAAACAAAAATCAGTATAACAATTTCCGACAAAAATAGTAGTAGTAGTAAATAATAAGTTGGTCGTAGTATCCTCTGTTGTCATACTGACTGGTTTAAATGCATATACAAAGAGTTCCGATCATGTCATCACCAGTTGGCAAATGTTTACTGCATGCCCATAACTGTACCCATAGCTGTACCCATAGCGTGAGTAGCCTCCTTTGTCCTATAACTACCCAACATTAACAACCCAACATTAAACTTTACCAAGACTCACATGTCAGCCCTGTATTACATATAAGTTTGTGTTCCCAGATTCACAATATATTTCTGTTATGTAACTGCAATACGATTACCGATATAAAATTGCCACGATTAACCATTACAGATTATTTGTTTGATATTGTAACATTATCTTATTTACTTAACAGCCCACTCTATTTTGCTTTGAGCACCTCGAGTACAGATCAGATTACAAGTTTATTAACTCGAAGAGCTCAATCAAGACCCATCAAGTCTCGTACTTAAAAGGGACACGTGATTTTTTTTACTAAAAATAACTTTTTCTGTTGTTCGTTACATGGTGACTTTATTTTAGTTTTGAAATTAACATAATTAAAAACGTAAATACATTGCACGCACACAAGATTCTTAAGGTCGTCGAAGACCCTGGAACTGGCTGTACTTACTCATTCTCCTAACTTTTATGACAAATCCTTCACTGTACAGGCTGTCCGGCTGTGGAATGCTCTGCTTTTATCCATTAGACGTGCGCTGGCACTGGCACTGGCAGTATTTTATTCTATCATATTCTATGAATGTGGCGTCATCATCACTACATATTATAAAACAAAGTCCCCCGCCGCGTCTGTCTGTCTGTCTGTTCGCGATAAACGGAAAAACTACTGAACGGATTTTCATGCGGTTTTCACCAATGGACAGAGTGATTCATGAGGAAGGTTTAGGTGTATAATTTATACCTGTGCGAAGCCGGGGCGGGTTGCTAGTAATAAAGTTGTAAGTACTTACATGACTGTACAAATATTCTGCAGAACGACCCTAATTTGAAGCTTTTATCCTTTAATTATTTTTTTTAGATAGTGTTATTTCTTTGGGTAAAACTTTAACTATGGTAAACTAGATGAAGCATGAAAAGTCGTCATAAACGTAAATGTCAGGAAAGTGGAAAAGTCAACATTCTTGAAAAGGCTTATTAACGATAATCGGCTTCCACGAACTATGTAAAAGTGAAGGCCCTTTTCAGAATGTAAGTGAGGTTTTTGTAAAGTTTCCGAGCAATTGATTCCGTCACTGTTGACCGCATCACTGCGGGCACGTAGATGTAAATCGACGTATTTATAGGCCAGGCAGCCTACTATACTCTTAATTTTTTTCGTCAAAATATAAAACTGCTTTCAGTGATAAATTTATAATCTCTCTGTATTTAAGTTCGCTAACTGCTTTTGGGTCTTTCAATTCATGAAACATCTCAAGATATGTACTGTGTTGCAGAAAGTTGTTTTTATTTGTATTTATTTTTATTGTTGAAATTTATATTGTAAGTTTATGTAGTTGATCTCACGATTAAGATAATGTTTTATGAAAATTTTATACGGAAATCTTATTTTGAAATAGAAAATTTACAGATGAAACTGATATCCCGTAAGAAGGCTGACGTGATGGCATATCCGAATTCACCAGGATAAAATATGTTCAGTTGAAAAAATAATTGAAATTGATATCGATATAGATAAGACATTGTTTGGAAATATTTTCTGAACGACAAAAAAAGTGAAGAAAAACAAAATAAAAAAACAAATCGATTTCTTTTTCAAGCTGTCACATCTACGACATACATAACACTCCTAAAATTTGAGTAAACCTATTTGTAACACGTTGAAACCATTATAAAGACATAAAAGATAATCTATACTGCACTTGTCTTGATGGCAGACGATAGCTCCAGCTTACGGACTGTATAACATCAATGGTCACTCGTGTGGTGTAAATTTTTTGTAAAACCTTTTTGGAAAAATCATTAACAAGTACACTTACTTATACCATGCTGTTAACAGTAGGTATCGTTTCAAAAGTAACTATAAAGAGTTGAAGGTTACTTTCCAAATGAACAAATCGATCTTGATGTTACCCTCAAAATATCTTTATATTAAAAGTATGGGCGTACCCTTTAATCGACTTTAACGTCCTCAATGTGAAAACTTTGATCCGTTCACTTTTTAATGAAATCAAAGCAACCCGTGTGACGAGTGAGGAATAAACATGACCCGTGGCGTATCATAAAACATTTTCACTGTCATCTTTTAACTATAGATTAAAATGTCGCTTCATTGAATCAAAGTCTGAATTCTACTATACATAATCAGATTTCGTCACAACGTTAGTTAAAAGGTTTTGAAATTATTATTAAATGAAAAACCGTTAAAAATGTTGCTTCTATTTTAAAACACAGATAATTTGTTTGCCAAAACCTTCTGCAATGGTGTGTTAGACCTATTAGTGACAGTCAGTCTACTGTGATCAAAAGGCAGATAATTTACAACAGCCTTTCTAAATATTCACAATTACCGAAAAGATTATCTATCCAGTAATGGATGTCGGAGTTACACGAGTTGGTGCTAATAAATAATTTGTCAGATTAAAAGGCTTAAAATGCCTTAGCAATTGATTAGAAATTTAAATCTTTTCCAAAATATTTATGTTAAAATCACCACAGGTATTATACTGATTTATTATTAGTGTTTCGCATAACGTCTTCAAATCAAATGAAAGGTAGAATAATTTTCATTATTTGGGGACTTGAAAACGCACATATGCCTCCCTAAGTCAGTACAGGATAACTCAATACTATCTTCTACCAAAATTCTAACTATGTGCATATTTTTGTTGTTTACATTTAATATTTTATATTATAATAAAATTTACTAAAAAAATAGTAAAACTAAAACTAATAAATAAACACCAAAGACCAGAACCTTACCTTTACTATAATCTAAATTGGTAACAAGGTTAAACAATATAATAAAAATATTAGCAATAGCGGCGGTAGCGTAATGGCAAAGGCGTTGGATTTGTGATCAAGTGGTTGCGGGTTCGAACCCAGCCCAGTGCACTACCGTCGTGGACCCACTCCTAACACAAGCGTTAAGCTTACCTGGAGGGGTTAACGAGATTACTAGTAATGTGTGACCCACGTTACTAGTAATCTTTTTATTTAAAAAAAAAAAAAATATTGTTGCTATGACCAACTTCTTTTTTCTTCTTTTCTTTGTGGCGATCAGACAGTCGGAAAGATGGCTTAAGTAATTTAACTTTTAACATCAATTTAAATATGAAATTATTTACGTTGCTATAGGTTACTTAAATATGCACAGCAATAAGATTAAAAAATTTCTGAGGGTAAAAGATCGCACATAAAGCCCCATATTAAAACTTTTGATGAAAACATTTATAAACTTCGTTTCGCGTTCACTTTTCAAAGCGAATGAACAAAGAACAATGGATTTTCCTTATCAAATAATTCTCTTAAAGCCTTCAAAATTATTTGTATGTAGATTTTGTAGAGCTTTTGCCTGAACTGTGAGGATAATTTGGTATACTTTCTTGACATTTTATTGCTGAGAAAATAAACGATGTTTAAATGGTACAGGCTTAGCACAAGATTTTTGTTTTCTTTTAAACTCAAGTCATAATATTAGCATCTATATTAGATACTTACAAACAGTAGCATGTATGTTACTAACCTCTTGCTAATATGATAATTAAAGCGGGATAAAAAACTAATATACATATCATACTAATATAAACTAATATAAAATATTATAAAAGCGAATGTTAATTTGTTTGTTTGTTACGCTCATCATAGATATGGCATACACGTTACCTACAGTACAGAAAGAGACATAGGGAAGATACCTTTAACAGGAGCGAAGTCGCAGGCAAAAGCTAGTTAACTTAAGTGCGAAAGCCATGCTTCAGCATGTATGGGCCGGCTCGACCGGAATGATACCACGGCCTCACAGAAAACTGACAGTGAAGCAATGATTGCATTGCTTATGCAGGTGACCATGGGAGGCGGTAGTCACTTACCATCAGGTGACCCGCCTACTCATGTGTCCCCTATGCCATAAAAAGAAAAAAGTCAAGAAATTAGTCTTCTTTACCCTTAAAATGTATGAGAGCGTAACTTTGTTTGTTGTAAGTTTTCAGTTATACGTGATGTATTTCATTCATAAGATCTTTAGAACTGTGAATACAAGACCATTGTTATATCATGAAGGTTTTTGCCGACGACAGAACTCTTCACGTCATTGTCCAACATACACTTGACCGCTTTTTATTTCAATGCAGATTTTTTCCGACAATTTCGTATATAAATTTTATAGACAAGCCATTTTCTAGCACAGGCTCAAATTCAAACCCAAAATATTAAAATAAATCAGACATTATTTAAGTATCAGTTTTGGTTCCAGGGAAGAAAATCCAGCTATAATCATTTACAACTAATGCGCCGTGTGCCTTTAATTATTAAGCGTGTTATTACAATTTATAAGAATATCTTAAACAAGACACATTTTCTTTTTTTTTAACTAAAAGTAGGTAACTTTCGTTCCACTCATTTTTAGAACGTGGAGCTAAATTGCCAGAGCCGTAGCAATTTGTTGGCCAAATGTATCAACACTAACTATATAAAATTAGGGCCATTTGTCGCAGCGACAGCCTTCCCTCTAATTACGATCTTGTAGAGTATTCTGCGCTATAAAGTGTTTGAGTATACCTAGTAGCAGGAATTTACAGTATTACAATACTGTAAATTCCTGCTACTAGGTATTAGAGATTACCTTAAATGTGTATTTTTTTAGGAAATTTCAGGAAGGCCGTACAATCCATTAAACAATTTTGCTAAAGATTTGTTTCTGTACCTTGGATTCTCCAGCTTACAATTAATATTTTAGGTTTTTTATCTATTAGATTACACTTATTCTTGAAAACCAAAATTTTCAGTAATCCTACTTTTACGCCAGTAGCGCTACTAGTACATCTGTAGCATTTTAAGGGATATTCTTACACTATATTTGCGATTTCATATTACCGTAGTAGTCTTAGGACGATGAACATGATCATTCAACTGGAAAAGTACTTATCTATGGTTACCTTTCAAGTTGTATTAAGTTTGGACCACATGCTGTAATAATAATGTAATGTAATAATGCTTTCCACAAGTGGATAGTATGACTGTTTATATTTTTTTGTCACACTATTAATATATAGACATAAACTTTGTTCTAAAATCATTTCATACATAAATATATCCAGATATTTATACAAAAAACACACACGTAACTTACTCGTAAACTCCAAATTTTTAAGAGAATAGTAATGATGCACAAAATGGTTAAATTACAATAGTTCTATTTATAGAAATCAGGTGACAATGAACAGTATAATATATAGTAATAAATTATCTCCGTTGCAAATCACTTGGATACGTAAACATTAAACACTAACAATTTCGAACCAAAAACCGCACTAGTATGTAGGGATGAAAATTATATGACAAGAAGGATTTCCCTAAATCTCTAAATTAAAGATAAATTAAGTAGATTATACTTATTTTGTAGTTTTGAATTCTGGCTCAATAGCCAATATGCTATCAATATAGCATTGCAGCATAGCAGTTAGTGTACTATATTATACAATAGGAAAGAAGCATACGACCTCTGGGTGATAATCAGTTACCGTAACTTGCAAGGTAGTAGTATTATTATCAATCACTTAAACAAGCAGTAACATACAATACCAGTGATTTCAGAACGTTCTTTGATCTAAATATCCCACCCAAAAACGTACTTCTGTCCCTACAATCGTCTATTTCTCAACACAGAGTAAAGTTTTCTAAAGTCTTCAAAAGAAGTTGTTTTAAGAAAACCTTCCAAGGTACTCGTACCTGCACCTTATCAATCTTGATGTTATTACAAAAGTTTGTCTCCCTTTAGATTGAAATAGGTCTGAGACACTTAGCTTTATACAATACTCAGATATCAAACATCATATTTGGTCGTATATTATAATATAGCAAATTGTACCATAGCAGTGGGGTAGTTACAATCTAAACTTTGTTAGGAGTAGGGAGTAAGAATTTTCTTTCTATTATAAATAATATGTACGCAAATTATACACTCTGTTACCTCTCATTATTGTAACTAATACACAAAAACATTTTTAGTAAATAAGTACAAATAATTATAAAATGTTACATCAGAACAGAATATATTATAATTTTGATTATAACGGAAACAATAAAATATAATAGACTAATTCTAATTATAACACGGAAACGTACATACAGATAAGACTAAATCCATCAATGAATACGTCAAAATTTATTGCTACTTTTTTACACATAATTAGTTGTGTAAAAACCTATAGGGGTATCTCATCGACCTAACCGCAGAGAACGGCAAGGTGGAAAGTCGGACTCGTACTGACTAGCATCAATTAGCTGCAGTGATCAGACACGCGGTCTTATTGCCGGGGTCTCGGGTGTAACCTAGGAAATAAATGCCTGTAATTCCCGATAGAATTACCCCTTTGTTTAACTACAGGAGAATGCGAGTTACCTTGCCCCTTGTAACTCAGAAAGGCGCATCGCCATAAAGGTGATTAGAGAACATTTTGAACTCTCCGGTGCCTGGTGCGTCTTCTGTGATGAGAGTACTAGTTCTCTGCCGTTCCCTTTCCACCGCTTAGTTAGCATATGGAATCCCTCGCGCTCCCGCGCTAGACGAGATTGGTAGTGGCATTGGTTTAGGGCTCTGTTTCCGCATTTAGACTGCCAGCCTAGCTCCTTCCAGAAGCACAGAAGCCTTCTGGAGCGTTCACAGGCTTCTAAGAGCGATCTCGCACCCGCGAGAATACTTGCCCGTTGTGTGGCCACACGTTGTGTTTCCTCCGCGTTGAGACATCCTCTGCATAGAGGACTGTCTGTCGCACTGATGGTGAATAGGTGCCGGTTTAGGGCTAAGTTGCCCATAATCGTTCCTACAACTATTCTGATGTCGAGTCGGTTAAGACTGAGCAGTCTGCAAGTTGAACGTGGTGAGACCTCCGTCAGCACCAGTTTAGAATGCCTACAGCCCGGTGTGTTGGCCCAACGACCGTTATGCGCTTCATGAGTCCGTTGCCTTACCCAAGAGCGAAGTTGATTAAAGGGAAGTGACAGTAGTGTAGTTGGGCCTGCCACTGACGTTACAGGTCCCTTTCTTGCCAGCTCATCGGCGGCGTCGTTCCCAAATGAATTACTATGCCCTTTGATCCATTGCAGAAATACCCCGTTGGCAGAGGGTAATCGCTCTAGCGTCTGGTGGCATTCATAAATGAGACCGGAGTTCATGGTGTTGCCCTCCAGGGCCCATACTGTCTGACAGTATACGGATGTTGTACTCCTTTATGCCTTTTGACATGACCGCAGTCGCGGCGTAAGTTATTGCAACACACTCGCATAGAAATATGGAGCTGTGTTGACCAAACGCCAGTGATATTTTTATATTTAAATCTTGTGAGAAAACTCCGGCTCCAGTCCCTGACCCCATCTTAGAACCATCCGTATAGATTCGCACTTCATATATGCCAGATTGATCTCGGTCGTTTTCTAATAGTTGTATTTGATACTTCCTCTTGAAGATATGTTGTTTCGGGATCCTGTCGCATGGGGCAGCGATTAGTGGTTGATATTCCACTAATTGATTCCATAATTTGATATGGGGACCCTCTCGATTATACCGTAGACCTATAGAAAAGTTTAAGTCTGATGGCTGCCACAGCTGCTTCCTGTTGTATATACAGGTCTAGTGGGAAGTTGTGCGCATGCAACTAGTGACGGCAGTACATGCTAGTCTCTGGATTGCTGCAGTTTGTTTCTGACAGTGCTTAGCTCCGTTCTCTGCCACCAGGCAATAGCACCGTATGTGATGATTGGCCGTATAACCGTTTTGTACAGCCATAGTGTGATTTTCGGTGATAGACCCCAGTTTCTGCCGAGGAGTCGCTTGCATTGGCAAAAAATAATGCAAGCCTTATTTAGTTTTACGTCCAGGTGCCTGTTCCATAGGAGTTTACTATCCAGTATCACTCCAAGATACTTGATCTCCTTGGTAAGGGCTAGACGGGTGTCAGATAGTTTAGGTAGTCTCAGTTCTCCTAAACTTCTTTTATTTGTGAACATAATTATCTCCATCTTTGTCGGGTTCACTGTTAAGTTGTGTTTTTCACACCATTGTTCTACGACCTTCAATGCGGACCTCATTTGGTCGCATACCACATTCTCAAAGCGGCCGCTGATGAGGATTGTCAGGTCGTCCGCATAGCCCACTGTGACGAACTTGCGGTCATTGAGCTGGGTAATGAGCTTATCGACCACAATGTTCATAGGAGAGGTGAGAGGACTCCGCCGTGCGGACATCCTCTGGCCACCACCCCTCTCGATGTGTTATTTATAGTAAATTGTATAGCTCTGTATCTAAACATGCTGTCGATCCACCCAGCAATTGTGAGCCTGGGTTATGCTGGTGAAGCTGGTTTTTTTAAAGGCACCTTCGATGTCGATGAAATTTCCTAGGGTTGATATTTTGCTGTTTAGATTGCTCTCTATATATGAAACGGCTCGATGTAGGGCACATTCTGTTGATTTGCCCATCGAATAATCATGTTGATTGGGGTCAAAGGGTAGCTGACTAGTGCAGTGCTCCTTATTTCCCTGTCTATTAGTCTCTCCAGCACTTTAAGTAAGAAAGATGTGAGACTGATGGGTCTAAATGATTTCGGTTGTGTGTAATCTCCTTTGCCGGGTTTAGGGATGAAGATTACTGTGACTTCTCTCCATTTCAAGGGGAAGTGTGTGAGCCAAGCAGCTTACGTAGATGATCTGGAGATGATCTATTAAAGACCCATCACACTATCTTAGCAGGCCTGGGAAAATACCGTCCAATCCTGCCGCTTTGTATGGAAGGAAACTGTTGATCGCCGAATTGAATTTTTCACGATTCACGATTTTTGGGCGGTGGTCCAGTCTGAATCACCTGATGTATTTTCTCCACTGTCTTCCTATGTGTCCTTCTTATTTGATATTCGACATCCTGGGAAGTGGGTTGTTATTAACAGTTCTGAGAGCACAGCGCTAGACGAGAAAGCTTACCATGTGTTTAGCTTTCTACCTCCACACATTCGCTGGTTTTAGAAAACAAATATTATTTCACAATAGCGCTACTACTCAATATTACAAATTCAATATATGAACTCAAACTGAACTGTTAGAAACTGAGGCTTATGAATTATTCTTGATATAGAATTTGAGTAATATTTGCATAAATTACGTCAAAGTTGGCAATAGCCTTGGATGTGAAATTTGAGATAGCTCAATTGTCTTTGTAGTTATGGAGAGAAGGTTTAATTTAATCATTGTTCCTCGTCAAACTAAAGCTAACACAGTTACTATTCTGTACATACAATTGTTTATTCATTGTTAATGTTTCGGATGGTACTGTGATCAGATCTTGTCACAATAACTAAAACCATTGGACCAACCAACCAACCAATCTTGGACAAGGGAGAACATACTAAGTATTTTTTTTTTGTAAATTTATGTTATTTTTTTTTAAAGACAACTCCTGATTTCTTAATATTCCTGTGTCGCGGGGAGCTTCACAAACATTCAAACAACGGACACAGAACACACAGACTCGGGACAACTATTTCTAGATCGCACAAATGTTTGTCCTGTGTAGGATTTGAATCCACAACACTCGGTGCGGCGTAGTGGCGATGGCGAGGTGACCACTTAAACCATTGCGCCATCCATGCAGTCAATATGTATTATTATACATAGAAACACCCAGATCAATGTTTTATATATTTAAAAATGTATTTATGAATACTGTTATTTGTATAGAGCGGCAGTTAACCTCGCGACCCTTGACTTTCTGTCGAATGCTCTACCGCCGCACCAGGTCGCTACGTCGTTGTAGTCAAAAGATCAATGACGTACATATTATAGATAAATTACACCCATACAAAAAAATAAATGATCGTACTCCTCACACAGTTATTTGTCCTGGGTCGGATTCGAATCCGCAATCTCTGACTTAGCAGTTAGGATCACTAACCACTAGACCAACTGGCCCATCTAAGCACTGCAGATACGATATTTTCATATCGAAATAATAAAATATCGATATTTAAATATTTTTAAAAACTATCCGTGGAAGCTCATAAATCTTTAGCTATAAAACAATTGATGGTGATTTTGGGTCGACACTATCTCTTAACTCCTGTTACAACTTTAAAAAGTAATATTGTTGGTATTTGGTTTGAAATGTAAGGTTTATTCCCTATGTTACAGGCCTAACTTATTTAAAGTAGTTTTGAGCCATCTCCCCTTAGTTGTTACATAATAATAATTGGTGGCACTTTATTCTCGAACTAAGGAGTTACTATTAGGCGAGTAGGAATCAGGTATGCGGTAAAAGACTGTATAAACTACTCTTTATAGATCCCATTCGAATAAGAGTTATTTCGAAGTGTGAGAATTTAAAAGTGTCCTGTTGGTTATCTGATAAAAATTTTCAATAACTAATTGAAATAAAAAAATACTTATTTTTTCTTTTATTTAATTATTTTTTTAACTTCTTGAAACACGTTTTCATTAATTGATTTTTTGATTATTGATATTATAGCATTAAAAGTGTCGATATTATCGATTATTATCATTATCAAGCCTTCAATATAAATTTCGATATTTTTATCAACTTTCAACCCTAGGCTTTATATACTCAAAAATAGAAGGAAGAAACCTAATAGGAATACTCTCTTTATGCGGTTACCGGTACACGAATGGTACTTGTGTGTTCTCCTCTCCCTCTCCATTATAGAACTCTGGGTACCTTAGTCACCAGCAGGAAAATACAGCACTGCGCTTTTAGAGAGTTGTGCCGTCTACCACGGTCTCCTCTAAAGCTGAGCAGAGGTAGGTACTGAACCAATTAGACAACACCATTTCTAATCGGGCGAATCCCTTCTAACTACTTTTTTTCTATGCTATGTCTGCCATTGAGTAGAGAGATTCTTAAAAGAGATATTTAGACAACAAAACTACCGTACCCGACTCTTAAGTCTAAGTTAAACTATTTCGCCTTTTATTTTACATTATAATACAGGCACATCTCATACTCATCTCTACTTTACTATTTTGATAGTAGAATGAGATGGTGGCAGTAGGTATATGACAGATATCACTGGCGCAAAATGATTTAGTATTAGCCATAAAATTAGTATACAATCGTAATAAACGAACAAAGTGTGCGAGAGAGATACTTAGCCTTATACAGAAACCTAGGTGAGAGAAAGAGACAGAATGAACCTGACAGTGAGACCGGTTTTTGAAAAATTTAGTCTCTAATAGTCTTTTGTCAAAAAAAATCCCGTGTTAATGTTGGTGTTTTCGTCGTAATCTTTCTATATTTTAAGGAGTAAATATAAAAAATAAAAATGGTATCGTATTCTGTGTTAGATTGATGTTTAACATACAGGAAAAATCCAAAGCAGAAAACATTTTAGAGCTAAATACCAAAAGTTCAACATTATATTACAAAATGTTTATTTTCGTAGAATACATACACAACATTATTTTGTATTACACTTAACATATGCAGTGATTAGTCTATTTTTGAGATATTGTAATATTTTTAAAAATTATGTGTTTGATAAAAAATATTGTATACGTGAATATGACCGCTTTTGACACAGAGATTGACTACGAGCAAAACATAATAAATCGATTTGTCGATATATTTTATGTCGTATAAAAGAACTATCAAGCTGAGGTCATTTCACAACTTCATTATTTTTAACCGAATTCAAAAAAAGGGGCAGGTTTTCAGTTCGTCTTCGTCTTCTTATATTACCTCATCACTCGAAGATGGCTGCTGCAATATGAACCGAAACCAATCAATAGTATGTATTTCACAAGTGGTAATACGATTACTCTAATGTGGTTGCTAAACAATGTATGCTCGTGAGAATGCCAGGATATAATATTCTCAGCAATTATTGTTCCTGCACCGGGAAAAGCTATATTTTGTAAAAAGTGATGAGCCATTGATATTAAGCTATTGCAACTTAGAAGAATTAAAACCGAACCACTCCAATTCGAAAAATAAAACATTTTGTTCGTCCATTGTAAACTGATATCAATCATTATTTTTTCATTAAATTGGTAAATACTCAAGGCTGGTCTCATTCAAATTTGAAGAAAATATTTATTATATTATATATTATAATATAAATTGAATTGAAGAATACCGTTTATTACAGTTTACCATGATATAGGCGCATTGAAGTCGGTAATCCTTTTTTTTAAGATAATTATGTTATTGTTTTATTTTTCATAAATATTATTAGGTACTGATATTGAAGATATGACATGAATTTTAATTTTCATTTTGAAAATATGGAATTGTACACGTGAATACTCTGTAGTCAATATTATTAAGTTATATTTTTAAAATATGGGAGATGGGTCAATTATATTATTATAGGCCTGACAGTGCTGAGTATGTCATACTTGCCTAGAAATCCTGCTAATGGTGGCGTGTGTCAAGTCGTACACCTTTCTTCAATATGGTTGACTTAGATGATGGCTGATGCGTGCGTCATGTTGCAATGGATTCCGTTAGCTTGGCTTAACCAAGACTACTATTGCTTAAACTGACTAGAGTATTCATTACTGGGAGTGTTTATATGTTTCAACATTATATTTTCTTACATTTATTTTTCACATTTAAGCAATATAACCATAAAATTGTAAAAAAACATGTTGAAAAAGAGTGTTGAGTGTCCTTCTAGAGACTAATTCTGACCTCACTCCTACTCCCGACAGTTCAAAAATACCTATAACTGATTTTATTGAATTAAAATATTTTGATTTGATTTGATTTTGATCTGACTATGTAAGGTTTGTAAGCATTAAAAATATTTTGATTTTTTTAAATGTTTTATTTATTATATAGGTACCCCCACTGCCTTTCTTTGTGACGGATATTTAATTAGTAATGAAGTCAATTTAATGATAATATGAGCCAGCAAAGCTTCTTTTTGAAAATCCAACTCTACTTACTATATGTTAAAGTTCCAACATTCATAAGTGTTATGCTAACAATGTTCAGCAAAGTACTACATCTTCATTCGAAGCCGTTAACGAGTCACGTTTAAATTGAAATTCTAAAGCTGATATCAAATACTATAACACATAAATATGCAATGAAGAGTTCATACTCCTAAAGGGTAGTCGGACTGTTTAGTTTTTATTATATGTAATTGTGTGGAAGGGGTACCAGTTCCCCCCAAAAGTGTGAGTTCTTGAAGAAAGAAATTCTTTATTTAGGCCATATAGTTTCAGAATAGGGCGTAGAGCCGTAGCATTTTCACATTTCCTAGTCCAAATAAACGGTTCGTTTATTTGGACTAGGAAATTGGAAAATGCATTCGAATATTTAAAAAATGCTTTAATTTCTTCACCTGTTTTGCAATATCCAGATTTTTCTAATAATAACGAATTTGTAGTTCAAACCGATGCTTCAGGTACGGTGCGGTATTATGCAAAAATTATTTAAGACCAGTAGCGTACGCAAGTAGACCTTTGAATAAAGTGGAAAAGAACTACCCGACGGCCCAAAAAGAACTTTTGGCAATAGTTTGGGCAGTCAAATATTTTAGATCTTATTTGTATGGTACAAAATTCACTACAATGACATATCATAAACCTCTACTCATGACACCCTTCAAGTAGGTTACTTAAATTTCGATTAGTTTTAGAAGAATATAATTTTAAAATAAATTATGTCAAAGGTAAAGAACGTTGTTGCAGACGCTCTATCCAGAGTATGTATCAAATCTGATAACCGTAAAAATATGCATGAGCAGTGTATGTTTGTAATGACTAGAGCTTAAAAGAAAAAGATGAGTGTGAGAAACAAGGATGATGAAATACAGATCTTAGTTAACCCATTGACAAGTGGCCTGATCAACCACATGTAGTGGATATATTAAGAAAACCGTATACCACAATGGAAAGTAAATTCATTAATAGTAATTAATTACAAATTTTACGAAGAAAAAGTATGGTTGATGAGGAATTTGAGTGGTGTGCTTTCATATCGAGTAGATTGGCGTTATATATTTATCTCGATTTCAAGGCACATTTCTCGCGAGCCGAATTTGTGCAGAAATTGACTTATTTCTGTGGAATAATACGTATTAATAAAGTTTGTATAATTAAAGATAATAGTGATTTTCTTGAGTCTTTTTGTAAAGAGATAACGTCACTAAAACAATGGTCGGGAACGCAAGTATGTGTTTAAGAAGTAAAAAGAGTGACGGATAAAGACGAAAAGACTATTATTATGAATGACTTCCACTTACTGCCATCTAGTGGACATGCAGGAGTGCGGAGAATGATTAATACTATTAAAAAAGGTACTATTAGCCAAGTATAGAGAAAAACGTTCAACAGTTTGTGAAGAGATGTGTAAAATGTCAAAAGTCAAAATATTTCGTTCTATTAAAGAGCCAATGGAAATTACCACAACGGCTTCTTCGGCATTTGACAAAATGTATTTAAATGTAGTGGGACCATACAGTGCGAACTAACTAAGTTTGTACAGGTTATTCCACTCAAAAATAAAGAAACCGTGTCTATTGTAGAAGTTTTTGTAAGAGAGTTTATTTTAAGATTTGGCATTCCAGCAATCCATAGTTACAGATCGAAGTATAGAATTTATATCCACTACTATGGAAAGGGTTTATAAAATTCTTAATATTGAAAAGCTATCTTCAACAGCATACCATCAACAGTCTATTGGGGCTCTTGAAAATGCGCATAAGACGTTAGGTGCATTTTTAAGAACTCAGTGTGACAATTACACAGATACGTGGAGCTACTGGTTACTGTTTTGGTCTTTTAGATTTAATAACACAGTCCATACTGAAACAAGTTACACGCCACATGAATTGGTTTTTGGTAAACTCTGTCATATACCCAGTAATAGGTATTACTGACAGTGTAGAACCTTTGTACAATATTGATATAATTATCCCTTACAATTGAAATACCGATTACCGTTAGCTCATGATGATGCAAAGAAAACATTGTTATTTAGTAAGCAAAAGAGAAAAGAAATGTATGAAAAACAGTGAATTCAGTAACATATCAGAAATATGATTTAGTGCTATTAAAAAACGAAACTGGTCCAAAACTTCTGTTCTGTTCTGTTTGAAGGTAAAACTATAAAGTACTAGAAAATCTAGGATGTGACGTAAGATAAGTAAAAATATTAAATAGAAATAGTACATAAAAGAAGTAGACCTTACTATCACTAGCATAATATTTGTTAAATTGTTAAGTTTTATAAATTCTAAGATAATTAGTATTTAGATGTTATAATTAATTAGTTATTAAATGGTTATTATACCCAGTTTATTTGGCAAGAAAAAAACACCATCTCAATTGTTTAGTTTTTTTTTTCACCGGGTGAAGTGTGTATATTCCAGAAGTGTAATGAATATATGTATAGTCGATAAGAATATTACTTTTGCTGATTTAACAATTTACCTTATAATACATATCAGATAACTAACGACTATGAAACTCTACAGAGAGATGAATTATCATTGAAATTATTATATATATGCAAACATTTGAAGCTTAGTCAAACCAGGAAATCTAGGCGAACTTAAATGTATACACAAATACATTACATAAACAAAAAAAATACATGATCACCGACTCTAACTATCAATGAAACTGTGATAGCCAAGGTAAATAGGGAAAAGTACTTCGGACTCAGACTAGATAGTCAGCTACAATGGAAACCACACATTGAAAATTTAAGTTCTAAACTAAACTGTGCTACAGTCTTCGAAATATTGTAAGATGTCTTCCCATTAACATTCGCTACACAATCTATAACTCAATGGTGAAACCTCATTGATTACTTAATAGAGGTATGAGGATCAGCTGCTAAAACACATCTTAATATGCTACAAAGGGCACAAAATAAGTTAATTAAAGTTCTTTTTCACTACAACTATTTAACTCCAACCGTTAAAGTATATAAAGAGACAAAATTACTTAATACTTCCCAAAAATCAGCGCTGCTTGGCGCACAGCAACTTCCTTGCTGGCGCCATCAGCATCAATGCTGCGGTGACCAATTTCACTAAGTGTCGCGCAAGTGCGTGCAAGGCAATTGTGACTGTATTTCGTTTTTTTTCTTTATTTTTATATATATATTTTTTTAATGTTTTATCAAATGTTTTGTTTTTCTTTAATGTAAGCACGAATGTCACTTAAGAAATAAATATTTTTTCTTTCTTTCTTTCTCTTTCAAATTTATCATTACAGTACATCTATTTCAGCAAGGTAATTTTTAAACAACGAAATTCATACACAATTAAAATTCATGAAAAATGTACACACGCGTAGTTCAAGACGCGCAACTTCATAAAACTCTCTAAAGCCAGGACCATTTACATAAAAAAACACTAATATGTATCAAGGAGCACGGATCTACAACTTACTACCCAGAAATATAAAAGACGCAAAGTCGCTGATATCATTATATAGAAACTATTAAAAGAACACATTTTCGAAGGCTCCACCTAAATTTATTTTAAAACCTTAAAAATTTATTATTATCATATTTATATAAATATATTTATATATATATATATATATATATATTTAATACGAATACTAGTAACGTGCGTCACACATTACTAGTATTCTTGTTAACCCCTCCAGCTAAGCTAAATGCTTGTGTTAAGAGTGGCTTCACGTCGGTAGTGTACTGGGTGGGTGGAGTTTGAACCCTCAACCACTTGATCGCAAGTCCGACGCCTTAGTCATTACGCTACCGCCGTTTTTTAACAACAGTTGTAAAGCAGCAGTTTGTAAAAAAAAAATTTTTGTTTCATAGAGTAAATTACTGCATGTAAACCGTCCCTTATGGTTGCCCAACTACAAACCAGCATTAGAATGGACAACTTAATTTTAGAAGTACCTACATTGCAAAAAAAATATAAAAGATAATCTACCTGTCAACGCATTTAATTTTTTTTTTGTTATTTATATTTTACTAGCAACCCGCCCCGGTTTCGCACGGGTAGTAGAGACAACTCCAACAATCATCAACATATTTCAATCAATTTACACAAACTCTTAACAAATTATACACCTAAACATCATGTGGGAGAGCCATGCTTCGGCACGTATGGGCCGGCTCGACTCTGCTCGTTACCACGACTTCACAGAAAACCGGCCGTGAAGCAATCCTTGCATTGCATTTCGCCCGCGTGAGTGAGGTTACCGGAGGCCCAAACCCTTCCCTCTCCCTTATTCCCATCCTTCCCCTCTCCCCCCTCTTCCCACTCTTCCCCCGCTCCCCCACTTCTCCTACTCCCACCTTAAAGGGCGGCAACGCACTTGTGACTCTCGAGTTGCAGGTGCCCATGGGCGGCGGTAGTCATTTACCATCAGGTGACCCGTCTGCTCGTTTGCTCCCTATACCATAAAAAAAAGAGCCTTCCTGATGAATCACTCTGTCCATTAGTGAAAACGGCATGAAAATTCGTTCAGTAGTTTTTCAATTTTCAGACAGACGCGGCGGGGGACTTTGTTTTATACTATATAGTGATTTCTCCTTATAAGTGATTTGTGTAATCTTGAGAAATAAAGTAATATTAAACCGTAAATAGATATCTACGTATGTATCAACCTATATAAATAAAAATCAATGTTTGTATGTTTGTCCTCTATATGGCATTGCAACGCACGCTGAATGCAGCTAGTTTCTTATAAATTAAATTTTATTTAGTCAGGAACATGCGACATTAAGGATTTAGTCATTAGTTTGATTTTGCGCTACGCAATAGAAACGCAACATGCGTAGATATCATTTTTATGGTGAATGACCTTAAACGTTCGGCGCCGTTGAAGCAGCTGATTCCATAAATGTTCTTTAATTGATTACATTGCAGTTATTGGCCGTATGTGGTATTTATTGATTTTTTTTTCGGTAAAATGTTCTGTATACTCATTGTGACATCACTTTTAACCAAAAAAATTAAAAAAAAACAGAAAATTCCATTGATTTTCCTCTCAGAATGATGATCTGAACCTACTATTTCAAGATTTGGCAGGCCGTTCCTTGCACCCGTTATATGCTGGATCTCTAACATCTAGTAAGTCAAATTGGATTTTCAAAAAAATCTCTGCTTTATGTTATCATTATCTATCTTCAATACTAATTAAATATATGTTGCAAATGACTCTTAATTTACACCTTTGAAATAGGCAGAATTCTTTTTTCACAGGCTTTACCTATTGTTCTTTATCTAAATATATGTATATGACCTAAATGAAATGTATATTTCACTTTTGTTTCGTTCCACTTTGTTAACCCACTTCAAAAAGGAGGAGGTTCTCAATTCGATTGGTATTTTTTTTATAAATGTACACCGATTACGCTGAGGTTTATGATCCGATTTACGTGATTCATCTTTAGTTTGATGCGGAATAGTTGCCATTTGGTCCCATAAAATTTTAACATAGTTTGGCCCAGTAGTTTTTTTATGAACATTTTTTTGTGAACATTTTTGTTTACGTGGATGATGTAATTTTAATTTGTGTACGACTTTTTTAGGAGTTTTCATTTAGGTTAATTATGTACTATTATTAACCCGTGTCCCGATAAGTGGGTCTTAGGCTACGTGTCATTGAAGCGGAGCGAGAAATATTATAACCAATACGATTGCATAAAATCTCGGAACGAAGAAATAAAAAGAAATTTTAAAAATAATAAGAAAACAATCACAGTTAAATCTAATTTAGATTTAACTGTCTTAATCGTTGCATTTCCTGTAGTGCTTTGTCATCTATATTGTTTAAGGCACGCGGCACCTTTCGTAGGCCTCCCCATACTTAAAAAAAATACTATTTAATATATGACAATAAAAAGCAACGAAATGTAGTCTACCTGATGTAATCTAGAAAAATCTTACTGTAGTTTACAGAACATCTTACTATAGACACTAAAAAGTAAAAAATAAAAAAAAACTTCTAAAAAAAAAAAACTAAAAAGTATAAAATAACTTAATAAAGATTTAATTTAATACACCTCTTGTGCAAAACCTAATACCTTTAATATTAATAAAATACTATTATTTGTATGTGCTACCTATTGATAGGCTTGAAGTCGGTCGGTCGGTTGTATTGTATAAGAGTAATATAAACAAAAGAGAACCTTTTCAAGATTATCTGATAAATCGGTCATTAGACTTTATTAACTCTCACGTTCTGAAACAACGTATGTAGCTCAGTTGTAATATTAATGGGCTTGCGGAAAAACCTTTTTATATAGCAGGTCTGTTTTTATCTCTGGTCCTGTAATTGTGTTCGCATCCGCAGGACGGACTCTATTTCGAAGTTCATCGTGTTGTATAAGACCTTTAATATTTGAGTAGTTTTTTGGTGTTATTTTTGGATATCTTGACATCGAGTAAGTGAACGTATGAATAACTTCAAATTCAGGATATATTCTTCCAGAAGAATTTAATTTGCTCAAAGAAATATTTTCATTCAAGAAAGTTAAGTATGGGATCATGCCAACTAAACTCACCTAAAATGTTTAAAATAGGTTAAAGCTGTTCTGAAAGGTCACCATTCTGAAAGAGCCACCATAAAACAAAGTAATGCTGCACGCCGCATGACTACATCGCTAGTTTTCTGACGACGACTCTGGTACGTTGAAGTTACAAGTGTAGTGTGCATCATTTAAAGGCCTGTTGGTCTATTGATATGTGATCCTGACTGCTGGGCCAGGTGCTTGTTGTTAAGTAATACTAGCCAGGTCAGTCTTAAGATGGGAGCACATTAAGCCGTCGGTCCCGGTTCCATACGAACATCTGTGGCATTCGTTACGGGTAGTTGGAGCCCTAAAAAGAAGTGCGACACAGGTTGTCGCACTTCTTTTTAGGTCTAACTACAGAACTCCGATATCGCCTAGTACTTGGGTTGTGGAAGTCTGATGGCAGCCGCTTTACGTAAAATATCGAATTTAGGCCGTTTCGTAGTTAAACTGAAAGCCGACCCCAAGTTGGGAAAAGCCTCGTATGATGACTGCTGGGCCAGAGGTCGTGATCTCAATGCCCACCCAGGACAAATAATTACGTGATGAGCACGATCATTTGTTCTGTGTATGTGTGGGTGTAATTTATCTACAATAAGTATGTTATGTAGTAGTCTGGTAACCATAGTACAGGTTCTGCCTAGTTTGGGATCAGACGGTCGTGTGTGAGGTGTCACAAATAAAAAATTTTTTACAAAAATCTTCAAAAATTGATTCCCGTGATGGACGTACTATCTACATACAAGTTTGTTTACTTACGGAACCCTCGGTGCGCGAGTCAGACTCGCACTTGTCCGGCTTTCTTTATAAATACCGACTGACAGATGCAAATACATGAATACAAATTTGTGTAATAGCAAAGCGAACATGGGAATCCTAAAGTTCCATCGAAAGGTCGAACGCTGCTCGTAAGACTAGGTACTATATATGTTTTGGACCGAGTGATCAATCACTACATATTATAAAGCAAAGTCCCCCGCCGCGTCTGTCTGTCTGTTGACAAACTGAAAAACCACTTATTAACGGATTTTCATGTTTTCACCAATAGACAGAGTGTTTCATAAGGAAGGTTTAGGTGTATAATTTGTTAACGTTTTTTGTAAATTGGTTGAAATATGATGATGATTTTTGAAGATATCTCTGCTACCCGTGCGAAGCCGGGGCGGGTTGCCAGTATACCATAATTCATAATGTCCAGACCTTTTAAAAAATGCTCAATATGAGTAGTCAAAATAATAAAAACTATTGAAGTAAGCAAATTAAACGGGTTGGATGAATATTGTCCCTTCTTTTTTTTTTTTTTTTTTTTTTTTTTTTTTTTTTTTTTTTTTTTTTTTTTTTTGTGCGTGTGGAAACCCCCTCGGGCCGTCACCCCACCGGGGTTTTCGGTGGGGCGGTGTGTCGGAATCGAACCGACTAAAACCACACGGTGTGCCGTACTGCGCCTTAAGTAGGAGGGATCCGGGAACAGCTTTATTAGGACATCCGGAACCCTCCTAGCGCCTGCCCGCTACAGCGCGGGCACCACCTTCGGGTACAATCCTCTCAATTAGGCGACGTCCAGGCACACGCGGACGCCGCCTCCTCGCGGGGGGCCACTACAGCGGGTGGAGGGGAAAACCCGTCCCGTCCACCCGCGGCCACACTCAGGGCGGCATGAGGCGCTGGTAAGCGCGCCTCCGCCGCCCAGTTCGCCGGCGGCGAATTAGGTCCGAGTGGAGGTCGTCCTCCCGGACCCTTTCCGCCGCCTCCTTCTGCGAGATGACGTCCTCACAGAAGGTCGCGACCGCGGTAAAATTCCTGTCGCTACCGGCCATGGAGCGTATGACGGCCGGTAGCGAGAGATCTCCTCCGATGACTGCAGTGAGGGCCCGACGCTGCGTCGCCCAGGCGGAGCAAACCGCCAGCGTGTGCTGAGCCGAGTCCTCACTGCAGTCGCAGTGGTGACAGGCGGGACTCAGTTCCCTCCTAGCGACCGAGTGCAGGTACTTCCCGAAGCAGCCGTGCCCGGAAAGGACCTGCGTCAGTCGGAAGGAAAGGGTCCCGTGCTGCCGCCCTGCCCACTCGACGATGACCGGCTGGAGCGCCTCCACGGCGGCAAAGCCAGCACGTGGAGCCTCCAGCCGGGACGACCAACGAGCCATGGTGGCTCGGCGAGCGGCCTCACGCCATTCGCGTACCTCTTCGGGCGGGGGCCCACTGCCGCTTCCCGCCCGGAACTCAGCCGTTCGCCGATATACTTCGGCGAGCACTTCCGCCTCCAAATCCCACGGGGGAGTCCCGGCCAACGCGCACGCCGCCTCCGTCGACACGGTGCGGTATCCGCGTATGGCTCTGACCGCCATAACCCTCTGAGGGCGCCAGAGGCGCGCCCTATTTTGGGCGGTCAGAGCTCCCGCCCACACCGGTGCACCGTACAGTGCCATTGACCGGACAACCCCCGTGTACAGCCGTCTCGTAGCGACGCTGGGTCCGCCCAAATTGGGCAAGAGTCGCCCAAGGGCGGACGCAGCGCCGACCAGCTTCGGAGCAAGCTGTCGGAAGTGCTCGTCGAAGAGCCACCTACCGTCGAGGATCAGGCCCAGATACCTTATGTGGGCCTGAACCGGTACGAGGACCGAGTTGACCACTATAGAGGCGCCAGGGGGTGGACCACGACGGGGCCCATGGAATAGAAGGGCCTCCGTCTTATCCAGGGCCACCCGCAAGCCCAGCGCCTCGATGCGCCCGACCACCAGAGAGACTCCCCTGGTGGCCAAGCGCGCCGCCTCCTGAAAGTTCACCCCCCGGGCTGTGACCAACGTGTCATCGGCGTAACAAATTACGCCGAGCCCGGGGGGGAAGTCGCCTCTAAGGGCCCAGTCGTACCCCATGTTCCACAGGAGTGGTCCAAGGACAGACCCCTGCGGAACACCGCACGACATGGGCCGACGACTCAAGACTCCATCTCGGTCCTCGTACATGACGGTACGCTCCTCTAAATAGTCTGCCACTAGCCGCCTCAGGTACCCTGGCACTCCGTGATACTGGAGCGCTTCCCTGATGCAGCTGAATGGCAGACTATTGAACGCGTTGGCGATGTCCAACGACACCGCCAACAGCACGCCGCCACAGCTCACTACCTCTTCGGTCACGGCCCTCAGGCGCAACACAGCACCGACCGTCGAACGCCCCGCTCGAAAACCGAATTGGGCGTCCGACAAATCGGGGCCGACCTCGCCAAGGTGCCGGACGATGCGGGCAGAGAGGACCCTCTCAAACAATTTACCCGCCTCGTCCAGCAACACGATGGGCCTGTAGGCCGCGACCGAGTCGGTAGGCCGTCCCGGCTTCCTTAAAAGTACCAGCTTCCCGCTCTTCCAGCAGTCAGGGAAGCGTCCGGACGCCAAACTAGCGTCGAACACCTCCCTGAGGCGGTCGGACATGTGGTCGAGGGCCAGGGCCAACACTCGGGCAGGGATCCCGTCTGGCCCGGGGGCGGTGTTCTTGGAACGGATCCGTAGAACAGCCGCCTCTACCTCCGCCTCCGTGACGGGCGGAACACCATCATCCTCGTCCTCCCCGTCGTCTCCGGCCAAGGGGGCCATCGACGGGGGTACGTGCTCCACCCGTTGCGGGAAAAGGCCCTCAACCACTTCCTGCAGGAAGCTGGGCTGAAGAGTCTCCGTAAGGGGGGGGCCCAACGCGCGGAGCTTTTGTTGCGCCGCACGATATGGGCGACCCCAGGGGTCACGATCGAGACCCTCCAGCATCTCCTTTCTCTTTCCTTCTTTGGCACGGCTAATGGCCAGCTTCAGAGTTTCCCGCGCCTCTCGGTACTCCTCATGAAGCTGGTCCTCTTCCCCCTCTTCGCGGTGACGCCGCCGGCTGCGAGTGTAGGACCTCCGGGCACGAGTACAGGCCGCACGGAGGTCCGCCAACTCCTGGGACCACCAGTAGACCTCCTTCCTTGGAGGCCGACGACCTCGGACGCGGGGCATGGCCGCATCGCAAATCTGCGTAATCGCATAGCGAAAGCGGCCTGCCCCCGTCATGTCTACCTCCTCAGTCAGAGGCTGCGGAGACAGCCAAGAGTAAATGATGGCTGCCTCCTCTAGTAGGTCCCTGTCCAACTTCGAAACAGCCCACCGCGGGAAGCGGGAAGAACGCCGCGCCGTGTGACCCCTTCTGGGGTCCTGGGTCCGGGAGAGCTCAAATCGGATATACAAGTGATCCGAGAGCGTCTCAACCTCTTCCAGGACACGCCAGTTCCTTACTCGTGCGGCGAGAGCAGGGGTAGCGAACGAAAGGTCCACTATCGACCCCCCCTGCTGTCGCACGCACGTATTGGTGGAGCCTCTGTTTAGGAGACAGAGGCCCACCGATGCCGCCCACTCCTCCACGGCATCGCCCCTTGCGTCCGTCCTGGGGGAACCCCACGCAATGGACTTTGCGTTGAAGTCCCCCAGCACTAGGACGTGCCCAGACGCTATTCGCCGCATCGAGGTCTCCAAGTTGTTGAGGAAAACCTCGAAGTCGCTCAAACTCCGGTTGGGGGAGAAGTAGATACCATATATGGTGATTCCCCCCCACTCGGCAGCAACATATCCATTACCCTTGTCTCTTAGCGACAAGGGCGGGGAATGAGCCGCCGTGGAGCCGACGACTGCCACGGAGCCGTCCCTGTCACCCATCCAGTTTGGACGGGGAGGAACGTAATAGGGCTCCGAGGCTACGGCTACACCGATCGACCACTCCGCCATGGTTTGCAGGAAAAGATCCTGCGCACCGGCAGAGTGGTTTAGGTTCGTCTGGACAAGGAGGCTAGAGACTTGGTCCATTTATTGGACCGTCTCTACAACCTCCTCCATGGGCGACGACGACCACGCCGGAATGACATCGGTGGCAGCCTGGGTCGATTGGCTAGCCCCCGATGATTTTTGAGAAATGCGGGGTGGCTTGCAGCCCCCCTGCCCCATTTGGTGATTGGCGGGCAGATTGCCCGCCGCACACGCTGGGCAGTGAGGGGCGGCAGAACATTCCGCCGCCTTATGCCCCGGTCGACCGCAGCGGAAACAAAGTCCGCTGCAGTCAAAGCAAATTGCGCATTTGACGCGGGTGTGTCCCGTGGACAGGCACTTAAAACACCTCATCGGTCTCGCCTCCAGGACTGTAACCCTGGCGTTGACGAAACCGATGAGGACCTTGCCAGCGTCGCCCAAGATTTTGGCCGACGCTACGGGACAACTCACCCACACCGCGCCAAGACCTCCTGGACCGGGGCGGATGGTGCCGACCCTGATGTTGTCCGGGGTGCCGCCCGTTTTCTCCAAAACCGCAACCCGGACATCCTCAGTCGTCACGGAGTCATCCAGGCCTGAAATGCGCAACTCCGCGCATTTGGTGGGCCTGGCGATCTTGACACCATCTGTCGCTGCAAAAATACCCCGCATCTTCTCGGCGAAAGTATCGGCGGTCTTCGCACCTTCAGCCCCCGGGAACTCTAGGACCCGAGCTCCCGTCTGGGCGAGACGCATCCTCACGCCTGAAGCCCCGAATTCACTGGCGAGGCTATCCCGGGCTCTCTTGAATACAGCCGCGTAGGATAGCCCGCCATTTGCCGCCTCCGGTGACACGGTGATCACCACAGCCGCCGTTTTCGGTGGCTGCAGTTTTCGCTGCTTCTTCATATTGGCTACTGCCACCGATGGTGACTGCGGTGTAGAGGCTGCTTTATTGGCAGCCTTCTTGTTCCGCTTTCGGGACTTCTTTCTGTTTCCTTCGACTTTCTGCCACCCGTCGTTAGAGGGGGCAGACGTCGAGGGGGCAGACGTCGAGGAGCCAGATGCGGGGGGGCCAGACACAGTTTTGGCACCAGAAGGAACTGTTGTCCCTTTTGGTGCCGGAGTGGTAAGCGGAGGAAACTCCGCCGTTGCTGCAGCCGAGGCCTTAGCGGGTTGCGCGGCCTTCGATGGCACCGTCCTTGCCTTTGCTGCGGCCTTAACCGGTCGCCCGGCCTTCGGGACAGCTACAGGGAGTAGCGCTGATGTCGCCACCGCATATGAAACCGCGACGCGGCCACCCGAGACGGGAAGTGGCGTCGGGCCCGATGCGGCCTTGGGCTTATCGCCGGCGAGTGGCGGTCGTATGACAGGGGCCGGAGGCAGCCTTGCTTCCAAGCCCGCGAGGCGCCCGTCCATCATTCTCCACACTGCGTCAATAACTTGACGCAAGTGGGAGTCCGGAACTTCGGAGGGAGAGGGGGCGCAGGGAGCAGGCTGCCGCTCTACCTGGCCCGGTTGCTCACTGGAGACCGGCTGAGCCCGAAATTGGGCGAACTGAGAGCTCAGCTCAGCCACCTGCCCCGCCAACCGATCGTTTGCCGCCTGGAGGCGCGCCACGTCACCGATTAGGGTCTTTACGACCCCAGAGACAGCGGAGGAGGAGTCCTTAAGGGCCTTTACAAAAGAACCCTTAAGGTTCGTGGACTTGGTGGCCACTTTGTGAATTATGGCCACCGCCGCGTCCGCTCTCTCCTGCATGGTTACCGGTGTTTGGGGGACAGAACCCCCTTCCACCGGCTCCCGGATTTTCAGCAGGAGATCTGCAATCTCCTCCTCCGCTTCGATTTCGCCCTCTGCTCTGGCACGGGTGTATGCGCCCGACTTGGAGAAGGCGGAACCTGCCGGAGCTGGGATCGGCGTGCGCAACCTCGACCTCCCTCTCAGACTGCTTGCCACTTTCGGTGGCAACATGTCTTGCGACGTGTCGCCATTCTCATCTCTGGAGCGTCCGCGCTTGCGACTCTCAGTGTCACGGACCTCCAGCTCCATCTCTTCGGCTGAGTCGGCCGTCGAACTAGCAGTCCTAGATCGTAGCGACATCCTTCTGCTCCCAGGGGTCAAATTGACCTCTGGGAGCTCCACCGAACAAGTCGTCTCACAAGAGACTTCATCGTTGGTTGACGAAGCTTCTCCAGCCAACCTCTTACTCCTCCTTCTCTTCTCCTTCTTTTTTTCGTCCGTTTTGTTTTCTGTTAATAATAAAGCATTTTCCATTTTGTACCCACGAGAGGGGGAGAAATAAAGGTCCACCCGGGCAGAGATCCCCCAATACCCGGGCAAGCGAAGGTTTGTGCCCAACCGAGGGGTCCGCAGGTCCCCCGGCTGGGAGTGCGCTTGCGACTGAACTACCCATCAGCCATGCATCCCCTGGTCACGCACCAGAACACGGGATTCGGGGTGATTTTTTAGAGAGGTTTTCTTCCTCGCAGTCCGGGCGGCTAAGCCAAGACCCTCGTCCCCGATCGAAGTCGCGAGACATGACCACGACTCCTTTCAGGATTACGATATGTCGACGGTGGCAAGGAAACTAAATCTTCCCATGCCTGCTCGGTGGCAGTGTGAGTGCACACCAAGCCCGCCCCCTTTCTCCACTGAGAACAGCGGAGAAACTCCGACCCATGGAAGGGTCCCCCCTTGTTGATTTTTTACCGAGGTTTTCATCCTCAAAGCTCCGAAGAGCGAAGAGCCAACAGAGGAATCGACAGACACGCCCGCTCTGTTGGACCAGCCTCGACCAAGTGGCCAAAGAAATATGGCCTCCTCTTCTCTAGAAAATTAGCCGTTGGCGATGACGCCGTCCTCAAAAACTGAGGAAAAAAGGCAGCGTCATCGCCAACGTTTCCAGGGTGCACCACGTGGAGGTTTTCTAGACAGCACCCCATGAATATTGTCCCCAACCTAACCCAGCATTGTATGGTTCAATGTCGACATACTTCATAACCATTGGGCAAAGTAGTAACGAAACAAAGTAGACAAAGTCAAACGGCGTTATTACTTTAATGGCATATTGGGTTGCACAGTTTTTGGCAGTACACTTCACCGAACTTTCGTAGTCGTTTTTGATTCGAGATAAGTAAGCAAAATAAACCGTCCGCCTTTATTAGCTTTTAATTCTAATCCGAATAGACTATCCCTACCAGTGGGGATAACTTAGTAGGGATATATGGAACAGGCGTAGAAAACAACTATGCTCTGTAGTATCTGAACACGGTGCTTCTATGTATGTTCTTGATCCCGGAACCCTGCCTATTGTACCTTAATTGGCTTAATTAACAAATTGCCCAACAGGTATGTAGCAATATTCGTAATGATCAGACAATGTGATAAATAACGAAATTTATATAAGCAATAATGTCACAGAGCCTAATTTCACTTGTATTCACATTACCCAGGCATCATAAATAGTGCAATGTTTAATCACTTGGTCCATAACATATATATCAGTTGTGCTACAGTAACTTAACATTTAAAATACTGAAACTTAAAAAACAAACAAGGAAAAGCTACTAAGGTCGTTTAGTACTTGAAAATCGTTGCGGGTTACTGTTTCAAAACGAAGGTAATTTAACTTTTAATGATTAAGTTTTTCAAAATCTGGAATGACCTCCCGACTGTACTTCATTATACTTCATTAATATTATACTTCCTTTGTCGTCATAACGATTTCGAGCTTAGTATAGACACCAACTCCGAAAAGTTTTCAACTAAAGTAAGGGTCTACTTTCCAATTAAAGTTAGGGCCTTGAGTTTCAGCCGTCTCTGAAGTTCATGCATTTCTAATGTGAAACTCTCTGTGGTGCGGCGGTAGTGCATTCGATTGCAAAGTCAGGGGTCGCGAATTCGAGTCCTGCTCAGTGGAAATATTTGTATGCATGGATATGTCTCTGCATTATTCAAAATTTTCTATGTATAATATTTATATTTGGAATTATAAAAATATATCTAAGTATGTTTATCCGTGTTCTAGAACCTTGTACTTTTTTGATTCTTATACTTTTACCTTGAACTTGTACTTTGTTTAATTTGGGAGTAAAAACGATGTTTAATATGACAAAAAATATTTAATTTATTATTTAATAGTCATAAAATCAATTGATATCACAGAACACATCAATTGCTTATGAATTACTGTATTTACGAGCCAAATGCTGCATAGATTTAATACAAAAGGTTCGCCAGCCAAAGCCTCGTTCATTTTGTGTGTCTGACTGAACACAACCTGATTGTTGTTGTGGTGTTGTCAGATTCAGACATACCTGATATAGAAGCAGTACTTTATCACAGGTTTTATACACCGGCCTTGCGGTTCTATTGGCTTCATTTGAATGGATAGGACTGGTACATAAAATGCTGAACAGTTTCACGCCCCTAGAGTTATAAACAAAAAAGGGGACCGTATGTACGATGTCGAACATGAAACCGTTTCGGTGAAAGATCAAGACATAAAATTGTGGTTTAACAAATATACACTTACACATCCATAAATGTTACACGTTTCACGTTACACTGCGCTCCTCAGTCGTGCCACGGCGGGCCCCGGCCCGGTGTAGCTTCATTAGCTTTTAGACACGGACGATATAACCCGGACACCGCATCTTAGAGCGCATAATTACGAAACACACTTAGTAGATGAGATTAAAGTACTATGCGCTCTCGCCATCCTTTTCAGTAGAACCATAATTAAGCGCTCGTTATTCTTAGCGGACAAAATAATCGGTATATTCTGGGTTTAGAAAAATGAATGTTATGAAATCTGGCTGGTGAATTCCCAAGAAACCAAAAACACACTCATGAGCTTTATTGTATAAGCATAAAGTTATACATAGGGCACACTGAAAGTTCTGCGCTCCTGGCCGCTCATAAATGTTTGAATTTGGAAAGTTTAACTTTTTGTAAACATAAGGAATCAATCATTGATTAAAAAAAAAATATCGGAAAATCGGGTGTCAATTGTTTTTTATCATAAGTTGAAGGTCGTCGTCCGTAGCAAAAATGGAATTAATGCGAAAAGATTTTAGGGCGATGATTTTTTGTGATTTTTAAAGTTCTCTGACTCCGTAAGACTGCACTGAGTCTTCAATATGCTTTTGGGATTTAAGCAGCTCATTTACCGTAAGGCGTTGGTACGCAGAATTTGATCGTGGCCGTGTTTCTCTTCATGATGAAATTCGTGAAGGTCGGCCCTCAACTGCGATCACTGAGGAAAATGTGGCTACTGTCAGACAACTAATTGAAGAAGACCGGCGTATCACCTATGAGGAGATTTAAGGATATTTGGGGACTGGTATGAGCCAAATTCAAAAAATCTTACATTAATATTTAAGGGTTAGAAAACTTTGTTGCCGCTGGATTCCTCATGAGCTCACTCCAGAACAAAAACGGACTCGTGTAGATTGGTGTAAAAAAAAGGTTAAAGTACGATTACGGACGTTCAAATGCTGTGTATGACATTGTGACAGGAGATGAAACATGGATATATTGTTACATGCTGGAAAGTTAAGTAAAGTACAGTGTCTTTGAAAACGTTAGGGAAAAACAACCAAGAAGTCGCATCCTATTGCACCATGACAATGGTTCGGTGCACACCGCGAACAAGACGTCATTTTTGGCTTCTGAAAAGGTAGAGCTAGTGACCCTTCCCGGACATAGTCCAGACCTGGGACCATGCGATTTCTTTATTTCCCCATAAATTAAACATTTGATGAGAGGGATGACATTTACGGGACCGGAAGTAAGAGGCCGTGATAGCTTTTAACCTGCACGTGAAAAACATGCCCTCCGACCAACCCTGCCGTCGTAAATGAAAACACAGTAACTCCCATTACTTTTAACTGTAGGTACTGTGTTTTCATTTACGACGGCAGAACCTTGGTCCTCATGTTTTCAAAAATGGTTTGACCGAATGAAAAAGTGTTTAAAATGTAATGGAGAATACTTCAAAAAGTAGTAAATATATTACTTTACATGTAAATTGTTTTATTAATACGTTACGCAAAACTTTCAGTGTACCCCACGTATGAGTACTAAAATATTTTTTTCAATGATATCTTTATTTCTCAGTACAGATTTGTATTTTAGCACTTGGAACTTTGTTGTTTTTTTCGTGTCTTGATATTTTTTCACAAGCTTTTGGATATTATGATAACATATCACAATAAAGTATTTTTTTTAACAAATTATTCCAGAATTTACGTGTTTCAGATGTTTTGAACCGCTTCGATTTTATAGTGTTCTTCAATTGTTGAGGTAAGGATTATAATTTTTTATGGTATATAAATACAAACTATCTACTAAACGTAAGTAAACACGATAAATATCATATTTTATCAGGTATCGGAACCCAAAGGGTGCCGATGGAACCATATTACTAAGCTTCCGCTGCCCGTCTGTCTGTCAGCGTGCATGTAATTTAATAGGTAGATGTATTGAAAATTTTTACAGAGTATGTATTTCTTTTGCCGTTATAACAACAAAGAAGAAAAAATAAAATAAAAATTTAAAAGCAGCCCTACGAGAAACGTGTTTTTTCGGCGTCCGGGCTGTATCTCACCTACCGTAATAGATAGACTGTTAAACTTTTCACGTGTTAAGTATTAGTATAGTCTATAACAAAAAATAATATAGGTAAATAAAATTATATTAAAAAACAAAACCTCCCCTCCGACAAGAAACGTTTTTAGAGGTTGAAATGTTCATAGAATGTGTATTACTTCAAATATCTACATAAGCGCCTCCCTTGGTTCTTTTACGAAAGTATATACAAAATACCTTAGTTTTAAATATTGTCCCATTCGCAGTTGGCCTGTTTTTTTTTTATTCATAAGGAACAATGAGGTATTACAATCAGATGGAACATATTTTGTTAATTGATCTTCGTGGATTTCTAATTTAATTTCTAAGGGAATGATTGTTCGGAACCGAGTAAATTGACGTGTATGAAGTATATAGTGTACAAACAACATATTGTTATATTGTATAGTGTAACAAATAAAATATTGTTCAGGTCGCATGTCATGTCTTTTAGGGTAATGTCAGCGGAAAGCTAATCGCCTTCCTATGAATCATATGTTTTTATTTGATTAGATATTAATAACCTTAGTGAACTTATTTTTTACTAAAATCATTGTCGTTGTTGAAGTATAGGCCGCACGATAAGCTTTTTATCTCTTCGGCTAATGTCCTTTATTAAATGGTTTGCTTTTAATATACTAGTCAATTCAGTCATATTTACTTTTCCAATTTATTATTCGGCAATGTGTTTTTAGGGCCTTTCTCTTTTCCTAAAGCTCAACCCCCTGTTTTCGCTTTTATCTTCATTCACCTATTTCTTTTTTTCTTTTATCCACTCCTTTTAAACCGCGCAATACCTTTCGGAAAACATGCACCTCTAAATTAGATAGTTAGAGGCTACATGTTTGATCACTGTTTTGCTTAAATACTTGCAAGGTTCAGGTAGTTTTAGAGTAAAGTTAATTATTTGGTTTCTGAAACTCAAGGTATCTCTAACAATTAATTACAAATTTTAGTTATCTGCCTCTCTAATTCTCTGCTGAACAGGTTACGAATAAGTAGCTCATAACAAAAAACCGGCCAAGTGCGAGTCGGACTCGCGCACCGAGGGTTCCGTAAAATATTTTTATTAAATGATGTAACTAAAACTTTACGGTTTTCGAAATTTTTCCTTTATCTATGTTATAAGACGTTGCTTCGCACCAAATTTCAAGATTCTGAGTTCACGGGAAGTACCCTGTAGATTTTGATTCCCGTGCGAGTGTCGAAAACTTGCGGCATAAACGGCTGTATCTTTTGATTGCGTTGGCTTAGAAGTTTGATATTTTCACAGCTCTAAAAGACAGTAAACTTGAGTATTTGATATAAATTTCAGCTTGATACCTTTACGCGTTCTTGAGAAAAAGGGTCTTGACAGACAAACAGTGATCCTTTCACCGTGAACAAAGGGTTCCGTTTTATCCTTTCGAGGTACGGAACCCTAAAAACACAGTATTATGATATTACTTCGAGTTTTATCGGCTTAAAAGACGCCGACAATCTTTTATTCATTCCTTGTTGAATAAGAATTTCGTGTAAAGTCGTCGTCGTCAGATACCCATTACTAACTACTACAATTTCAAGAGTTAATTCTGCATCCAATGTAATGTTTACTCATGATTCTTGATGTAGTCCATAGATTAAGTTGGAGATGTTAATATTCTAACAAGTATTAACTTTCGTTAAGATTTCACATCTACTACTTTTTATGATAGGACGAATAAATTTCATAGTCATCGAGAAGGAAGTGTAATGTACTCGTATATAGGGTTATCTCTACAAACATTAACATTTATCAAGTCGGTTCTAGGGACTTCCACAGTCAGACGATTCCGATATAAGGGGGAATTCTGCAGGGAATGCCCACTACTTCCTTTAATGGATATGACTAATATTGCATTACACATTAAAACTTACATGGTTTTTTAAATGTAAACAATAAATTAAATATAATTTCCATTGAAAGTGGCCGCTTTTCTGTTTAATAATCTTTCTGCTACGAATCGATAGATTTACGCACTGGCTTTAATGGATATTTAATGATGGATGGTTTTTTTGAAACTGTCATACACGATGTTATCGTAATTTAATTTAGTAAAATTATAAAGTTAATGATAAGAATTTTATTTGTTAACAAAACATTTATTTGAAATTAGGATTTAATACAACAAAGAAACACAACTCCTAACGAAGAAAGAATGAAAGATACTTATTTGTTCCAATTTACATATTTTCATAGATCGAAGGAGCTCCCAGGTGTCAACTCGACTCCTGGGAGCAGAAGACATTCGGAACGTCTGCGTTCCAGGTCTGTCCTGTCATCTGACGGAAACTCCGGTGCGATGGCAGACAGCCAAGAATCGATGGAAGTGGAGGTTTCCAACACTGACTGTTGTAAACGCGGACGCTCCTTAGATCAGGAACGAAACACGTCCCAGGAGATGCTTCCTCCCAAAGTGGCTAGTAGCCATAGAGGGAGATCGCGCACGCCGGTCTCAACTTCGTCGGGCTCCGCCTTCTCAGGGAGGGAGGCCTTTGTCCGAGTAAGAGCGGAGGGCGGAGGAGGAGATTGCAGATCTCCTGCTAAATAGCATATTTCTATGTTAACCCTAAAGTATCGGTGCAGCAAGCGCTTTAAAGACAGCACGGTACCGTGCTGTCTTTAAAGTTGCAGGGACTGATTTCGAGCAAGTCCTGTATATGAGCAAGTCAAGCGCCTAGCTGCAAGGCTTGACCAGGCTTCTCATTTCACGAAATAATATTTTGGTTGTCGTTTAGACATTCTTAGAACTGTCTGATTTGTATCAGACAGTTCTGATGGTCTTCGTGGTGGTCCTAGTCTTTAATGATCGTCAACTAATATAATGTTTTTGTCTTGCAAATGCAAAATCTAGGGGGTTTAAAAGGTTAGACAAATGATAGCTGCATTCTCACTTTTTACAAAGCAATCTACGCCATTTTAGTTTCACTAAAACTTCATCATATGCATAAGTAAAGAAGTAGTGAAATTACGGGATATAGATCTAAATATTTAACACAATAAACGCATTCCAAGCTTGTAATAAGAAAAAGAAAATAATATTTTTATAAACTGTAATTCTATTTACTTATTGTTATCCCTTGCCTCGATTAGGGGGTTAAGAGGCTAATTTAAATAATGCTTTAATATCAGGTCGATAGACATACAGGGATTTACATGCAGGTTACAGAACACATTAAATACACACAAAATTATGCATGAATGACCTTTATCATTCAAATCGAAACTGGAAACAATAAAGTGAAAGTGTGTAGTATAAACATCAAATTTTGTCTCGCAATTTTAATTAAGGATCTGTTATTTCGTTGAATCTACATAGGTTCTGTTGTACTAAGTACTTCCAATTAGTTTAGATAAAAAGATTCCTTTGACGTTCAGTTCATAAATCTACGGATTAGTAACGCAACAGCAAAAGAAAGATATCTGTCACATTTGTTTATGATATTATAATTAAGTATATATACTATGTATAATATACAGCTAAATATTATTTGTGATTTAAGGTAAATGATTCAAGCAATTATCTATCCCGTTCCCGCCTCTGCATGTTGCCGTTGCCATCACTTCCTGTATTACAGGCCTTAAATAAGCGATAATAATATATACTCTAGAAGACCCAGATGCAATCCCGATATAACAGTATTTTGTCCAGTGTCGCAAAAATGTATATCGGGACGAGTAGTGTGATACTTTTTGTGCCATGTTTTGTTATTATAATATTTTGCGTTGCCTACACCGAAGCTCAAATATGTACAAAATCAAAAATGTGAACATTCCATTTATTATTTTTCATTTCGATTTGCATATTTAATTTTCATTATTTAAATATGGACTTTTTCCACGCACTTACTTGATAATAAACCTTTTCAGCTGTAATTTATGTGTATACATTTTTTTAAACTATTTTGTAAGATTACTATGTTATAATTTTTTTAGGATTTTTAGTTTTATGTAAAATGACTGAGATGAATTATGAAACTATTTCCATAAACCAAATAAATATAGTGAAAACAATAGAAGGCTTATCAATATTGTGTGTTTATAGGACTACCGTAGGATTGGGTTTTAAGACCGCAGTAGAATGTATACGGAGATCTGGGTCGAAATGTACGGGTACTAGAACAGTTCGACGCACCATCACGAAAAAACTATCTGTAAGTTGTACACTTATTCACTGGAGTTATTTACCAAAGCTAAAGCAGAACGGGTTTTATTTTTTAGGGATTTTATATTTTGAAATTTTGCAAATTTTTTTCATTGAAATTAGAACTTTAATAAACGATACATATCTAATTATAAAATTCGAGATTTGCTCCCAGAAAATATATTAATCGAAACGTAATCTATACATATTTACTACGGCCCATCGGATGAAATTTGACCGCAATTAATTAATTCGTTAATTAGAATATACAAAAAGAAGTATTCAAATACTAATAATGGCAGGCTGAAGTCGTTTAAAAAAAGAGGTCTTCGTATAAGTTGTCATAAAACAAACAATTATCAGAGAGGAGGTTTAAAAAAGGGTGTATAATTATTGAGGGTAACGTTTTCTTATCTTTCCAGAAACCTGTGAAGACCACTTATAAAGACTGCTGTAAAGGGTATATTCAAGATAAAACTAACGTCAAAACGTAAGCGTTTTTACAAAAGTATTTTTCATAATTGCGCGAGCCAGGCCGATAGACTTACACGTATTATTCATTATCACAAAAAGAACGGAACCGATTTTGATAAAAACTTTACTGTTTCCTAAGTTGAACTGTTGAAGTAAATGTAAGCAAAAAAAATCTATTACTTGTTTCGGAAAAAACGCGAACAAACATACATACACCTTCAAAGTTTGTTTGAAAGCCCTAAAAGATCATTATGTTCACATTAGTCATTAATTATAAATATTTTATAGGAATGTTTTATTTTTAATGTAGTCACAAATATTTACGGTCGATATTATACGATTCGATATACGATACGTATATGAAAGTGGACTCAGAAACAAAATACATAGAGGATGGAGTGGCTCTATAGTATAATGTGTACCTATTTCATGACATTTCTTTTTTCTAATTATTGACAAGTTCTGTGTTTTTTTATTCAGACTCGTCTGTAAACCTGTATGCCCAAAAGGCTGTCAAAATGGTTTCTGCCGGAATCCCAATGAATGCGCCTGCAACAAAGGGTATCGTCAAGATTTGAAGAATAAAAACATATGCTTGCCAATTTGTCTTAAAAGTTGCGGACAGGGCAGTTGTATCGCACCAGATACCTGTAAATGCAACAGTGGGTATAGCTTCCAGCACAAAACGTGTGAACCAATATGTACAAAGAAATGTGTGAATAGTACCTGCGTAGCTCCCAACAGTTGTAGATGTTTGCCAGGATTTAAAAAGTCAAAATCTGATAACATTTGTGAACCTGTTTGCTCGCAAGGATGTGCCCATGGAACCTGCATTAATCCAGATACCTGCAGATGTGACAAAGGATATAAACTGACTTTAATTAAAGGAACAAAAAAAAGTAGCTGTCAGCCTGTTTGTAGTAAGCCTTGTGTAAATGGCACTTGTATCGCGCCAGATACTTGCAAATGCTTACCGGGATATAAAGTGTCAGATAAGTATAATTGCAAGCCTCATTGCTCTACCGATTGTCTTCACGGTAGCTGTGTAAAACCAGAAACCTGTGTCTGTAATAAAGGATGGAAGCTAATAGTGTCAAAAACCAATAAAACCTGTGAACCAATATGTACAAAGAAATGTGTAAATAGTACCTGCGTAGCTCCCAATAGTTGTAGATGTTTGCCAGGGTTTAAAAAGTCAAAAGCTGATAACATTTGTGAACCTATTTGCTCGCAAGGATGTGCCCATGGATCCTGTATTAATCCAGATACCTGCAGATGCGACAAAGGATATAAACCGACTTTAATTAAAGGAACAAAAATAAGTAGCTGTCAGCCAGTTTGTAGTAAGCCTTGTGTAAATGGCACTTGTATCGCGCCAGATACTTGCAAATGCGTACCGGGATATAAAGTGTCAGATAAGTATAATTGCAAGCCTCATTGCTCTACCGGTTGTCTTCATGGTAGTTGTGTAAGACCAGAAACCTGTGTCTGTAATAAAGGATGGAAGCTAACACTGTCAAAAACCAATAAAACCTGTGAACCAATATGTACAAAGACTTGTTTAAATGGTAAATGCATAGCTCCAGAGACTTGTGAATGTATACCGGGTTACGTGAAGTCAAAAAATAATATCTGCACCCCATATTGCTCCAAAGGATGTAGTCATGGAACTTGTACTAAACCAGAAATATGCACTTGTGATAAAGGATACCAGCTGAGTGCAGTGAGTGCATCTAAAATTAGTACATGTCAGCCAGTTTGTAGTAAGCCTTGTGTAAATGGCACTTGTATCGCGCCAGATACTTGCAAATGCGTACCGGGATATAAAGTGTCAGATAAGTATAATTGCAAGCCTCATTGCTTTACCGGTTGTCTTCATGGTAGTTGTGTAAGACCAGAAACCTGTGTCTGTAATAAAGGATGGAAGCTAACACTGTCAAAAACCAATAAAACCTGTGAACCAATATGTACAAAGACTTGTTTAAATGGTAAATGCATAGCTCCAGAGACTTGTGAATGTATACCGGGTTACGTGAAGTCAAAAAATAATATCTGCACCCCATATTGCTCCAAAGGATGTAGTCATGGAACTTGTACTAAACCAGAAATATGCACTTGTGATAAAGGATACCAGCTGAGTGCAGTGAGTGCATCTAAAATTAGTACATGTCAGCCAGTTTGTAGTAAACCTTGTGTAAATGGCACTTGTATCGCGCCAGATACTTGCAAATGCTTCCCGGGATATAAAGTGTCAGATAAGTATAATTGCAAACCTCATTGCTCTACCGGTTGTCTTCACGGTAGTTGTGTAAGACCAGAAACCTGTATCTGTAATAAAGGATGGAAGCTAACACTGTCAAAAACCAATAAAACCTGTGAACCAATATGTACAAAGACTTGTTTAAATGGTAAATGCATAGCTCCAGAGACTTGTGAATGTATACCGGGTTACGTGAAGTCAAAAAATAATATCTGCACCCCATATTGCTCCAAAGGATGTAGTCATGGAACTTGTACCAAACCAGAAATATGCACTTGTGATAAAGGATACCAGCTGAGTGCAGTAAGTGGATCTAAAATTAGTACATGTCAGCCTGTTTGTAGTAAGCCTTGTGTAAATGGCACTTGTATCGCGCCAGATACTTGCAAATGCTTCCCGGGATATAAAGTGTCAGATAAGTATAATTGCAAGCCTCATTGCTCTACCGGTTGTCTTCACGGTAGCTGTGTAAGACCAGAAACCTGTGTCTGTAATAAAGGATGGAAGCTAACACTGTCAAAAACCAATAAAACCTGTGAACCAATATGTACAAAGACTTGTTTAAATGGTAAATGCATAGCTCCAGAGACTTGTGAATGTATACCGGGTTACGTGAAGTCAAAAAATAATATCTGCACCCCATATTGCTCCAAAGGATGTAGTCATGGAACTTGTACCAAACCAGAAATATGCACTTGTGATAAAGGATACCAGCTGAGTGCAGTAAGTGGATCTAAAATTAGTACATGTCAGCCTGTTTGTAGTAAGCCTTGTGTAAATGGCACTTGTATCGCGCCAGATACTTGCAAATGCTTCCCGGGATATAAAGTGTCAGATAAGTATAATTGCAAGCCTCATTGCTCTACTGGTTGTCTTCACGGTAGTTGTGTAAGACCAGAAACCTGTGTCTGTAATAAAGGATGGAAGCTAACACTGTCAAAAACCAATAAAACCTGTGAACCAATATGTACAAAGACTTGTTTAAATGGTAAATGCATGGCTCCAGAGACTTGTGAATGTATACCGGGTTACGTGAAGTCAAAAAATAATATCTGCACCCCATATTGCTCCAAAGGATGTAGTCATGGAACTTGTACTAAACCAGAAATATGCACTTGTGATAAAGGATACCAGTTAAATGCAGTGACTGGATCTAAAATTAGTACATGTCAGCCAGTTTGTAGTAAGCCTTGTGTAAATGGCACTTGTATCGCACCAGATACTTGCAAATGCTCACCGGGGTATAAAGTGTCAGATAAATATAATTGCAAGCCTCATTGCTCTACTGGTTGTCATCACGGTAGCTGTGTAAGACCAGAAATCTGTGTCTGCGATAAAGGTTGGAAGTTGATAATTTCAAAAACCAACAAAACCTGTGAACCAGTATGTACAAAACCTTGCGTAAATAGTAAATGTATAGCTCCGGAGACTTGTCAATGTTTAACAGGTTATTCAAAGTCAAAAAATAATGTGTGCACCCCACAGTGCTCCAAAGGATGCAATCATGGAACTTGTACCAAACCAGAAATATGCACTTGCGATAAAGGATATCAGTTAAGTGCAGTAAATGCAGTAAATTTATCTAAAATTAGTGCATGTCAGCCAGTTTGTACTACAAAATGTGTGAATGCTACTTGCACAGCACCAAGTACTTGTACATGTTTGTCGGGCTATAAAAAATCAAATAGCAATTCAACCAGTGACATATGTAAACCCTATTGTTCTAGTGGGTGTTCTCATGGGAGTTGTGTCAGTCCAGAAATTTGTATCTGTGATAAAGGATGGAAGCTAATAAATTCAAAATTAAATAAAACTTGTGAACCAATATGTACAAAGACTTGTTTAAATGGTAAATGTATAGCTCCAGAGAGCTGTCAATGTTTACCAGGTTATAAAAAGTCAAAGGATAATGTCTGCACCCCACAGTGTTCCAAAGGATGCAGTCATGGAACTTGTACCAAACCAGAAACTTGCACTTGTGATAAAGGATACCAGTTGATTGCAGTGAATGGATCTAAAAGTAGTACATGTCACCCAGTTTGTACCAAAACATGTGTAAATGCAACTTGCACAGCACCAGGTACTTGCACATGTTTGCCGGGATATAAAAAGTCTAATGTAAACAATTCCACTACCGATATATGTGAACCAACATGTATGCAACCTTGCGTAAATGGTAAATGTATAGCTCCAGAAACCTGTCAATGTTTACATGGTTATATTAAGTTGAAAAATAGTGTATGCAGCCCATATTGCTCCAAAGGATGCAACCATGGAACGTGTACCATGCCTGAAACATGCATATGTCACAAAGGATGGCAGTGGACTACAATGAATGAGTCTAAAATTGGTACGTGCCAGCCAATTTGTAACAAGATATGTGTAAATAGTACATGTGTGGCACCAAACACTTGTGAATGTTTGTCAGGATATAAAAAGTTAATAACAAACAACGCCACCAGTAATATATGTAAGCCTTATTGTTCTGGAGGATGTTCCCACGGCAGTTGTGTCAGTCCAGAAACTTGTGTCTGTGATCAAAGATGGAAATTAACAGGATCAAAATTCAATAAAACGTGTCTACCAATATGTACTAAACCCTGCATTAATGGTGTTTGCGTAGCTCCTGATACTTGTGACTGTTTGCAAGGATTTGAAAGACTAAAACAAGACAAGTCAGCCAATATTTGCAAACCATCTTGTTCTACTGGTTGTATCCATGGTACTTGCGTGAGTCCAGATATTTGTATTTGTGACAAAGGTTGGAGAATGAATGTGACAGGAAAAAATGATACTTGCTTACCCATTTGTGCTAAATCATGTGTTAATGGGACTTGTGTTTATCCAAATATCTGTGATTGTCTTCCTGGCTACAAAAAGATCGAGGAACATATTTGTGTACCACATTGTTCTGACGGATGTCCGCATGGCAAGTGTGTTGAACCTGAAATATGCAATTGTGATTTGGGATTTCATAAAACTAATTTCACGTGTGTGGCTACCTCTGGCTTTGCGAATAATATGAAGCACGTGGGGCATTGGTAAGTTTATATGAACCATAATCATACAAAATTTGTAATAGATTAAATAATAATGTAATAGATTCTTGTCAAAGCAGTTTAAGCAATGAGATTAGCGCCATCTTAGATTGATCTTAAGTCATTACCTGAGGTTTAATCCAATTAACAACAGTATAATGGAACTTGAAAATTAAAAAAGAAATGAGATTTTGTAAGCTAAGCTTCAAAAAGCTTTCAACAGCTGGCCAAAGTATATACAGGATTACATTTATAAGTTGTACCCAAGGCCTTGATCGTATAATCAGGGCTCTATGACCATCAGTGAAAACACTATGTGATGAAAGTCGTGTCCAGATTAAAAATACCACCTGACCCCGGTGAGGTGACGACTACAGTCTTATGGTTAATAATTGTTCAATAAACTTTAAACTGACAGATGAATCTAGTAGTGGTAGCCAAAGACCAATCTGTCTTGTGTTGCGGCTTCTATTCCCGCATTATTTAAATCTGGATGTACTTAATATCCGTAAATTGTAAGTTTGTAAAAATAAATAGGGTAGTTCGTCAGTTATGCTTGTAGAAATAATAAGTTTCACAAGCAATAAATGGGTCAACTTTTAAACTTACGCGTTCCATGATTTATAATTAATTATGTTTTCGGGATTTAACGCGATCACGTAATAGGTATTACATATTATGTACGTTTGAATTGCCCGACGCGGTGATATTTCGACCAGGTTGCACTGACCGTGGCCCACTGTATGATAATTAATGAAATATAAATGGACCTATAATAACAATTGAATTTTGCTTCAGGATAACCTCTAACTGGATATATATAGCAGTAGCACTGATAATAACAGCCGTAGCTATCGCGTCCTGTATATGTATGATATGCCGCAAATATATAAGGGCACATAAGGGTAAGTTTATCTTTTATAACATTATTATATGTATGTGAATTTAAATTTATTTATTCTGTAAGACACTTTGACTGACACGCAATACAAAACAATACTGACGGCCGTGTGTGAGGTGTCTCCATTGTAGCCATTATTATAGTTAATGCGGAGAAACCTCATAAAATTTAATAAATATTTTCTTCGAACAGTGTTTAACCTTACTTTAATTTTAATTTTCTTAAATCTCTTTCTTTGTAGTAAGATATTTTAATTCAAAAGTAAAATGTATTAAATGAGTAACGTGAAACCAGTTTTCAGTGTTATATATTCAGATAATATTTTACATATTCTGAAAATATGTCAAATATTATCTTTCCATTTGTCAGTGTCGCGTTGTCGTATTCTCTGAAGGTACCTAATTATTTGTTGTCTGGGTACCTTTATAAGAGCTTGACTTTTATCTTTTTTAATACAGGTATTTGTTTACTTATGTGTTTTAGTGAACAACGCCAAGGCTGTCGAAGGACAAGAAATTAAAATGATGGTTCTTCGAAGCCCGAAAATCTTGCAACATTATTGACGTCTGTAGTCTTTGCTGAATCAAATGCTAAAGAAGACTGCAGTAATTAGGATAATGCTTATTGTTTTATTACTTACTTTCAGTACTACAAACACATTTTGAGTTTTAACCATTGCGATACTTTGTTGTCGATTCTGTAGTGGATCTGAGTAAACTAAATTATTTCTAAAATTAGTAAAGTCAGTTGAAGTCACTTAACCAATTTTTATTGTGCCCAATTCAGTTGTTTTCCTACTTATTGGTCTAAGTTTTAATGGTAGTGGTGATCACAAACGAAGTCCAGTTAATAATCATTCTCACAAATGTGTTTCTTAGGAGCCTCTAGGGAAAGGATTGAACTATCGGGCAGTGTGTGGGCGTGATTCCACTCGATTGTTTTAGCATTACTATGGCCCATCGAGCGACGTCGTGTAATATATTATGTCAGCCATATATATATATATATATATATATATATATACTAAAATCGTAAACATACCTGGAAATAATACCTGGTATTTGAGAATCAATTAATTTAAAAAAATATGTGGACCACCCGATTATATTTCACCCATATAATTTATGAATATAACCAAAAGTCCAATTGTAATACTCCATTAATTATGGACCATGAATTTATTAAGCTTGCCCTTAACTAGTCATTTTTAGGCTGGGCTTTCAACCTGACTGAATGAAGACTTTGTAAAATGACTTTTTATTATATGAACTCTAATTGTCAATAATCCAAAAATGTTTGTTTGGACTATAGGTAAAAAATAAAATATAGTTTTAATTTTTAATAAATTATTCTTTAGTTTTTAACAACTTAAACATTTTTTATTGCCCTGTATAATCTAAAAAAAATTGGTGGTAATCCAGCTTTCAGAAAATTTATAACAAACATTTATCATATACCACTAAACCCTGCTTTACATGAGTCACTTCTACAAGTTTAATTTAATATAAATAAGTTTGATACAAAATACAGAACATAGTAAGTTAAGTAAGATAAATACATGAAACATTAAAATAATATAATGTACAGAGTCGTGTAAACTAAAAGGGTTCGGGGTTCCATTTATTATGTTAAAATTACTTAGCTCACTTTATTTAATATTGATAGATAGAAATAATACTGGAATACTAGAGAAGAATTCTCGGCACAATCTTTGGCACCTAGAATATTCCAGAGCATCGGGGCCAGTGGATTTGCGACTGAGGTAAGCCTTGACAGTACCTGCTTTACGGCGACATAGTACTCCAGCCAAATGCCCCCGCCATTATGCAGTATAAATTTGAGAACATCGTAAATGTAGATGTATGTTGAAATTTCCATAAGGTTAATTTCTTTACATTTTCGTAATGAAATAACGAAATATAGAAATGTAAAGACATTATTGAAATGTAGTTATATTATTCAACCCACCTGAAATAGAGAAAACAGGAATGTCTTAGAAAACAGGCATGAAGTCATGTGGGTTAGGCTGAATACAATACAAAATTAGGAGTCTGAAACAAAATCACGAGACCTGTGACGCGACAATATCTTTTCGGAATTTATTATAGAAATAAACTATATTGTTCCACACAGGCCTCAACCCAAACAAGATTAGACTTGTATAATAAATATTAATATGTGATTTGAGGTAGTACCTACACATTAGTTTAGCACTACTGTTTTACTGAAAGTAAGCCCACCAAGACGTTCCATTCACCTGGTTTCGAGATAAAATTGGCAGCGCACATTAATATTGTTGGTGCTGAAAGTATTTATAGATACGCCGGTATCCGCGTACTATCAGGGGGCAAACATGTACACCTTATGTTTGCCAGTTTTGTGTTTAAAAAACTTCGGTCTTAATAGGTGAAGTTCAAATCTATGCCTAGCGAAATATGGCGTATACCACCCGTTGAACCAATCAGCTTATTTCCACTAAATGCTAGAATGTATACTTTCCTGTTACATTATTTTTTATTTTTCTGGATCCTTATTCCCTATTGCTACATGATTAAGCTGTATTCAACTACAGAGAGCAAGCTGGAGCGCTGACGGGCCAAAGACTCCTTCAAAAAACACATCCTACAATGCCATTGATCCATTTCCTGTATTATAGTTGAATATTGTTATTTAGTCTGTGAATAGGCTAAGTCTTATACAATTAATTGTATTATTATTTTAGAATTATACAATTGACGTTTGATATTTATTTAGTGATTACGTATTTTATAAAAGAGAAACTAACTAGAATCAACCTAAAGGCATAGTAAATGAAATAAAACCTCATTAGCTAATTTACCACCTTTTAGAATATGTGAAAGTGTTAATATAATTTTGTCACAAACAATACAAAATAGAAAATATTTTCCTTCCAATGCTGAACTATTATAATGAATTTTTAGTATCCGCGAACTTCAAGAAGACAGAGCCAGCTATCGAGGATCGAACACAAATCACCGGAATCGTTTTTTACTATCACTGCTCTGAATAATCTAATGAGTAATTCTCGCGTCTCTACTTACAGATAGTTTATACTTTGATAGTTTTAATGAGAACATTTCGCCTTAAGCCGCGTTAGTTTAATAGACCTGTAACAAACAGTAGTTCAAATAAGTAAAATGGCGCTTTACTCAGCTTGTAGAGGCTAGGTGACCAGGCTGAGGCGCGACACGACCCCACATTTAACGTTACGAAGTGGTATATATACTAACCAGTGCAAGGACTTTTACTGCAAAATACAGGATCAGTAACTACTTTTCTAGACTAACATTAGAGACTAGAAAACTAGACTTTCGTTTTTGATTCAGATTTTCACTAGATGAAACAGAAATGTAATCTAAGCAATTAACAAATTATAGGAAGTATTACAATTCATTTTCTGTTGTAATAGTACTAAATGTAATATAAAATTGTCATGATAACAGTAAAAACTCGTAGTAGTCGTACTTAAATGACAGCAATACAAGTATTAAAAAGTAAAGTTCTATATAACATCTTAAAATGTTGTAACATTTTCGCTTATCTGTAATTACTTTTTTAGTTGTAGCAAATGCATATTATCACTTAATCTGTATTCAATATAAGGAACATTATATAGTTGTGTATATACCGACATAAAGACCAAAACATAAAATTTGAATTTACCCAATTTAAAGCTCCTCTGAACATCACTGTATATCCTCTTGATTCAGTAATCCTAGTCAGTGCGTATTATAAAATAGGTAATAGTTTAGTAAAAAAATAATTCCTTCAAATAAAATCAGTACTTGAAACTGGCCCTTGGGAGGTGGATGGTATACTGATGAGTCTTAGTGAACCTCCAAAGTTCTCAAAACTATACGGTGTATTTAAAATTACGTTAATAAGCCGATGTCAATTTTAAAGTACGATACATTTATCGTACTTTAAAATTTACATCGGCTTACAGGACATTTCCTGTAGTTTTTAAAGTTCCTGTGGTGTGTGCACAAGGTTAGGACTATAAGCGAAATCTTTTATTACCATTTAATATTAACTTTTAAAAAAATAAGAGAACCCTTATGCCAATATAGTTTTAGGAATAGATTGTCTGTAAAATATGTTATTAAAGAATTTAACACCAAAACAGCTGATATTACAAGGATCGTTGAAAAGAGACCATTTTGAATTACTTTCTTTATCTCAATTTCAAATGTCATGGAAAAGACTGAAAGTAGCAAAAATAATAACCTGATTAGCGATGTAGAAATTGTTGTCTAGGTATTCCATAGCGGATTATGCTTGGTCCGATAATGTTCCTTATAATATAACCACTGTTTTTTGTTCATGGCCTCTACTCACGCTGCAACTGCTTTATCTCCTTTACTACCAAACACAAATGTGTGATATTTGAATCAACTCGTGGTAGAAAACAATAGTTTTAGGTCAGTTCAACGGAACACAATTGCACAGTAGCATAGTTCACGTGCAACGGAAACATTTTCATCTTCTGATAGGGCTTTAGATTAAAGAAACATTAAACATATATATATAACTATAATAGGAAATCAAACATTTCTTATTGTAATTTTTACTTTTTTCACCTTACCGGTAATTCTGACACATTTTATTTACTCTTCATTTGAAAATGTCTCCGAGATAACAGTGTTTACATCATTTTAATCTTTATGTTGGCCCGTATTCTTAATGATATTTGTATAGGAATATTGTCGCACACAAAATTATTTCAAGGTAATCTTATATAAGGTGGGGCCGTCATTTATGATTCCTCATACCAGGAGCAGACCGACTTCTCATACTACTGTATACGTAATAACATTTGTTTCGTTTTAATTGTTTTATATAAACTAGCTGGCCCAACAGATGTTGTCCTGTCAAAATTTCAATAATTTGTTTAAATTTCGTGGAGATTTCCCTGTTTCAGTTTGCCCTGAATTTCTCAATTTTTCTTGCAACTTTTCCAATTTTCCGTTCCATATAAACCTAATTTGAACTATTACGAAGTTTTTGAATCAAGAGTAACCAAATCGGTCCAGCCGTTCTCAAGTGATGTGCTTACTACCCAACAGAATTTAATTTTATTTAATACTTACACATGCATGATACATACTTGTATTATTGCTCATGCACTAATTAATTAACAAATAATACAAGCATCTATAAATCTGGACTTTTACCTAGGTTTAAATAACTCTGACCACAAAAATATTTAAAGAGCCTATGGGGGCAGAACATTAAATTAAACATAAATGCGAATAAAACCTATATCGTATATCTGTAATGAGCCTGATGATGATGTCTTCAAAGAATATTATTTTTTAATTTTTTTTATGGGATAGCGGGCAAACGAGCAGACGGGTCACCTAATGGTAAGCGCCACCGCCACTACCGCCGCCCATGCGCACCTGCAACTCAAGAGCCACAAGTGCGTTGCCAGCCTTTAAGGTGGGAGTAGGGGAAGGAGAGGATAGGGAGAAGAGGGAGAGTGCGGGTAGGTGGAGAATAGGGGAAGAGGGGGAGAGGGAAGGGTTAGGGCCTCCGGTAACCTAACTTACTCGGCGAAAAGTCACACATCACTCCAGCCGAGCCGGCCAATACCTGCCGAAGCATGGCTCTCCCACAGTATCTTCATGCATAAAACCTGCAAAATGAATTCCTATACTACTTATTAATATGACTGAACATTTCAGGCACATCTCAATTTGACTATTTCAGAATAAACCATTTTCATAAAACATTAAAACAGTACGTGAGTGTAATACTAATGATGTTTTATTGCTCAACCCGTGGGTCTGCCTACATTACCACCCATGAGCGTCGCGGTACTCCAATTAAGAGATAATGCAAAGGGAAACAGCTTCGTACGCCCGAGATGACGGATATTGTAAGAGTTTGGGACACAGGAGAAAGCGAGTTGATAACTCAGTTTTTTTTATTCCGAAAAGGGTAGACCGACCGAGCCTTAAAACTTTTAATACCATGTAAAAGGATGTGGACTGCTAAGGATTTTCTAAAAGAAAAATTAATTAACTAATTGTCCAACCCGAGAATCATAATCGGGACCTCTAAGCGAAAACGAATGGCTTGTGACAACTGAAGCACCACTGTCAGCTAACCACTGTCTAGCGTCATAAGTTTTTTTAAGCTAACTGAGAAAGTAGATAATTGTAATTGGTTCAGTTCATAATAGCATATTCAAAAATAGCTACTACAATAAGATAAAATTATTACTTATTTACAAATTATAAATTGTTAGCTCTTACTACATTAAAATTCATTTACAACGTACTTTAGTCAAGTCAGCAACTCATTGTGATTAGACGAAGTGACAACTGAACTGAAGTAAAGTTACTCTTACACACATACACACTTACGTACACAAACACTCTCATACACGCACGAACTTACATTTACACACAAACACCCAAAAATGCATGTTATTTTAGATATTTTTAAGATAAGATAAGATAACTTTATTTGTCTAAACATGTGTACAGATTTTGTTACAGTAATTAATTTATTGTAGTATTAATTAATTAACTAACGTTAATGTTTTCAATGTTTAATCATTCCTTTTTATGACATAATTATGCTCTCCATCCTATGGTTGCCTGTAAGAGATTGCCTTGTGCGACAAGGCCGCCAGTTGTATAAATTATTTATAGTTATTATTTACTTACTGTATTGTATATCAATCATGTCATGTTTTAATCGTACACAGCGACGATTCCACGACGTAATCCACTACGGAATACTATATCCTAAAATATAACACGTTTCTATGTCTTTTGTACAATGCATTGTGTAAAATGTAAAAAGTCTATGCTTGACAATGTGTTTGATTTGTGTGAATTAATTTGTCCTGCTCATGCCCGCGTAGCCCGCTAACTCTTGTACCATAAACATCGTAATCTATTTAAGCTAGGTTAAGCGCCTCTTAGACAAGACCATATTTATCTTTAAGGAAACTACTCATTTCACTCACAAGCTTGTCTAGTGACAGCTGGATTATTTATTACACATTTTGTATCGGTACAGTGGTTTACAAACTATTGTTTAAACACTGCTAAAACTAATACTCACTTATACACTCGCTCACACACACCACACGTACCAATTCTTAACCAGTAACTAGTAATCAATACATATAAATAAAATTGAAGTGTCTATTTGTAATGTCAAAATAATAGATTTTTTTTAAGCTCAGGCAGTTATTTGCACGATACTTATGCCTAAATATCAGTTTTTAAAATTGTTGTCTGTCTGTCTGTTTGTTCCGGTTAATCTCTAGAACGGGTGGATTGATTTCCACGGGACTTTCACTGGCAGATAGCTGGTGTTATAAGTAACTTGGCTACTTTTCTTTTAGAAAAAAGAAACAAATTAAGGTACCGCGCTAAATATATAAATATGAACACGCGAGCGAAGCCGCGAGGGAACTTAACTAAGATTATAAATGCGAAAGTGGGTTTGTTAATTTGTTACGCTTCCACGCCTTAACTACTTCACCGATCATCGTGAAATGTTGAATACACCTTGTCATGGGTACAAAAAAGAACATAGGGTACCTTTCATATAGTCCTGCCATTACTTAAAATGCCGACGCCGGACAAAAACTTAAAAAAATCCGGACACATGGGTGAAATCGAGATTCTTTCCCGGACACCTTAAAAAAGGTCGCCGATTCCATTTAAATTTTTAGCTTTTTAACGATTCATCTAACAATTATAATTGTCCTTTGGCACAGAGTGTCCGGGTTTTACCCGGACGCTTTTTGAAAACCCTGCCCGGACGCGCCCCGGACACCCTCTAAACTAGGACAAAACCGGGGAAACCCGGACGGATGGCAGCCCTACTTTCATAGAGTATAAAAGTACTGTTCACGAGGGATATTTGTGTTATTTATTTAATTACCTTTGAAAAAGGCTTGCCGACTAATAACATTTTTTATGATTAAAACAAAATGTGTTTCCATGTTGCTAACAACAAGTCTTCAATCGTGGGACAGCCATGCTTCGGCACTTATGGGCCAGCTCGACCGGAGTGTTACCACGGCCTCATAGAAAACCGTAAAAAAAGCTGTTAAGCAATGCTTGCATTGTGTTTCGCCGAGAGAGTGAGGTTACCGGAGGCCCTAACCCTTCCCTCTCCCCCTCTTCTCCCCCTCTTCTCCCCCTCCCTGCACTCTCCTTCTTCCCCCTTCCCGTACTCCCACCGTAAAGGCCGGCTTTAGCTACTTACCATTAGGTGAGCAGTCTGCTCGTTTGCCCCCTATTAAATAAAATAAAAAATATTCTTTTTTTTATATATCCTGCTCAACACGACAATCTCTACTTCTTTGTCTGAATTTAAAAATCTGAAATCGGCCTCTGTAGCAGTGAGGAATTGTCCATTGACCACTCTCACTCGTCCGGTTGGGAAAAGTAAGTATTAACTGATATTATTATACCACAGCTGTATTTCCAATACTGCTGAAACATGAAATAAATATGTACGTATAATGGACCTACCCTATATCAGTAGCTTATATAGGAGAACATCACAGTTGATGGTGTCAACTGCATCTTAAATGAATACTTGAAAAACATTATAAAAGTAAATCTACAAGCAAACGAAACAAATTTCAACAGGACTAAGTGTAAGTACAAATAATTTTCATGAAAACGACATAAGCAGAAAATGCATTTCTTTTTGTATAACCCCGCTTAATGGTAATCAGTTACAGGTGCCTGGAGACGTGCCCATACAATGGCCCTACCAAAATTAATATGCGGGTTCACTTAATACCATCCTCCGTTTTTTCGTTGGTTAAAAATTTAACAGTTCGTATACAGGGTGTATTTGAAAAAGGAACACTTACTTAAATCACTGAAAGGGCATGACTCTAGCACGCAGTTGCAATAAAAAAATTGAAAAAAGCTATCCGTTTACAAGTTATTACCGTTTGAATTTCTAGGTAGTTTGGCCTCCGTTTTTCATGAAAAATTTCCAAAGAAGAAGAAGAACAAGAAGAAAGAAGATCATTCCGTTACTGAGAAAATCTAAAACTAACTTCCAAAAATGTTTAAGCTAGTTTTAATGGATTTTCTCAAAAATTAAGTAAGTAGTTCCAAAATAAAAATAAAAATATACGATTTAAAATCTTTAACTTAACACGTTCCACCTGCTTTTATAAGAAACGGAAGTAAAAATACCTCTAAAATCAATCCGACATAACTTGTAAACCGAGAGCTTTTTCAAAAACTCTTATTGTAACTGCATGCTAGAGTGCCCTTGCCCTTTCAGTGATTTAAATAAGTGTTCTTTTTCAAATACACCCTGTAAATCATGATTGTCAGGATATTAGGAGTTGAGAATAAATATATAAATTAGAAACCCATTATGAAGTCGGTTAAAAATAATTAGGGTTCGTGTTTATTGATTTTTCCCTTAGCAGAAACATCCTAATCAAAGGCTGGTTCAACCGGGTCAGCAGAAGCATTTGAAACAAAGCCTCGTTATACCAAAAAGTCAACTTTCCAACCGCAAAATATAAGTTTGTAATCACAAAAACTATTTTTCTGTGATATAACAACAAATAAATTTAAAGCGGCGTTACGGCTAAGGCGTCGGACTTGCGATCAAGTTGTTGTAGGTTTGAACTCCACCCAGTGCACTACCGACGTCAACCCCTCAAGCATTTAGACTAGCTGGAGGGGTTAACAAGAATACCTCTTACCAAATTTCATAATTCTAGGTCAATGGGAAGTACCCTATAGGTTTTGATTTACCTGCGAAATGTTCAAATTTGGTCAAATCTAACAGTTAAATGGCCATATCTTTTGATTGCAAAAGACTTAGAAGCTTCAGCTTACAGCTTCAAGGGACCGCAGATATAAGTATTTGGTATTAATTTCAACTTGATCTATCTACGGGTTTCTGAGAAAAAGTGTCTTGACAGACAAACAGACGGACAAGAAAGTGATCCTATAAGAGTTCCTTTTCTTTATTTTGAGCCCTAAAAATGTCGTGGTATTTTACATACGTGCCCAGTGGCGCAGTGAGATTAGATGAGATAGTATACGCTTTAGTTTTATCTAATTAAAAGAAAACTTTGAATACAACATAATTAAATCTGTAAAATTTTCGTGGCTTCATACAGCTCGAACGAATCAGGCTTTAATAAAATGACATTTTTAAACCCAGATTTAATATTCAAATGTAAAACCTCCCTAGATTAAGCAAATCGAGAGACTCATGGGCTCAGTTTCGTTTAATGTAATACATATAAGTATTTGTAGACACACACATGCACACGCATATCCAAATAATATTAAATTCTTCTTTTTTTAGGGTTCCGTTCCTCAAAAGGAAGAAAGGAAACCTTATTGGATCACTTTGTTCTCCGTCTGTCTGTCTGTCAAGACGCTTTTTTCTCAGGAAACCCAGGAACGTATGTATGCGGTTCCTTGAAGCTGTAAAAAAATCAAGCTTCTAAGTAAACGTGATCAAAAGATACGGTACGGATACCATTTAAGCCTTACGTTTGACCAAATTTCCATTCATAGGTAAATCAAAACCTAAAGGATACTTCCCATTGACCTAGAATAATGAAATTTGTTAAGAAGCAAGGTCGTGCAGCGCAAGTAAAGAAAAAATCCGAAAGTCGTTAATTGGTTGTTACATATGTCTGTTAAGACCCTTTCCTCAGGAACTCGTGGAGGCATCGAGTTGAAATTAACATCAAATAATTATGTCAGCGGTCCCTTGAAACTTTAAAAAATCAAGCTTATAAGTCAACGCAATCAAAAGCTCGACTCCCCTTGATATGGGTGAAGTGGACGATGGCTGGCGCACGCGTCATGCTCGTGAACGAGTGCCGTTGGTTAGGGGTGGTCATCTCCGAACTGCTATTACTTACATATAGTAGTAGTTTGCGCGACTATTTATAATTTAGAATAATATGTTACATTGTCCTCACATTTAATTTGCGCAAATAAGCAATGTAACCAAAGACTTGTAAAAAAACATGTTGAAAAAGAGTGTCCTTGGAGTTTCTTGCCTGTTCTTCTCCACAGGATCTACGTATTGGAAGAGGCAACTAGCTTCACGACTGACTTAGTCTGACTGACTACTACTGTAGACAATTCAAAAATACCTATAATAGGTTTAAATGAAATAAATGATTTTGATTTTGATTTAAAGATATGGCCAATAAGCCTTAGATTTTAACAAACTTGAACATTTCGCATGTAAATCAAAACCTATAGGGTATTTCTCATTGACCTAGAATGATGAAATTTATTAAGAATCAAGGTCTGACAGCACAAGTAAAGGAAAAAATCCAAAAGTCGTTAATTTGTTGGTATATCACATAAATAATTGTTTTTGCAATTACAAACTTATATTTTGCGGTTGGAAAGTTGACTTTGTCGGAAATCGATGTATGGGAGAGTATTTTTAGAACTGCAAAATTAAGTTTGTCTTTCGAAAAAGACGGGCAAAAATCTTCAAGAATTAATTCCCAAGATGGACTTACTATCTACATACAAGTTTGTTTGCTGACGGAACCCTCAGTGCGCGAGTCAGACTCGCACTTGTCCGGTTTTTTATTTTTCTCAAATGTGGTTTATATTAAGTACTCACATAGTATACAACACATCTGCCAATTTTTGGAATAAAAGTGAGCAAATTTCCATTTATTTTCAAGGCTTAGCTAAGCCTTAGAGTTTAAACTTTAACACATTAAACATTATTAACAAAATGCCAAGGAAAACACAAAAGACAATATAAATGTTAAGGTACTCAACTATAATGGATGTCTCAGATTTCGCAAACGAGGTGATCTCGGCTTTTTATCTAGTAAACTTCCCTAACAAACTTCTAAACTCCTTTACGTTACGACACTTTGGTCTTGTTTGCGATTTTATGTTTATACTAACGAGGTTGAGATTTTATAGCCGATGTACATTTAATAGTTATAATGCGGTATTATTTTACTATATCTTCTAATATATAAAATTCTCGTATCGCCATGTTTGTTGCCAAACTTCTCCGAAACGGCTGGACCGATTTTTATGAAATTTTGTGAGCATATCGGGTAGGTCTGAGAATCGGTCAACATCTATTTCTTATACCTTTTAATGATAAGAGTGACCCATCCCTAAATATTTTTTTTTATTTTATTGGCAAAATTTTGAGACCACGTGTTATCAATGTTATCATACTTTTGTGAGAATGTTCACATTTTGGTTTCAGAGTAAATGTTAAACTGTAGCCACACTATTGTTTAGTCCCCCAATTGAGGCTTACGTGAAATATGCCTTTGGAGTATTATGCCAATATTGGGACAAGTTGGTTGATTGTGTGGCAATATTCCGCGGTACAAAAGGGACGAAAGTGGTTTGCCACTGATAAAGTGGACATGTGTGTCATTATTGTATAACGTGTCGTATCCAAAATAATGTACCTCCTAGGGCTCTTTCTTTGGCTTGAATACAATAGAATTAATTTTATTGTACACCATTCAAATATTGCTTACAGTGAATACACAAAGTGGATATGTACAAATAATGTTTTGGGTGCTTACACAATACACATCGCAGGTTCTTGAGATCATCAGGGAATTTGAAGCTTAAAATGCCAAGAGGCATTTTAAGTTTCAAGTTCCCTAATGGTTAGACTATGTAATAACTTACCTTTGACACTTCGACAAGCCAAAACCTTGAATGTATTTAAAAAGCAAGTAAAAGATTGACTTGTCATTATGAATGCTGATCTTATTTTATATGTACGTATGTAATATTAATACTTAGATGAGTGTTTAAATATACAAATATATAAGTACTATGTATATAGTTAATGTAAATATAGAATAAAGCTGATATCATGTATCCTTAACTTTATATTAATACTCCACAGAGTAGTAGACAGTATCCGTAATATAATAAAGCTGAAGAAGTTTTTGTTTGTTTGTTTAAACGCGCTAGGAAGATTATAGGCTTCGTAACATCACCCTAAGGCCCTTAGGCGCGGAGCAGTGAACACAAATGCAGGTGAAAAAAAAAATCAAAAAATAAAAATGAAACGAAATTTCGTTTAATAAAGTGACAAATTAACACTTATGAATGTAAAACTGGCAATAAAAACTCACGACACCTTTTTTAACTGCCTTTATAATAACAAAGTGAATTACACCACATTTGTAGTAAAAAAAAATTAACTATGCTATTACTATTGTGTTATCTTTTAACATGAGATGTATATGTATAACAATAATTATATAGACAAATGTTGTTTTAAGCCCCAGACGTAAAGTAGGGGTGTTATAAATTTATCGTGCATCTGTATATAAAATTTTATAAAAATTATAGTGGAAGTACCGTGTTTGAGCGCAAAGGAATGGTCTCAATCATTTGGGTATTGATAGAAGAAGAATATTTCCTTTCATTTCTTTCTTATTACGAGGTTACTCAACCACAAATTGATAACTCTTATTAACAAAATATGAATATTGTATCACTTGTGCCATGTCTAGATAATTATAATTTGTAAAGGTGACCCTTATCACTCCGGTCTTTTATTCCTTCCTTCCTGTTTCACCATAGTTGTAGTTACTCTAGAACGAGAAATAAAATAAAATAAAAAGTAAATTGTTAGTTAGATAATCAAATACAAAAAATAAATAAATAAATAAAAATAAAACGAAATATATGAAAACTAAGTTTTTAATTCTAATTTTTTAGCGAAGTCGAAGGTGAAGGGTTAAGTAATTTTTTTAATAAACTTAATGTTTAATTTAACATTCAAATTGTTAAATACTAAGACAGAATTAAGCAGTAGCAATAATCTTGAGAACATTATCTTAATATTATATGTATTATATCTTCATATAATACATATAATATTAAGTATATTAGTAAGATAAATATTATTTATTCGTATTCTAAATGAACATATGGAAGATTGTATGAGTGCAAATATTTTTAAGCATGTCTATTTACTTGATTGAATGTGACTAGATCTGATTTTGTTTTTCAACTTTAATCTTCATATTTCTAAATTCTATTTAATACAATTATTTATATATCTTAAACGAAATCTTTTCATTTGACATATCATATGAAGCACTCAATTTTTTTTTTTGAGCATTTTACATTACCTTCTAAAAAAGTTCCAAAATCCAAGTCATCAAACCCTGTATGTGTAATAATCTAATCTAATTAAGCTACGTTATTTAAATGCTTTTATTTGCTCTATATGTATTTGTATATATTAGTAAATTGTTTTTTTTAATAGAATAAGAAATATTAGAACTCACCTTACCGTTAACGACTTCAACCATTATTACAATGACGTGGTCGCTTTCCTAAAGTATTTCCTTAAAACAGCTTGTCTTACATCTAATTCAGCTTCATCAACTGGAATACGAATAGTAGTCATTACAAAAACCAATTCCGCACTGTGACATATTTTTGCGTCACGGGGGTTTTAATAAGATATCTATAGTTAACGGGCATAATGTAGATTAAGCCCAGAGCAACTATCTATAAATCTTAAAAGATTTTTATGTTTTGTATCAAACCACACTACTTGACAACAGACACTTTTTGCAAGTAAAAGCTCTTAACGCAAAATTTATAGTTTGAATACAGAATAATACATTCGATTTTAAAGTTTACATGTTTACAGAATGTTATTGTGAACTAGACATACCATTCCCATGCGTCGAATTCTTTTTTCGGCATATTACATATAAATACACTGAAATAATTAGAACTATCGCTATTAGTATTGCTGCTACCAAATAAACCAAATTAGACCTTGCCCTGAAAGAAACCAATACATTCATTAGAGGAATATATAGTACATTCAAAACTAAATCTTTCATGCATTAAATCTTAATATTCGATATATGGATGAAATAAGATTACTGGAATAGAAATAAAGTTGTATTTCAATTAAAGTTGTACAAAGATAGCCTTACTGTTGTATCAATTTTTCTTAGCGGGCAAACTTTGAATAGAAAATAACAAAAGAATTATGATCATATGAATGCTGATTTACTAACCAGGCCGCCGCTCGCATAACAACAGGAGACGTTTCATTAGCTACACACGTGAAGTTACTTTTAAAATATCCCAAATCACAAATGCAAATTTCTGGTGCCACACAGCTACCATGAAGACATTGGCCAGAACAATGGGGTATGCATATATGGTTTACAACCTTTTCGTAGCCTATTTTACATTCACAGGTATCTGGGGCGATGCAGGTCCCATTGAAGCAGGGTCGGGTACAAATGGGTTGACAGGAACTGATGAAGCCATTATTTGCTGCCATATTCAAATACCATCCGTAATCACATATGCAGATTCCGGGACTAACACAAGTGCCATGGGAACAACCACCAGGGCAATAAGGCTCACATATGATTTTTTTTCCCTTATTTACAAAACCCGCCAAACACTTGCAAACATTTGGTGCTATACAAGTTCCATTGACACATGGTTCATTGCAAATTGGTTGGCATACGTGTTTATTATTGTTATTGGTTTCTAAATGTTTCTCAGATTTTTTATATCCTGATAAACATTTACAAGTATCTGGGGCAATACAGGTGCTATTAATACAAGGCTTGATACAAATCGGTTGACAGGTTTTGTTTATGTGAACATTTGTAATATTCATTTTCCATCCTATATCACAGACACAAGTTTCTGGATTGACACAAGTCCCATGAGGACATCCACTAGAACAGTGAGGCTCGCATGTATTACTAGGTGTCATGTTTTTACTTGACTTTTTATATCCTGCAAAACATTTACAAGTGTCTGGAGCTACGCAAGTACTATTTATGCAAGGCTCAGTACATACTGGTTCACAGGTCTTGTTCAAAAGGGCATTTTTTCCCAACATCTTCCATCCTTTATCACAAATACATGTTTCTGGACTGACACATTTACCATATGGACATCCATTAGAACAGTGGGGCTCGCAAATATTACTTTCAGTCATATTATCTGACTTTTTATATCCCGACAAACATTCACAAGTGTTTGGAGCCATACAAGTGCTATTTATGCAAGGTTTAATACATATTGGTTGACAAAACATGTTATTAGGCGCATTTTTTCCCAACATCTTCCATCCTTTATCACAAATACATGTTTCTGGACTGACACATTTACCATATGGACATCCATTAGAACAGTGGGGCTCGCAAATATTACTTTCTGTCATATTCCCTGACTTTTTATATCCCGACAAACATTCACAAGTGTTAGGAGCTACACAAGTGCTATTTATACAAGGTTTAGTACATATTGGTAGACAAATCTTGTTGTGAGGGGAATTTTTTGGTAACATTTTCCATCCTTTACCACAAATACATGTCTCTGGACTGACACAAGTCCCATGAGGACACCCACTAGAACAGTAGGGCTCGCAAATATTACTTTCTGTCATGTTACCTGACTTTTTATATCCCGACAAACATTCATAAGTGTTTGGAGCCACACAAGTGCTGTTTATGCAAGGTTTAATACATATTGGTTGACAAAACATGTTATTAGGCGAATTTTTTCCCAACATCTTCCATCCTTTATCACAAATACAAGTTTCTGGACCAACACATTTACCATATGGACATCCATTAGAACAGTGGGGCTCGCAAATATTACTTTCTTTCATATTTCCTGACTTTTTATATCCTGACAAACATTCACAAGTATTTGGAGCCACACAAGTGCTGTTTATGCAAGGTTTAATGCATATTGGTTGACAAAACATGTTATTTTTCGGCGCATTTTTTCCCAACATCTGCCATCCTTTATCACAAATACATGTTTCTGGACTGACACATTTACCATATGGACATCCATTAGAACAGTGGGGCTCGCAAATATTACTTTCTGTCATATTACCTGACTTTTTATATCCCGAAAAACATTCACAAGTGTTTGCAGCCACACAAGTGCTGTTTATGCAAGGTTTAATACATATTGGTTGACAAAACATGTTATTAAGCGCATTTTTTCCCAACATCTTCCATCCTTTATCACAAATACATGTTTCTGGACCAACACATTTACCATATGGACATCCATTAGAACAGTGGGGCTCGCAAATATTACTTTCTGTCATATTACCTGACTTTTTATATCCCGACAAACATTCACAAGTATTAGGAGCTACACAAGTGCTATTTATACAAGATTTAGTACATATTGGTTGACAAATCTTGTTATTAGAGCCATCTTTTGGTAACATTTTCCATCCTTTATCACAAAAACATGTCTCTGGACTTACACAAGTCCCATGAAGACACCCACTAGAACAGTGAGGCTCGCATACGTTACTGCCTGTCAAATCTTTACTGATTTTTTTATATCCTGACAAACATTCACAAGTGTCTGGAGCTACACAAGTGCTGTTTATGCAAGGTTCGGAACATAAAGGTTGACAAATCTTGGTATTTAGCGCATTTTTTCTGAAAATCTTCCATCCTTTATCACAGACACATGTTTCTGGACTCACACATTTGCCATGTGGACACCCACTGGAACAGTGAGGTTCACATACATTACTAACTGTAAATAAATTATTGGACTTTTTAAATCCTGCCAAACATTTACAAGAGTCTGGAGCTACACAAGTACTATTTATGCAAGGCGTGGTACATATTGGTTGACAGATCGTACTATTTGTGGCGTTTTTTTCCAAAATTTTCCATCCTTTATCACAAGCACATGTCTCTGGGCTAACACAAGTACCATGAGGACATCCACTAGAACAGTGAGGCTCACACACATTATTAGCTGTTATATTTTTACTTGACTTTTTATATCCTGACAAACATTCGTAAGTGTCTGGAGCTACACATATGCTGTTTATGCAAGGTTCAATACATATTGGTTGACAAATCTTGTTCTTTGCAGCACTTTTTCCTAACATCTTCCATCCTTTGTTACAAACACACGTTTCTGGACTGACACAAGTCCCATTAGGACATCCACTAGAACAGTAAGGTTTGCATACATTACTAGCTGTCGTATTTTCGATTGACTTTTTATATCCTGAGAAACATTCACAAGTATCTGGAGCTACACAAGTGCTATTTATGCAAGGCTTAGTACATATTGGTTGACAGATCTTTTCATTTGGAGCATTTTTTTCTAACATCTCGAATCCTTTATCACATACACATGTGTCTGGGCCTACACAAGTCCCATGAGGACACCCATTGGAACAGTAAGGTTTGCAAAGAAACTTTTGCGATATTTTATAGCCAGGAAAACACGAGCAGGTGTCTGGTGCTACACAAATGCCATTAGTACATGGTTTAGTACAAACTGGCGTACACGTTTTGTTCGTGAAGCTGTATCCATAAGTGCATTTACAAGTATCTGGTGCAATACAATTACCATGCCCACAACTTTTCACACAAATTGGCGTACATTTGTAGTTTTTGTTCAAATCTGGTTGATAATTTTTATTGCACGTACATTTCTCAGGACTTTGGCAGAAACCATTTTCACAGGCTTTAGAGCATACCGGCTTACAGTTGAGTCTGAATGAACAAAAATAATTATTTAAATCATTGAGCAACACAAACAGTCTATTTTTAAATTATCTTATCGATATATATCGACATATAGTTATGACATGTTCACGGACGTTATAAAGGGACTTCTCGCATATGAAATGTTTTTTATTCAATCGATTTGTGTACATGGCTGTAACTTTTTACTTGAATTTAGAATACAACTCATAATCAAAATTATGATTCTTAGCAAGACGATTTTGATAATTGTTGACTCGAATTACAACAAATTACCTATCGTTGTTCTACGATTGACTATGCATTTTCAGTAATAATATTAATTATGCAAATATAAATTTTGCTTTAAAACGCTAAGCTTTGCAAATATTCATAACATATTATTTATCTAACAAATAAGATTAAAATACAGTTGTTTAAGATGGTACTCATATGAGCGTTTCGGGGTTGCCCGACTAGATCCGGGCCCGACGAGGGAGGGGGATTTAAGGAATGAAGCGTCCTTCCGCGTCAATATATGCATAAAATTATCCTAAAAGTACATGCTATAAGTAATATTTTAACAGTACCTTCGTGACCGAGTTCCGCTCGGCGTTTTTTTCTGGAAATACATAAACTTAAAAAGCAAAATTTTATCCAAATCAATAGAGCAATTTCTAAAATAAAATACCTAATAGATACCAATCATATATATATATATTTATAGAAGAATTTCTCGTTTCATGTTATTAGATAGATATATTCACAACTCACGTGTTATAATTCTCGTCTTTAATGTAACCTGGACAGCAATCATTATATGGCGTATTCACAGTTTTCTGAAATACAACAGATGTGTCTGCTGAAATTTGTGGATCAATTTCTGAAAGTATTGCCTTCAGGGACGGTACTAAAATGGTCATAATTTTGACTAAGGCATAAAAGAGCTCGATTAAACTTACTGGTATTGTCCTGGTCATAATGCGGTAGACCCATCTAGTACGCTTGCATCTGAACCAACAGCGATGTTTTCTATAATGTTCTCTTCGCGATTCGGTATATGTTTCCTGGTGAAATTCCGTAGTCCTACGCAGAAATTAATTAAAAATAACATGGTTATTTCGTCTACGTTTCTAGGTTACCAGACTTGTCTTGTTAATATTTTCTTTAGAATCTGTTCGATTTATACGTGCGTTAAGTTATTTACTGGATTTACACAATTTGAAATTTAATTGTGTATTTTTTTATTCGCAAAAATATACATTTTCGATAAAATTTGTTCGGGAAAAATGCAAAATAAACATTACAATTAATTTTTGTTTTTGCCGATGAGCATTTGACAACAAAGTCGGAGTAAGTACTTATTTTTGTGTTAACATATATGCTAAGGACTATTTACAAACACACTGATTACTTCTGAAGGGTCCTGCAAGAGTGATGACATAAATGCTCGGCGGATGGCTTGTCCCAATACTCTCTTAACTGTTAATCATTCTCTCAGAGGCAATGGGACACGCCGCTATGCACTTTAAAAAGAGATGCTTTAATTAACACACCATACAATACTACAGAGGTCGCTCCTTTGTTGGCTGTGGGAGAATAGGAATCAGGCTTATGTATACAAGCACTTCCATCGCACAACATAGATATCTTGTTAGGCGATACCGTAATACCATAATTATGCTTTGATTAGGGTCCCTAGGGAGACCTTGTGATTATGAGGTCCGAGTGCTCGTTCCCTTTACAAGGAACTAGCTAAGCGACTGATAAGCACTTCTTGTTTCCAGACGGCGTGGCTTTTTCTTACACAGAGAATTCCCATTGCCATTCAAGGTCGCGATGCTACCAGCCTTCTAGGAACACTACCAGTAGGCGTTGATACGGAGGAGTGCTATGACGCATGCATGTAAATAGAACCTTAGCATGTATGTTAACACAAAAAATAAGTACTTACTCTGACTCTGTTTTCAAATGCTCATCAGCCGCGCCTAATAAATCAAATGAAGAAGCAAAAGAAAATACATTCATAAATTTTACTGTTGTGATGTTAAAAATAATAGTGATACCTAATAGTATTTTCGCAAAAACCTAATATTTATTTAACAATTAGATAGATAGTAAATTATGTTAATATCTTACTTTATTGTTGTTACACAATATTGTTATTTAATTTCGTATTATATTTTTGATCGCAACAAAATAGAAATACAAATGATTCCAATTTATCTACTTGTGAAAAATGAGTTCGAAAAAATGTAAAGTAAACGATGTAATAATTTTACATTGTTGTATTTATATAATTTTGAATTTTACTTTAATGTTGGAAAATATATATCAGTCACAACAAAATACAACAATGATTCCAATGAAATTAAGAAGGAGAAAAGTGTAAATTGTGAGTGTTTTCATGTCTAACTACTCTTACTCTACTCGTGTTATTACTTGTTAAACAAATCCCAGTTTTTAACGAATTAGATTAAAACAGATTAATAATTACACATTAAATTTTGTACATATTTGAGCTTTGGTATTTGAATTATAAAATGTTATAAACACAATGGACAACAGGAGCATTGACACACTTGTCCTTCCCACACACATTTTCACGATACTGGGCCCGTGATGACACTGCTCTGTTGAAATTGAGATAAATCATTACTAATAAATAAATCAACTTATATGAACAAGCGCTGGAACCTCCTCTTTTTGTTTAGGTTACTGTAAATTAGCCAATGTCAAATTATTGATGTTGATAACTGTGCACAGTATAACATAATTCGGCAGAGCAGGTAAAACTTATTGTAGTCCTATTCTATTATCATAAATAAAGAGAAACCTCAAAATTACTGCGGTCACAATAGAACCAAGTAAGCAGTATTTTATATTTATTTAAAAGTTCGTGCACATTGTTATGCTTAAGTCCACGTGATTTAATGATGTAGAGATTAAAGAAGAAGTTGTTATGTAGTGAGAAATATGTAGGTACATAAATATTGTAGCATCGATGGTTTAGAAGAGCAATCCTGTGCGTGTGCTTGACTTACAAGAGGATTTATTCCAGGACAGTGGCGATGTTTAATAAGACATAACATAGAATGCCTGTAATATTATTATATTGGAAGTTAATTAAATATACCTTATGCACATTAACAACAACAACTCAATCGTCATAAGAAATCCGGGTCTTCATCCACCCCGGGCTGCAGATAAAATTCAATTTCTTCTACATTCGAATAGGGTATTTTACTCTATGAATGTGGTGATCAAAAACCTAACATATATAGTTTAGGCAATAGGGAATCGGAAAATATTAGTTTCAGTTCATAAATTTAAAAATTATATTTTATAATTCATTTCAAAGAATTCAGTTCTTTATCTGTCCTACAGTATCTCGGATGCTTAACGGAAGCCGCCATGACGTTACATCATCGCGTCAGTAAAAAACTAACTATATATTTATATATATATTCTATTATTTCTTCAATTGAACCAATAATAGGTATTTTTGAGTTGTCAGGCTTAGGAGCCGGTCAGACTAAGTCACTATAGTCACGTTATCTGTTAAACTTAATATTCAGACTTCTACTAATGATGTTAAAAGCTTTAATGTTGAAGGATGCTTCGTTCAACATTAAAGCTTTTATATATCATATCATTATTGATCATATTTATCATTTATTATCATAACGCTTCGTTCGTCGCTAACGTTCTAACTGTGTTCTAGCATTTTCAAACGATTTCTGGTCTGTTTGACGTGTTCTGACTTAATTAACCCGGAATTTAAACTTTAATTTCAAGGTACGTTCGATTTCAAGGTAGAAACAAAACATCAATGTAAATATCGGGTGTGTAAAAAGTAGTGTCGAATCTTTGACTTTTAGTTTAGGTACATAAAGACAAATTTCTTACTTGTTTCCAAGGTAGTCCATAGTTTATATCCATCAGTAAATCATATACCTATTCGTATTTATTATAATAAAAGAAGAAAAAGAAAATTCCATACCATAAAAAATAAGGTAATGAGAGTTTAATAAAATTTGAATTGACATTATAATTGATTATAATGTCCATAATTTATTCTAGCTGTATAAAAAAATAAAAAATATTATGATAACAGTGTCATATCATCATATGTTTAACAGTTTTCAGTATTAAGAAAATTTATTATTTTATATTTAATAATTATTCGAACTGAGGTATCTACAAATAGAGTATTATTTTCTTTTAATTTTCGCTACTTCTTAAAGTAGTTTTTATTAGAATAAAATCATAACAATTTTGCAAGCAAGAACATTATTCTACCTTGAACGTTCACTTAAGTAAATTATTTTTAAACCGCGTAGTACATTCTCAGTAGATAAAATTTAAATCTATATATATAATATAATAACTACTAAACTTTTAAAACTATACAAAAAGAAATGGAACAAGGGCTTATCAAACCGCCCGACCGCGAGCGCTTGAAATAACGCTTTTGAGAAACATCGCCATTATGTTAATATCCTTCTATTATAATCATTAATCGGCACAAGCACGGTACTAATGCAATTACCAAGTATAATTTTATAGGTATTTAATACATATGTCGAATATATCTGTCGCGACCCCGACCAAATTTATTGTTATCACAGCTTCTCTGGATACTGTGGGATTTAGCCGCCTCATTTTGCGAGGAGTAGGCAGCGGAAAGGACACAGAAGAAGATGTCTGTCCCGCAGAAGATGCACCAGGCGCCGGAGAGTTCAAAACGATACGATAGTATCATACAACTTTCTCTCTAGTAAAGTCTGTCAGCAGTTATGTGTGAAGCATATAGGTATTAATTATTATATATATAGGTAGTTGTACAAAGCTGCAGAGGTAAGTCGTTTACGAAAAAGAAACAGCTTTATTTTACCTTGATTGATCAAAAACATCCAGTTCATCCCTGCTACCTTCTTCAGGTCGTCGGTCCATCTGGCTGTGGGGCGTCCTACCATCCGTTTACCGATTCACTGTCTCTACTCTATGACCCGTCTGCCCCAACGGCCATCGGTCGTTCGGCATACGTGGCCAGCCCATTGCCACTTCAGCATGCTTATCCTGCGAGCTATTTCAGTAACTTTGGTTTTTTGTCGGATGGCCTCATTGCGAAATTTATCCTTCAAATAGACTCCAAGCATAGCTCGCTCCATAACCCGCTGCGTGACTATTTTTTGTTTTTGTGGACTAACCCCACCGTTAGTGTCCACGTCTCGGCTCCGTATGTCATAACAGGTAGGACGATCTGGATGCGGAAGGCGTAGGACCGGGTGCTGTGGCGCACATTCGTTTTATAAAGACAACTCCCGCATTAGGAATTACTCCTGTGTCGCGGGGGACTTTACAAACATACAAACAACGGACACAAAGAACACCCAGACTCGGGTGGGAATCAAACCCACGACCTATGGCATAGCAGTCAGGGTTGGGAGAGGCCTATGTCCAGCAGTGGACTATGATAGGCTGATTGATTGATCAAAAAATACAGAAATATTTTTTATAATGTATAATATTAATAAAAGCATATGCACATGATGCATTTTTTGTATCCCTTCACATGAAAAATTTTTAGATTGGTCTCTAATACAAAATTAGTTCCCCTAAATTGCCTTTCTCAAGGTTTATTTTTGCGACAAAAAGTAGTAACCTATGGTCTTCTTAAAGGTCTTGTTTATATCTATATCAAAACCCATCCCAACCCAGGTTCAGCGGTTTAGGTGTGAAATCGTAACAGACAGAAAGTTACTTTCACATTTATAAAATCAGTATGGTCCAGCTGTTGCCCTCGACTTCGCCCGCGTGGAAATTTTAATGAAATCTATCCCACGGGAATCGTACATTTTTTCCGAGATAAAAGCCTATGTGCTATTTCAGACTGTAATCTATGTGCCATTTTTTTCCTAGATCCGTTCAGCCGTTTTTTGGTGAAAGAGTAATAAACATCAAGCAAATTAACTCTTTAGTTGGGTAGCGTTAAAAGTTTTTAAAAATTTAATATAGTTCGACGCATATTTATCTATTTTTCCCCCATGTTATATAACAGAGTTAATAAATTTTTAAACATTTATCCACACCTATCCAGAGAGTGTAAAAGACGAATGGTTAGCTTCACTCCCATATTAAGAATTGGAGAGTTTAATTAAATTTTAAGAATGTCCTGCCCTCGCAATCCACACACACACACACACACACACACACACACACACACACACACACACACACACACACACACAGAGAGAGAGAGAGAGAAATACACACACACAGGCGCTCAAAAAACCACGTAGTAACTCATATCCACACTCTACACCCAAACATACTTACTAATTTGATTGTATTGCTCTATTAGGATTATTAATAATTTAATTTATCATTTCCGGCTAAAAATGTTACAGCACTATATCCTAATTTATTGAGATAAAACAAATTTGTAATCTGGTACGCTGATGTTGTCTCTTTCCTGGAGGTGGGCATTTATAATCACAACACAGTTTTTAACCAATGTCGCAATTATCGAACACACAATTTTAAATGGTTTTTCGTGTTCCTAATAAAGATTATTATTATTATTATACATCCATCCTCATAAACTTTCGCCTTTATAATATTAGTAAGATTGGTTGTAAACCAGCAATTATGTTGTCCATGAGTGACCATACGTGCATACTGACAAAATTCTTAGTTGCATAAGATCTCAATAATCACAAATATTAGCGAAGTTACAAGCGGCAGGCCGCTCTATAAATTAAATTTCAAAATGATATACATATGTTAACGTAAACACAACAGTTCCGTCACTCGCACTTCAAACCAGACAAACTTTATCCCAATAATGTTGTCAAAACTCCAACGAAAACCATCAAAGAACCCAACTAATCCAATTCAGTATGAAGTGCAGAGTTTAACCTACCAGCTATTAGAACTTAACGAGGTACTTCAACCACTTTGAGAGCTTCGTTTATTTAGGGAATATGTAAATAAAGTCTCAAAAGTCTTTGTTAGATCGTACTTGAGAAAATAATGAGGGTAATTTTTGAAATAAATATCTCAATAATAGAATACCGTTTATATCTTAACTTGGATTTTGCGATTAAACGAGGCCTAACGATATTTCATTCCTTATTTTTCTGTGATGTGAAACATGATTTTTAGATTTCACTTGTTTTTTATACGTACCAATCCTATCCATTTTTCTACTCCTATCACTTCTGTACGCCAGCATTAACAACAGTAATAGACAAAAATTGATCAGGAGTACACCCACCATTACCCGCGAAGTTCAGATACTAAACGCTCCTCCTTTAAACGCCTTGCATAAAAATATGAGCAACTACTGCACACCGTAGCACATAGAAGCCAGGAAAATTATAATTATCGTAGGAGAGTCATGCTTCGGCACGTATGGGCCGGCTCGACCGTAGTGATACCACGGCTTCACAGAAAACCGACAGTGACTGGTATTGCTTTTCGCCGAGTGAGTGAGGTTACCGGAGGCCCTAACCCTACCCTCCCCCTTCTCCCCCTCTTCCACCTTTCCCCTACTCCTACCTCAAAGGCCGGCAACGCACTTGTGTCTTGTGACTCTTGAGTTGCAGGTGCCCATGGGCTGCGGTAGTCATTTACCATCAGGTGCCCCCTATACTACAAAAAAAATTGCTCTTTTTATTATTTTGAAAGATGTTGAATGAAAGACCACAAGTTTGCGATTGATGTACTTGTCAAAGTTTAAAAGTTAGTAAGCATATATCTTCTAATATGTTAAAATCAAATGCTGTTTGTTAGTCTAGCTGAAACTCAAATATGGCTGGACGGATTTGATATTTTTTTTGTTTTGTTCGCTCTACTAGAAGGATGGTTTGAAAAAAAAATATACAGAAAACCCAAAAGAACAAACAAGAAAATCTAAAAAAAAATATTTGGTAATTTTGTGGAAATCGACCTATCGGATTACTTTTAATAGATGACGATCGTGACGGACCTATCGTCTAACTGACGTTCTATTCAAAATTGTCATTACTTCCATTGCTACTTACTTTCGAGGTTCGGGGTCATTTCTACCGTGTAGTTGTGTAAAAGTTAATTTTTAGTTTTTCGTTTTTGGTAAAAAAATGTAGATGTTAAGAAAAGATTTAGTAAGTGAAGTGAAGTTAAACCTGTACATTGATATTATTTATTTTGATCTGCCATCCTGTCTACCTACTTATATTGACTTTGTAGGTTTAGGCACACCTAACCAGACATGCTTAATGTTCAGTAATTTTAAGAGCAACCTTATAATAATAATAAGCCATTTATTGTTTGAAACACGGTGTAGTACAATAATGTTAATTAAATGAAATAGTGTTCAACATGTTTCGCAAATTCTCTGCATGTAACATTTTTTGGTTTCAAACATGAATTATAATTCTAATATTGAACATAAGTTAATAAAATCAATTAAATAAAATATTCAAGGTCTTAGCCAATCCATTATAGAGGATTCTATTGTAGTATTTATATTAGAGATGTGCTGTGTTTCTCCCTTGCAGTCGGCTACTACAACTGATATATCATGTGCAACTAAAGTGCAATGGTGGTTTATGACTTTAGGTATGTCGTTAATATAGAGTCGTGGGCCCAAAACACTTCACTGTGGCACACCTGATTTATTAAGCGCAAACTTTGATCTAAACGATCCCAAAAAATGTTTCTTATCCACACGATCTATCTCCACACATTGTACATGCTTTTGGAGGTAGCCATCTATCCATTCAAGAGCCTTACCCTGGAGCCCATATCGTTCACATTCGTTCAATATTTAATGAACCATGAAATCAAATGCGAATTGTTTATGTATTTTTTTATTATTTCTTTTTGACATGTTTATACATTTTTTAAGCAATATGTTGTATTTTTCGTAATAACTCTTATTCTTTGCAGTTTGTTTCATATAATACTGATATCTTTTTTCTCTTAGTTATGACCGATATTTTGATTCCCTTTGTTAACCACCGGGGACCTGTGTTGTTCGCTGTAATTTTTATTTTGTTAATGGGAAAACATAGATTTTACAAAAGAAGAAACATATCATGGATTTGATCGAATGCGTTATTGCTATTTGGTTCATTATATACTTCAGACCATGATGAAGAAGAAATTTAGTTTTTAAGTCTTTCAACATGTTCTTTGTTAAAGTCCCTATTTAATGCATACCATGATAATGTTTGTGCTGTTTCATGGTCTGATAAAAACAATCAATGAATGTGTAAACACTGTTTAATGTACATATATGTTGTATACCTAATTTTAAAATCACGACACTGCTGCAAATAGAATGGGTCTTTGGCAGTTGCCAATGAAAAAATACTAATTATATTAAACAATTATTTCAATCATAGTGTTCTATAAAGTGACTACTTCTTTAGTCGAGTACGAGTTCTTCTATAGTACGACACATTGAACACATTTTCAATAAAATATTCACACTTTGTCCTGGTTCTCACATCACTAATATTCTTGTCAACCACTTAATAAAGCTATGTCTGATAAAATATGAGCCCGAAACTACTCGACCGCAAGTGATTCCTTAGACATTGTGCTACCGCCGCTTAACTATTATATTGTTTGCCTTTGTTGTTTACTGTTATCTAAATAGAATATAGTTTTGATGCACTCTTAAAAATAAAAGTCCTTTTATTTTATAGTGATGCGCTGGTCAAAAGAATAAAGAAAAGGAGCTCACAGCCAGGGAGCGCACACAACCACACCCTTCGTAGAATCTTGGTGTAAACTGAAATTGGCTATTTACGCACCAAGTTTCCTTTAGTGTCTAAAGACCACTCAACCCCTTATTTACATTAAGTTGTAATGTAAACCTAGTTTCACTGTACTTTGCGTGTAAAGTTAGCCCTAAGTAAATAAACGTTTTGCACTACAGGCTGTGAAGGCTCTATGTACTATGTGCTTTTTGTATTTTAGAAAAATATATACGATTCATAAGAAGAAAGAAATAAATTGATTGCCTCCTTTCCTTTTTAATGCAAATGGTATCAAGGTTAGAATGATGTATTACAAAATTTTAATCAAAAAAACAAAAAATCACTAAAATCTAGTAAAAATTAACCAATCATTTTTATGGAAGTGGAAAGCATGGAAGCCTAAATATTTTTTTATAAAACCGACGAGGTAACTACTAATGTCTTTATTAAAAAAGAATTGGATACTCCTCGTGAAAATGACTTTATATAACATTCCTGCTTTAGAGCTGTGATGCAGCAAGTATTTGTATTTTCTAACTAAAACTTACAATATTTTCTTTTTTTCTAACTATCAATAACTGTTTGTGTATCATTTATAGAATTTTTTGAAAGATAAACTTTTACTGAAAATTATAACTTTCGCGTTAAAGATAGCTGCATTTGTAAAGGCTGAGTATTTTTGAATAACAAAAAATCTTACTGCATTTATTTTGAGTACAGCACAAATATGTATGTAAAAATATATGTATAACCTTTTTACTTAATTATGGAACTTTTTCGAACAGAGCACAGTATATTGTAAGACTACTCCGTAGGTATACCTCCATCCTATATATTGTAGTGTTGGGGAAATGCGTATGTTATATATATATGAGTAGGTACTCAGGGAAAGGAATGTCTATGTCGAGAGGAGAACAATTAAAACATCTGCAAGGAATTAACGAAATATAATGTAAACTGAACTTTTAACACATTTCACAATTACAGCTTTTATAATTTCTTCAACAAATCGTTGCCTCTTGCAAAGACGGTCCTGACTCTCCGCCGTCTGCGACGTGACTATTCCTATACATTTCAAAATGTTTCGAATCTGATTCAGTGCGGACTTCTTACCCACCAGTACTAACGTATGTCACAGAGGTGTGACAGTCAGCTATCCCTCGTTTTGAGAAGTTCGACTGCTTATCACCCTGTCAAATGACCTATGTTCTGAAAACTTTCTTTTTTTCATTGGACATCTGCATACAATGCGGCAAAGCGAAGCCAGTACCCAAAACATTATTAAACATAACCACATTTCATTTAGAAACTGTATAGTTCATATTTAACCTTTCAAACAAATATTAAAACTTTTATATTTAAAAATACATTTAATATTCATGGTCACTTATTGAATACATTTCTCATGACCATAATTCAAATGCGAAATAGTTTCTTTGACTTTTTGGTTATTGGGTATAACTGCTTCTCTTTTTAAGTTGAGAAAAACCCAAACTCAAAAAGCCAACTCAATGGCCTATCCATCCTGTCCTGTTAATACTTTTTTTCCATACTCCGTTCCATACAGCTACCAAGTCAATTCCAACAATGAAGTAGCCCAACAATGAGTACGATGATGGGCGAGATTTAATCTGGTTCTTTTACTTTTTAATTTTAAAATTAAAGTTTCGTTCTTCTCACCCTTTAGGAACACGTTCACACTTCAAGAAACAAACATTTTAGAGCAACACTAACTTTTATAGAATGATATGTAATTTCAAAGCGAGCAGTCATAAATACATAAAGCGATTGGATCTCCTGACCGAAGCATGAATTTCCCTCGAGTGAACTTGCAAAGTAATTGTGTACAAGGAAAAACTTGTATCCCAATACGTTGAAACTTCGTCGAAGGTTTAAAGTTTACTTGTGCATGTAAAGAGAAGTCTTTTCGAATAATTTCGTGTGATGGTAAGCTAGATTGACATCCAAAGATTGGATGCCACCATTATAGATATGGAATATACTAAATATATAAAATTAAATGTCAGGTTATCGTTACCGCTATCTTAAAATGTTTTATGGTTGAATCTTATGTCTGGTAAATTAGTCATATAATTAGGTAGATTATATAGATAGATATACTTTATTGCACCCCAAACATCATACAAACCTGGTACCTACTCAATAGGATACAAAATCGCAGCCTGCGGTCTCTTCCAGACACTTGTCAACCCAAACCCTTTGGATGGATTATATTGAAACTGACAGTTTGTGGTGCACAGCTACTAAATAGATCTTAGAACAATTCTTTTTGAAGTTATTTGTTCAACTGCCCAAGGTTATAACTGCAAAATTTTGTAATAGAATAAAATTTGTCAGTTTTCTTTTGAAACCTCATAATCAATCGAACTCACGAGAACTCAAAGTCTGAATGTTTTATTTCAATATCCTGCTAGGGGACGAACCAAATCGCTTCGTACATACCCCGACCCGGGGATTCAATATTCAATCGGCCCCGCCGCCGTCGTTCGAATGTGATGTGAATAAGCGATGCTTGAACCGGTTACGTTAATACAAATAAAACTGGTAAATTGAAATAAAAGTAAACATTAATACAGTGTTATCGCACTAATGGAGTATTGGTGGTTATCTTCCTAGCTTATACCCAGTCCTGTGTTATTTATTGGATTCCCATAGGACACATGTATTTATCGGCTACACAATAAGTATTTTTTTTTAATTTATTTATTCAAAATTTGCATAACTTTTAACATCATATAAATTTGCCAAACTGCATATTCTGAGATTACTTGCTGTTAATCCTATTATTCCTATCCTACTTAGAGGCATAGACACATGTCTAAGACACAGAGGCATAGGGATAGTTACATCACGAGTATATTGCTTTACCTTGCAATAGATCTGATAATTGTTTTTAAACTTTCGTGACTTTGATACATATTAGATGTGTAACTCGGGACTTAATCTCGATAATATTAATAAGGTGCAATACCTTTTTTGGTTACCTGACGGCAACGTTTCAATCGCAGCGATCGATATCGTGGTCACGGGTGGACTCAAGGTATTGTACCTTATAAATATTATTGCCATTAAGTCCCTAGTCGCACATCTAGTAGGTCTGCTGTTAGAGACACCTTGTGTCGCTATACCTATAGTATTAGTAGCTATATATATGGATATAGCTAATTTTGTTAGCTAGGCATGGCTTAGGTTAACTATTTTGTGCAGCCCTATTTAGCTGAACGAATTGCTTGTGATGTCATATCCTATACAATGTAGCTAGTTGATTTATTAAAGTAGATAAAAATGAGGCTCGGCACATTACCAACATTTTCCAAAATAATTTTGTACCGTTTGGCGACTTCGTGTCAATGAACGACTCTGGAGTCGTACGTGGCACGAGTATGATGACCTAGGCACAATATATATGTAATGAATTATAAAGTCAAGAAACGTCTTTTTATAAATACATGCCTATTATACATAGAAACACCAATGATCAATGCAAATACTTTGCCTAATTTTCATTATGGTCGGTGCGATTTCTAACATTACAAAAAGTTGTGGCGTGTGTGTATATAGGGGGCAAACGAGCAGACGGGTCACCTGATGGTAAGTGACTACCGCCGCTAATGGACACCTGCAACTCAAGAGTCAAAAGTGCGTTGCCGGCCTTTAAGGTGGGATTAGGGGAAGGGGTAAGAGGGGGAGAGGGAGTGAAGGAGGAGAGAGGGAAGGGTTTGGGCCTCCGGTAACGTAACTCACTCGGCAAAAAGCAATGTAAACATTGCTTCACTGCCGGTTTTCTGTGAGGCCGTGGTATCACTCCGATCGAGCCGGCCCGTGCGTGCCAAAGCGTGGCTCTCCCACTAAAAACCTCTTTTATGGCCGGCCACCTGTCTGACGCCAACCCTCTTTGGGAATTAAATTTGTATAAGGGAAAAAAATGGGTAGGGAGAGGAACTTAGGGTAGGGGATAACGCAACTCCCGAATGTCCTGTATTTCTTGTGACTGAAAAGTCATGAGGAAAGAAACACCAGCTGGCATGAAATTTATAATGTATTACATAACAATGTAACTTTGAATTATAAATAAAATAATCAGTACATACAATTACTGAACAAGCAAGTAAATAAAATTATCTAAGAATATATTTTGTGCCAAATCTTCAATTTTTTCTTATCATTAGTCGCGCATAATATGATGTTTATTAGTGCGAATATCTACGTCGTATTCAATTGTTATCACAACTCACAAATCTGTAGTTAGTATATTCATTTAGTATTACTTATGTGTGGCCCGTCATAAACACACGCGTCTTCCCCCTCAGAAGAAACGCCGGGCCATAATAATAACAAGGAAAATGTACTCGTATACACTACAGCCCATTTTCTGATTAATTCTTTTGTGCCTTGTGATGTTGGGAGTGTTCTGACAGAGTGGCGACTATTAGAGTAACCATTTATTAAAATGAAAACTACTGACAAAAAACCTGATGAGAAACTAAAATATAAAATATATATAAAATAGTGTGCTTATAGATAAATACGAAGTTAAGAAAAAAGGAAAAACGCTTTAAAAAATATATATCTATGTTTCCTATTCCTATCCACCCTTTGATTATATATATATATCCACCATTTTACGGAAACTTCATAAATTTTATTTACTTTAATGAGTAAATATTAAAACATGTTTTAGAATAATTTTCTTTTCGTGGAATAATATAAATATTCATGAAGTTTAAGTGATTTTTAAAATTAAAAGAAATAAATTAATTGCCAATTTCTCTCGTGTTATTTTATAATTGTTTTGTAAAAACAAAAGAGAAGTGTTTCTTGTTCTTTAATTATTGATAGACTCTTTTGTTATCCGTTGATAACTGTGAAACTTGTTGAGAAATTTGTAGTCTTATTTTTACATAGTTATTTATCTATAGCCAGTAAATAATTGAATCGTGTGATTTTTTTTAAAGTAAATGTTAATGATTCAACTTGTATATTTTTGAATATTACGAACATTGTGGAATTGATATTAATTAAGTATACCCACAGTCCCATTGAATAAATAATTTTAGCTCCATCACTAAATTTCTAAATTTGAACCCTAAACTTTAAAATGTTTAGAAATCTTAAATCTTTGAAACATAGTAGGACACAGTGTATATACATTATTAATATTCTAACATTGATTGTTGACGCGACAAGCGTGGCATTATCACTTAGCCTATTAAGAAATCTTTTCCCATACATTACAAGAACATCATAATCCGTTTGTCCACAAATCAAACAGTTTCTGAAAATACCTTAATTTCTAAAATCCAGACATCTCTTAAATCCTGAAGTATGGTAACCCCACGACACAGACGTGCATCTATCATCGTCAATAAATTCTTGCATTTAAAGATTTATTTTAAATCATACTAGTTTTTGCCCGCGGCTTCACTCGCGTGAATTTAAATTTTGTCAATCAATTCAGGTATCCTTCGGGATCAATACTTTTATCCGAACGAAAGGTACCCTATGTCGTTTTTCTGTACTCCTGACTACTTGTGTGTAAAATTCATAATAATCAGTCGAGTAGATGAAGCGTGACAAACAAACAAATAGACAGACAAAGAACACACTTTCGCATTTTTAATACTAACTGTTGCCAGCGGCTTCGTTTGCGTGGAAATTATGATAAAATCTATCCCACGGGAACTGTACATTTTCTTGGATAAAAAGTAGCCTATGTGCTATTCCAGACTATACTACTATCTAACTACTATATAACTATCTGTGCCAAATTTCATCCAGATCCGTTCCGTCGTTTTTGCGTCAAAGAGTAAGAAACGTTCATTCATCCCTCCATCCTTACAAACTTTCACCTATATAATATTAGTAAGATTACAGAGTTAGTACTAGTTAGGGTTAAGATATCATAATCATAATGACACACTATAATTCAAAAGTACTAGGAACTCCATTGATTGCAGGGGTGGTACCACGGATTCAGTGGTCGTCCAACCAAATACTTCAATTTCATGAATGTGTTCAACCCATAGGTATACAGACAACTAAGCGATTGAAAGCTAGCCGTTTTAAGTCTAAGTGTATTGCGTCTTTATATGTTTGACACACACAGCGCTAAGATATATATTTTCTTTTTAAGGTGTGATAGCTCTCACTAGTATACCTCATCGGGTGGTGTTGGTTGGGGGTGTTCTGCTACCGGTTCCAATTGCTAACGCCTCAGGTGTAACCTATGAAGGAAATCCTTGACAACCTCGGTCGTCCTTGTTCGTCCGTTGAACAACAAGGCCTTGCTCCCTTCCCCATCATAGATAACGCCATAGAACACGTGACGGAATTTCAAGTCGCTTCTGCAAGTAGAGTTTCGTATTGACCTACCTCTCATGTCCTGGTGCATCCTCTTTAGGACGGGAGACTATTAAGGAAATATTAATTCAATTGAATTTCACAACCGAATAGCAATTTAATGTAATTAATAAATAGTATAGTAAATATTAAAATATCTTTTCTAAAATTATACACTTTTAAAAATCAAAATTATACAATTTAAAAAAAATAAAGCACCTCTTTTATTAAAAATTACTCAGCTAGCACTATCATAGAATATTTTGTTAAATACTACAAAAGAATATGATCTCTCAAACATATAACTAACAATGTTTTGCCACAAATCTTGGTCCGAGATTTATGTAGTCAACCAGTCACAAACAGTTTGTGTAGAGAATGAAATAAACATGATTTACTACTGAAAACGTTTCTTGACAGCGTCCTCTCGTTTCTTACACCGACCATTGTAACATATACAATGCTACTTGGGTACTGAGAAAATATATTTGCAGTGTCCATAAAGGTGCATTCAAATGTAAACTTTACAACAGAAAAGGATAAAAGCTAAAATTGCTATACTATGAATGAAAAATTGAAACCAAGAATCAGAGTCAGAAGTCTTTTAGAATCGATTTTTATTACCTTACCTTTGTGATGTTGTATTAAAGTGTGAATGAAAAAACGATGAATAAAAAATATACACAACTAACTTGAAACGTCAAAATCATGTAAATCCGTTTACCATTTTGAAAATCTTTGTGTTGAAAAATCAGGCAAAGATATACCAAACCGTTACACCAAGACATTAGCGAAACAGATATTGTTTAAAATTATCTATACATTTCTGAAATGTCCGAGGTCATAAGTATTTTAGAAAATAAACGTAACGTATTGAATCCTTAATTTTATTCCACCACTGCTTGAAAGATTTACATGCATATAGAAATGTTATTTATTTATTAAATATTTTTGAAATTCAGCCGAAGTTATTTCTATAAGAAAACCACCACAATGTTTGAAAGAATGATGCAATTTTATATTTGTTATACATTCTGTATCACGTCGCATGGTGCATCTTGTGAACATCATTCATAGAATGGTTATTTTTCAAGCAGGATCAGATTTATGCTGGAATTCGGTACAGAAAACATCAGTTAACCAATACTACAAGCGTAGTGTTGTATTTTTTAAATAAAACACTACAATTTGCAACAATAAAAACCGACTGCGTTAAAAATACTAACTAAAAATCGAATAGTATACCCTATCTCACTTCCACAACTGAGAGGAAATCCCTAAAACAATTTAGGCTGTCGAGAATACCAAAATATTAGACGTACATACATAATATACGCTCGGAAAATATTACCCTCCTTTGACAGTAGAGTAACAATTTGAACCTATTACTGTTGTATATCAACTGCTTGTCCTTGTCCGTTAAACGTCAAGATGAAGTACTTTGAGTAGGTGCCGCCCAGTAATTCTCCAATATAACTTTAAGGAAATTTAACTCGGATGAATTAATTCACAGTGGAAATGTGTCAGTAATGTAGCACTGTCTTGCGTGGCAGGCTTTATCAAGAGGGTTTCCCTCGGGATAGTGGCGCGTCTTACCGTCTTGTGGTGAATATAAATTATTCTCTGGTATCTGCATATAAATACATATTATTATATTGGAGCACACACTTATTCATACAATCGCTTATACAAACCTCTAGTCCACAAAATTCTTCTATTTCTTCCCTACCAATTCTATTTTTATACACTTAAAAAATAGGCAGAATAAGTACAACATCTTCTCAAAACCAGTACCTTATGCACGGCAAAGGTTTATTACCCGTGGTCTACCTACGTGGTTCACCTAGGTGTTCACGGTTAACATTTTGTACGTGTTCCACCCAGGTATTCTATTTGTAATTCAATGTACCCGTGGAACACCTAGGTGTTCTTTGGGTAACTCAATGTATCCATGGTCTACCCAGGTGTTCTATGGGTAATTCAATATACTCGTGAAATACCCAAGTGTTCTAAGGGTAATTCAACGTATCCGCTTAACACTTCTTGTTTACTCTCACATAATATTAAATGATAAGTGCAATAATGTATGATTGACCGCTTTACTATTATTACATATCTTTCATAATGACCACAATACATTTATCTAATCTGACTGCCCGTGTCATTAATCAAATGCCAAATAATTTAAAAAAAAGTAGGATTTTTTAAGGACCATTTTGATAAAAAATAAGATGAGTTCCATGGATAAAGAGCTTATTTTTCTTAAGAGAATGGGGGGTGTTGTAATGTTAAATGCTGGTAACCAATATTACAAGCTCAAAGACTTTAAAAATTTAACTCGAACTGTGGAGGTGTTCATTTTCACGTAGTGTTTGTATACTCTTTGATGTTCATCGTATAAAAAATTGAAATGCAATGGAAATATTGTTATTAAATTTGATGAAAAATACTAATTGCAAATAATAATTATACCATAAGTATCCAAATGAAATTAATGAAAAAGGAAATTGCAATAGGGTTTGACTTAGAAAAGCTACGTTGTTAATACGGTATGTTATTGACTGTCCTGTCAAATTAGTTGCTCAAATCTCCAACTTAGCTTAACGAATGTTACTGTATTTTTATTAATTGTTTTATTTAATTTTGCATGCCATTCTTCAATAACATTATTTATCCAATGATGTTGACCGAAAACGCTTCTATGTTATATTTAAAAACCAACATCTGCCTATAAAATTGACAAATTTTTAAATTTGAGTAATTTCGCTTTGGTGTTTTTATGGTTCCATTTTTTCAGATATAAACTCGGATAGTAGCGATGGCAAGTCTCAAAGGTCCGCGAGTTATGAATAATGTAAATTAGTTCAGATACTACAGGGGCCTGGTCGATTAATTTAGGGTTGAACAAGCAAGAGCAATTACCTTACTTATTGTTATTGTAACTGTTTCTTATAATTAGAACACCGCCACATCGAAGATCTGTAATTTATTATAATAATAGGTTGCATCTTAAAAAAGTCGGTTGGTACATTAGTACCAACCGACTTTTTAAGATCCTACTAAGATCATTACTATAGGATCTCCATTATATAAAAGGTTTAATAATAATTCTGAATAAAGAAGGACCTTATATATTGCTCTTTTAAATTGTGGTAACGACATTTCACGGGACTTTTTTCTTCTTTTTGCACGTTATTATTCGCTTTTCAAACCAAATAATTGTCCGCCATGATGCATTTCAAAAGAAAACGATATCAGTGCCTCTAACTGTGGATAATGTAACTATTTTATGATGATAATATGACTCTAACGTAGTGTTTGTATACTCTTTGTTGAATATGATCACTAATGCAGCGCTACACAATTGTTTAGCAGATGCTGAACCAGGACCTATTCGGCTGGCGCGTGACGTACACGTAAATAATGCTTAAGACTTTTATATATATAATTATCTAGCTTAGTTTTATTACTGCTTAGCATGTACTGTCCGTGTAACTCAAGCGTCGATGAATAAACATTTTTTCTTTCTTTCTTTCTTTCTTCTTTCTAATGCTTGAAACATCATAAATTAATCGTGCCTTTAGTTTTTTAAATCGTCAAACACTACATTACATTACATATTCATTGTGTGATGATCGACCATTTCAAGAAATACAAATATTTCAGAAAATGGTCGGACACATCATGAAGTGATCAATTTTTAGATCTGGCCATGACATATTTTAAAATATGCATTAATACGTAAAGAGAATTCTTTATACTTAACCCTTTTTAAAAAAAAATCGCATCCGGAGGAATGTGAAATTTGAAGTACTTGAAGTTCACATGTCTTAGAAGTCCAGTCTATACAATGACAGTTCAGCTTATACTGGTCATGAAATTAAACAAAACATTCCAAGTTCAACAATGTTAGTGAAATAGTAGAAATTTGACCACCAGGCAAAGCGGAACACAAATATAATATATAGATATAATCTTTGTGACCCTTTGTCACCTTAAAGTTCTCTCTGTTCTGTTCTGTTCTTAAAGGTCTCTGTTAATTTTTAATATATTAAAATTAATCTATTTTTTATTTCTCTTTCTTTTGTTTTTTTTTCTGAAATTTCATATTTTGTGAATACAAATGACCTGACAGATCTGAGTCGCGCTGTCAACCACTTAAACAAAAGCACCACAAAAGTTTAGATAAAAATAAAAACAGACCCCCTATTTGATGCATAATAATTCCTCATGGAGATTCAAATATTATTATCTCCATGTCGTCAGTCTCCATTCCCCATGATAGATGACGCTACCTATCTCTATTCACAGGTCGTTACACACGTACAATTTATTGTTACAAATACGCGGACTTCCTAGCGTTGTTTTTCTTCCCCATATACTGCTGAGTGAAATATGTGACTTTCTAGAAATAACTTGAGAAAGTATCAGGGTTTGTAAGCTATTAAATTGATATTGTTACATATCCATAATTTTCCCTCAAAAGGGAAGGCAGCGGTGTATGCAGTCATCTTGCGCTAGATTTTGTTAAGTTTTCATGTAATAGGTGTGCCAACATATTATAATTTATAGTATAAGAATAAATTAAAAATCATATTATTAATTTTAACTGTCTATAACCCAAAATAGCAAAAGTTAATCCAAGCCATTAAACCCATCATTATCATTCGCCCATCACGACGTGAATAATCTTCATAAGAGACTTTTAACCCCATTCAGCTGACAGCGTGACTGAAATATGGACTATTGAGAGCACAGAATTTGAATTTTCGTCCATTTTCTATTGTTAAGAAACGATGAATAATCAAATTATAGCTTTTACTTGCAAAGCTGATTGATGATCGACTTTTACGATTTCATTTAAAAGGAATTCTTTTTCTTATGAAATCGTAAAAGTTGGAAAATGGAAAATTTATCCCCTGTCTCTGTGTCCATGTATGTATGATTTCCTTTCATTTGTCTGTCTGAAAAGTTCGAAGAAAAACATCACAAGTTAGATACACGAATTGTAATGTTAACGGTATTCCGGTGACGTCTAGCGGCAGTAGCGCAATGGTTAAGACATCGGATTTGCGATCAATTTTTTGCACGTTCGGACCACCCACTATACTCCACTTTTAACCACCACAAAGAAGCTTAATCTAATAAAGATTAACCTTTCATCGTTATGGATTCATAAAAAAAGCCTTATGGGAGTAGATTTATTAAAACACACTGTACTTAAAAATTTAACCTTTATAAAAATTTATATTAAAATGTGAAAATAATTCTTTGTGCGGACGGAGGGACGTGGAATTTGGAACAGTTATCTATACTAATATTATAAAGCTGAAGAGTTTGTTTGTTTGTTTGGTTGAACGCGCTAATCTCAAGAATTATTGGTTGGAATTGAAAAATTGTTTTAGTATTGGATAGCCCATTTATCGAGAAAGGCTATAGGCTATAAAACATCACACTACAACCAATAGGAGCGGAGCAGTGACCATAAACGCAGGTGAAACTGTGGGGACAGCTAATAGAAGAAGTGCAGAAAGTTAAAATTTTGAAACAGCTTAAAATTACGTGAAAACGGCCACATCAAGCTACAAGCGTCCAGTAGGTATATACAAGTATGTTAATCTGTCATGGTACAAGTTATACCGGCCAATCAAATTAACCAAAAATAATTAAAACTTAATTAACGATGGTCGAAATTTGACCACGAGGCGATCTCTAGTACGACAAAGTGAGAAAAGCTATCGCTCGCGGCTTCGCTTCAATTTCGTACGGAAACTGGAAAAAATTGTCTATCAGTACCAAAATTGCGTCCAACTGAGCGTAATTGAGTGACAAACTTTAGATGTTCTATCAAACGATTAAAATCATTGCTTCATAACTTTAGTTTATTTTAGACTGACCAAACAAAGATTGTTCATATGAAATAATTTAGAACTATTACTTTAATCATGCTCAGGTTAATTTAATTAACTTCAAACTGGAATCCAGATAGAATTTTCTATAGTGTTGTTCTAACATAGCTAAGTATTACCAACTAATGGTGAAGTGATTAAATTCCAACCCCAATACGTCTATAAATGAACGGCAGTCTTCAGAATTCCTCTCATGCCCTTTCACACCAATATTCGAATGTCTAGCAAATCTCCTGTGAATACTTGAGACGTTTTGCTTCCTACGCATTTTATTACAATTCCAAGTGACCTATATAGCCTACCTAAATGTAAATTATATATTTATATAATCATAAAAATTTCAAGTTCTGATTGTTTGATTTTTTAATGCATCTGGATTACATAATTAATTTTCCATTAAGAAAAATCATACATGGAGGCGTCAGGAAATTGGTGTTTACTCCAATATTTAAATCGTTTAAATAATAAATGCTTCACTTTGGGCCATTACGAATTTATAAAACTAACAGACTATTAAATCAGTTATTCTTTTTTTTTTTTTTTTTTTATTATATAGGCATATCTCCGGAGCGCATGCTTAGAGCGGGGCCAGTTTCCAAAACTGTGGAAGACGGGGAAACTGGTCCTCATCCAGAAAGTGGGACGTCCGGTAGACTCACTGTCTGCTTACCGGCCCATTGTGCTGCTCGACGAGGTTTGCAAGCTCTTTGAGCGAATTATTGCAGACCGCCTCGTCGACCATATTTCAAGAGTTGGGCCGGATCTGGCGGACAACCAGTTTGGTTTTCGCCGGGGGCGTTCCACTGTGGATGCAATCATGCGTGTAAAGGGCCTGGCGGAGGAAGCAGTATCCCGGGGTGAGGTGATGCTGGCGGTGTCTCTCGACATTGCCAACGCCTTCAACACCTTACCTTGGAGTTGCATCACAGAGGCACTCATTTTTCATGGAGTGCCACTCTACCTCCGCCGCATTGTCGGGGCATATCTGTCGGAGAGAGCCTTGATCTACCCGAGTCGGGCAGGATACGGAAGGCGAGAGATGTCGTGCGGTGTTCCACAGGGGTCGGTGCTAGGCCCACTCCTGTGGAACATTGGCTACGACTGGGTGCTGCGCGGTGTGCTCTTGGGAGGTGTCGTCGTGACTTGTTATGCCGATGACACCCTCGTAACAGCGCGAGGCAAGACACACCGTGACGCAATCATAAAGGCCACGGCCGGGGTTGCTCAAGTCGTTGGAAGAATTCGGCAGCTGGGTCTCGAGGTGGCCTTACATAAATCGGAGGCCCTCTGTTTCCATGGGCCTCGGAAGAGACCACCTGCAGGATCCAGCATAATCGTGGGAGGTGTTAGCATCGGCATCGAGCCCTCGATGAAGCACCTGGGGCTCGTACTCGATAGTCGATGGGACTTCGGATATCACTTTCGGAGTTTGGCCCCTAAACTCATAGGAACAGCGGCTGCGCTTTCGCGGCTGCTACCTAACTTAGGGGGGCCCGACACCTCCTGTAGGAGACTCTATGTTGGAATCGTGCGGTCAATGGCCCTGTATGGGGCCCCAATCTGGGCGGAGAACTTCCGCTTTCCTCTTCGGCCCGCAATGCCGCAATACTGCGGCGACCGCAGCGGGCGATGACCGTCAGGATTATAAGAGGGTACCGCACGGTATCTTTTGAAGCGGCGAGTCTCCTAGCCGGGACTGCACCATGGGACCTGGAAGCGGGAACCCTTGCGTCGCTATACCACTGGCGCAAGGAGGCATTGGAGAGGGGCCTGAGACTCATGCCTTGTGAAATTGAGGCACGACGGTCCCAGCTCCGCCAGGTTTTAATGGTCGAGTGGAAAGAACGACTTGGGCGACCGAGCGCTGGGCACGCCACAATTGTGGCGGTAAGACCCGTCATGGAGGATTGGCTAGAGAGGCGACATGGCAGCCTCTCCTACCGTCTGACGCAGGTACTTACCGGACACGGCTGCTTCGGTAAGTATCTGTGTCGTATAGGACGGGAGCCAACGTCTGCGTGCCACCACTGCGGAGGCTGTCGTGAGGACACTGCACTCCACACATTAGTGGAGTGTTCAGCGTGGGTGCAGCAGCGCCTCGACCTCGCGACGGCTATCGGTGGGGGAAGCCTTTCGCTGGAGACCATGGTACTGTCTATGGTCCGAAGCGAGAGTGCGTGGAATTCCGCTGCCTCATTTTGCGAGGAGGTGATGTTGGCTAAAGAGGCGGCGGAAAGGGTACGGGAGAGGACGAGTACTCTCCCGTCCCGCAGAAGACGCACCAGGCGCCGGAGAGTTGAGAACGATCTCCGGCCTCCATGAGCGCTGGCCTGGGGGTAACGGGTAGGGCTGTCCGTTACCCTAGCAGAAGCAGGCCTGAGAAGGTGGCGCGACGTGTTCCGCGTGCGCCTCTCTAAACCGGATGGGGGCAAGGCCCCCGTACTCTATGGTGTGGCCGCCTGCTGACCAAGAGGCGGCCAAGGTCTGCAGGAGTTCCCGGAGGCTTCCTTCTTAGGGTATTCCCGGGTCCCCTGCAATAGGCCCACTTGTGACGGAACACCGTGTGGTTTTAGTCGGTTCGATTCCGACATACCACTTCACCATTAGCTCAGGTGAGGTGATGACCCGAGGGGGTTTCCACACGAAAAAGAAAAAAAAAAAAGGCATATCTCCGGAAGGGATCACATGTAAGTGTGCAAAAAAAAATTAAAACGCCAAGGATGGAAAAATACGTAATGAAAATAAAAGTGTATAAAATTCAATTTAATTTTATATTTTTTGAATTCCAAAAAAAATTACGGACTGCTAATTTTCAGTTCGGAATTGACTTATAGGTTATACTAACTGTGCCCGTGAGCTTCATTCGCGTCTATGTCGGAAAACAACAATAATGTATGTCACTTATAATAAGCGTAGCACCTCTTTCTGAAAGGGGGGAATCCTCCAGGCAGGATTTTTTATAATGTATAAGTGGTGAAACAATGTGGAGTATGTAAACAATATTGTTTTGATTGTTAGCGAAATAACGACATAAGGGGGAAAAGCACCCATCGCGCTAAAATAATTGTGGCAGCCTAACGCCTCGATTCGTCCGACTAATTGTGAGACTTGCTGTAGTTAGTAAAACAGTGCCGCTTCCTAAAAACTATGGTCACCTAGGATCGTCACCAACATGTTATCGGTATATCTAATAGATTACTTCCAGCCAATACTAAGGTAAACCCCCGCAACAAATAAATGTTTGGCTCTGAGCTTTGTTTATAGTCACGGGGTAACATAAGATTTAATGTATATAATATATATATATATATAATGTAATTAATATAACTCCAATGTAACAGGAAATAAATCGAATTTCTTATTATTTATACCGCAAACAAATAATTATATAATCGCATAGAGAAAACACAGGTACGTCAATTTAAGGAAATAAATGTGCAAAGGTCAAAAGGTCTTTTTGCGGAAAATCTTCAAACAATTTCCCCAAAGCCATCTTCCATCATTATTATGTCAATAAAGAATTATTATCATTTATCTACAGAGCACACATACAGAACATTTTGTAGGTTATAAGCACTTTTAGAAAGTATTAAATTTAATGGTTTTTTCCTATATTTTGTAAAAATATTTATCATTGAATTCAATAATTAACACCTTTTCGTACAAGGTTCTACACCGCTGTTCTCTGAGTTAGACTACTCAGCAGTCTGTGGCAAGGAAAAACAAATGGACCTCCTGATATTTTTTCATGATATCATTATTTTGCCTTTGAGCAGTCTTATATACTATTAGACTGCTCGAAGGCAGGTAAGTAATAATCGAAACATTTATTTAAAATAATCATAAATTTAAAATTTAAAACACCCCTGACTCGAAAATCCCTTCAATGATTAGAAAAGAGCTGATGATATTCGAACGGCTGAACAGATTTTTTAAAATTAAATCTAAGAACACTCTCGATCAAGTCACCTTTTAAACAAAAAAAACGATCTTAAATCGGTGCATTTGTTTGGGAGCTACGATGCCACAGACAGACACACAGACATGTCAAACTTATAAGATCCCTCTTTTTGCATCAGGGTTGTTGTTGCCCCATTAACTTAACGACTTCACACAGATGCGTTAATTTCGGTATATGTAATGCGTCAGCAGAAAACGACTATTTATCTTATATTTTCCGTATTTAGATTCCTTAAAGAGAAAAGTTCTAAAATAACATGGTTTTTAGAACCTATCTCGCTCCAAGGTGTGTGTATTAAAGAAAAATAACGAGATAGAAATACAAAGACAGACATTATCGCATATAATAACATACTCATAATGTAGTGCTATACATCTATATTATAAACGTTGTTACTGTTCTTTTACACAACGTGAGCTAGAAGCTCCAGTAAAAGGTACTACTGATAAAAATATTTTGGATCAAGCCGAAATTATAAAAGTTATTTGTTGAAGTTGACAATCCAATTTTTTTTTATTCATCTTAATGGTAGCCCTCTGTAAACAGAATTAATTTGTTCTTGACACCAACTTTAATACGCAACACTTACTAGTTTATACAATTTTATTCATAAATAGAAAATGGCAGGCGTGACGCATAATATAATACCTCACTACCTTACTAGCACTTGTACTCCTTTGCACGCGTGGTTTCTGATTACCTTTTCTAAGAAAATAGATTGATTTTCTGAGGTAATTGTAAGTTTTTTCATTACCAAACAGCTATTTTTGTGCTCGAAGATTGAATGTTTTTGTATGTATCTCTCTGAGGAGTTAACAAATTTATATTGAGATATACCAAATACTAAGAGTACCTATTGAGTATTTGTTGTATCTCAATTACATACATACATTACATTACACTGTGTTACAGATAAGTAGAATCATATTTAGTGTGATATAGTTTATATTTAATACAGAAACATTTATTAAAATACTAATATACATTTATAATTTCACTACTCAACTAAAGGAAAACAGGAATCGTCATACTAGGTCTACTCTAGTCAGTGTGACATTGTAGATTCTCGCAAAACAGCTCTCTTCCCAAATAGTATTTTTTCTCTATAAAATCGGAACTGTAAAAACTTAACACATGCACAGTCCACTAGAAAACGTGTCAGTTGACGCACTAATGAGTCCTACACTGTTGTCCGCTGAATGAAACTCGGACTAAAGTACGGTTTGCAAAAAATCTTTACTTTTTTATTAGTATAAAAATTACTTGTTGGTATTCGTTTAATATGTTAACTGCAAAATATTGTAAGCTCTTACTTAACTTACTTAAAGTAACTTTTTGTATACAGCGTAGCTGTATTTACCGCTCTAGTTGGGTCAGCAAAGCTTTCTGATTCACCTAACCTTTTGTACTACAAGGTGTACAACGAAAAACAACTACCTACTTATTAAAAAAACTGCAGACTACTGCTATAGAACTCATATTTTCAAATAAAATCAAAGAAATAATCTCTCTATCTCTTCGTCACCAACAAAAAAAAACCATTATCATTTAACCGTATACACCTTATGTTCAGAATTTACAAGAGACAATTTTATCTGTGGCAGGTTCTTGGTTAAAAGGTTATGGGTAAATAGATATATAATCTATAGTATAATAAAGAGAAATTAGTCACTACATACAAATAAGTCTCTATAAAATGCTTAGGTATATAAATTTTTATCTATATGTAATGACATGAAACCAAGAAAGCCCTTCAGCGACCGTAAAGACCCGCTCTCTAAAATAAGTCTTTAAAAAAAAATCGACTTCAACAAAAAAACTATTCCATAAAAGACTTACTTACTTAAACTAATATGGTTTTCTCATGGATGCCATTGTCAGAACTGGACCAAATTGAAATGGACCACACGGGAAGCACCAGCTTTCAAATAAAAAAGAATCATCAAAATCAGTTCACCCAGTCGAAAGAAAAAAAAAAACAGTCGAATTGAGAACCTCCTCCTTTTTTGAAGTCGGTTAATAATGAAAAATTCGTTTCTGATAGTTAAAATTAATTATCTAGTGGGTGCACAACAGAGCCCTCCAACTGACTGTAGATGCTCAAAGTTTATAACTTCTTACCGCCTTAAATACAAGTTTTACACCACAATCCTGTACACCGAATAACTTTCGAAGTGTGTTGTTGTTGACAACACTGAGAAGTTTCTCTACAAAAGGTTTTCATCATTCAAAAGCATTCCAAACTTGACATTTATTTAATCTTGTGCCCTATTCCTTTTTGACAAAAAATGGTTACAAGTACTAAGGCAATTAATAAAAGTTGTTGTTGTTCTCTTTCGCTATTACTATACCTAAAACTACTACTATAACTAAATAAGTAATTGCCAAGGGAAGTCCATCTAGAATTATACTTTTATAGGTTGCTTACATGACTAAACACTATTTTATAAAGTAAATGTTTAACTTTTTTCTTTTTATTAATGAGACAGTGATATTTGTTAAACCAAACCTAGAAATAATAATTTTATTTTCACATCGAAGTTTGTAAAACACGATACTTGACATGAAACTCGACATGAGTTTAGGAGAACGCGGCAAAAACGAGACTAGAGATATGAAGTACGTGTTGCAAGTAAGCAATTATCTAGCTTTAAGTTTCTTTAATTGTAACATACATATGTATATTATTATTTTCATTTAAAAACAAAATGAAAAAAACACGAGACCATCTATACTAATAAGTATAATAACGCTGAAGAGGTTTTTTGTTTGTTTGTTTGTTTAAACGCGCTAATCTATGGAACTATAAATCGGATTAAAAAAAAAGTATATGATAGCCAAATTCATGAGAAATAGTATAAGCTATGTAACATCACGCTACGACCCTTAGGAGTGGAGCAGTGACCGTAAACACGGGTGAAATAAGCTCAATACTGAAGAATTAAAAGTTTTATTTATTTTTTGCTTTTTAGTTCTTTGCGCCGGTTTAATTTTTTGTTAAAAAGTACCTGTGTCTTCCATGGGTTAACTTATAGTCCATGTAGGTTTACTCCAGACATATTTTAAGCATGTTATTTATCCTGTTGATAGCATCCGTAAAATTATACAACAACAATACGTCAAGATTTTATTAGTATGGATAAGTGGAAATGAAAACTCATCGTGTAGTAGGGAAGATGTATTGTGCGACTGTTGCAGCATGTCGAGTAGCTGGTGTTAAATTCCCAGGAAATGACACCGCTACTCGGTCAAAGCTGACGGTCAAAACTGCCAGGATTGAGCGTCGTATCGCTGAGGCCACACGAGTCACAGAGCACACTGACTTTCTGAAACAGAAGGGTTATTGCATGACCAAATCGCATACAAAGGTACAAAAAGAGGGTGGATCGATATATTCCGAATCGCACATTCCAAAGGGATGAGAAGTAGGTTTATAGAAAGTAGGAGCAGCCTGATTTAGTGAGTGACACACATCTTCCAGATGCTGAAATCACCAACACATTTTGGCGTAACATCTGGTCGATGCCTGTCACTCACACTGAGGGTGAATGGATGCAATATGTCGAACGATCACGTAAATCAATTAATACAATGGAGCCAGTTTTATTATCAAACATCGATATGGCTTATGCAGTTCATTCACTGCCGAATTGGAAATCAGCGGGACCGAATGGACTGCATAACTTTTGGTTATAGTAGCTCCGTAGCTTACATGTATGCTTGGCATCTCAATTTCAATCATGCTTAAAATCGGGTTCGCTTACAACGACGACAAGCGTAACTCACCTGCTCTATAAATCTGGAGGTGCCACGGATCCCAAGAACCACAGACCTATCACCTGTCTACCAACGGTACATAAATTACTCAGTTCATTCTGAGAGTGAAGATAACATCTCATGTAACCAACAACTCTATTATGTCTTACTCTCAGAATGGATGTAGAAGTGGGGAACGTGACACTAAAGAGCTCCTTAATATTGACACTACTATAAACCAACAAGTTCGCCGTAACCGAAAAGATCTGGCGCAATGTTGGATAGATTATAAAAAAGCCTATGACTCTGTGCCGCATACGTGGCTCCTGAGGGTGGTGGAGTTGTACAAGTTTTAACAAGTTTTACAAGATCGATACAACTCTATGCACTTTCTGGGGGGCATATAGACAGCAATGGAGAACGGTTCTTTGCTATCCAGAATGTCAACAATCTCAGGGTGAAGGTGAGTATATAAAGATCAGGCGAGGTATAATTCAAGGTGAGTTTTATTTTATTTTATTTTACATTGTTTGGAAAACTCACAGCTAAAAATCGCACAGTAAATAATATATTAATACCAAGATGAAGGCCAATTAAAAGTTTTCACTTGTAATATTACGACTTTTGTAATATTAAAAAAAAAAGAGATATACCTAAATCGAAAATTTTATGTGTGATTTTGATAAAAACATTTAGTTATGCCCGGAAGTAATGGTCGCACAAGACTTTCTTTAGTTTGACAACACTTGTAAAGAAGAGATTTAAATCAACTTCCCGGCTTGCTACATTGTATGTACGGCTAGCACGTAGTTGATAAGAATTTTGCCTATACGTAGTCCTTACTAAAGGAATGTGCAGTAAATTTTGAGTTTGAGTCGTTTGTGGTTCGGCTTAACTTTGAATCCTCTCTCATCACTATATGGAGGGTTCAGGACTAGGCTATCGTTTGCGGAGAGGAGGTCAAGTTATATCCCACCTCCTTTTCATGGATGATTTGAAACTGTTTGCCTACAGCAATTTCCAATTGATAAGATTACTAGAGGTAACGACGACAATCTGTTAAAGGCTGAAAAAGAGAATCAAATGAAGTATTTGGATTTGGCCCACGAGGTGGCCGACATGTGGGATGTGGATTTAGCAATCATTGTACCGATAGTCAAATAAGCCCATGCGAAAAGCCCCGATCAACACCTTCAGAGGCTCACGTTAGGCAGCTGGATTAAGGGTCTGATGGAGAAGGCGGTCACTCTCGATACGGCACGTATTGTGAGGAGGTTTCCGTCACTGGACCACTAACCATCGGTGGCTTGGTCCTTGTACAATGTAAAAATTATATGTAAACGACTACGTGAAGCTACACGTGTTAAGTACATATGGTGGACTGTCATGGTATGGAAAGTCTATTCAATGACAAACAAATAGGTTCACAATTTAATTAAGTATGTTCAAAATTCGACCTCCAGGCTATCTTTACTTAATATTTATTTGCGATTACATCTTGAAGTTTCTAATTTGTAACATACACAATGTCACGCCTCCAGGGTCTCTAGTTCTCAGTCTTCAATTCATTAAAACTACAATACATGTTCAGTGATTTTGTGTTCTTCTGGTCTTTTATTTTTTTCTGTATATGTATATATTTCAACGAATAGTCAATTTGGTTCGTTGTATCCTTTCATTCCGTTTATTGTGTTTGAAAAAAAATCCCAAAATATCTACACAACATATTTCTCTAGCGCGTGAGTTGTCGAAATAGTGATATTCTTTATAATAGTAACGTAACTTGGTACTGTCCTTTACTTGCAATTTAATTCAATATACAACAGTTCAGAATAATTTAACCGTTCTACATCTACTGTTGAGAATTGCATTGTTCTGAAATCAATATCTCTGTATTGACAAAGTTCCGATTAATTAATTAACCTCAACGGAACTTCGCCGTGGTAGAACTGACCTCCCTATTAGCACTGTGAACCTCAGAGAGCACTTGCATCAGTCAGCTTTCGTTATCAACTAACTACGAGTTATCATTATAATGGTTAAGCATCTCACCAAAATCAGATAAACCGTCTACAATTTGTTATTTGACTTGAAGTTGTATTTTAGAACGTAGGTACATAATTACAGGAATTTGAATGGTGGTTGACAACCACAAAATGGTTAGGTTTTTTTATTACCATCGGTAAGAAGCAATGTCAATCTAATTAGTATATATTAGTTTCTGTACAAAGTGTTAACATAGTGCTAATGAACGTACGTTACATACTTGTGTTAAGAAAATTTCGAGAATTCTATTCAAAGATCAACTATGATACATATTTATTAGGGGTTGTGATAACGTACGCCATCAACCCATTCTTAACTTTAATCTTCGATCGATACCTAAGTCCAAAATTTCTTGTGGAATAGTTTTCATATTCCATAAAAAACTTTGTTTTAAGCTTGTGCCAACATGTCTATGTAAAGTTTTCTAATATTCTTATCTCTGCAGGGATATAATCGATCGATTTTAGAAAAATAGAGTTCCGAACACTAATAGTATATTAAACTTACAAGTATTACCGCTACAAGTAACAATAACAAGAAGACCAAACCGTCCGACCGTCTACAAGGTGACGTCGTCCTGTCAGCGCCATCTAGGTTTTCACTTACGAACTACATAAAAAGTAACACATTACATATAGAGTACTTTTATACAACATTTCATACATTATACAGTTGGTATTACTCTGTCTCTTACCGTCGCGATGACGGAATATAATTGAGAAACAGAATTCCTTAATTCAAAACTAATTCAGTTTTAAAGCGTTATATAAGTTGATTATTTTTCTAATGCTATAGTGTTATAAATTAAATGCAATTGTGTTGCTAACTGTACAGACACTCATTAACCATCATTGTGCCTCGCTTTATCACCCCTAAGCCCTTCACGTGTGAACAGTGATGTAACATGTCACGCCACTGGCCTACGTCATCTCGTTATACAAGATTACAAGGGTTTATAAATTTGACAATTTAAACTTTTTGCTTGTCGGATTACCTACTGTTGTTTAAAGGTTTATGTTATGACATTGCAAATGGAATAATGTAGGGCAATCATTAAAAAAATAATGTTAAACGAAACCGTTGTCAAGTGCCAGACTGGGGAAGTACTAATATCCCTGTCTACATTCAATAGAGAAAAATGTACCAAAGCCAGGTGTTCTAAAATTATTTTCTTAAAAATGTTACTTTGTTTGCTCTGTGTAGCATGTAAAACTACGATTAAAAATTCTATAATTTTGGTGTTCTGAAAGTAATCAAATAAGTTTATTAAAAATAACATAATTTAGTTAGCTAAAACTTTTTCTTTAGAGCAGCCTTATAAGTCTCAAAAAACTCTTTACATTTTTCTTTTCGCTCTGCGCACTGATGAACACAGTCAAGATTGCCGGGAGGCAAATTTGCGGAAAATTGAAATTTCCTTCAACTCGCGATTTTGATCTCATGTATATTTCCATACAGACTGTGGAAATAAAAGATATTATGTAATATACGATAAAAACTGTTGACATCAAAGCATGTGTTTATATATATTGTTGATACTATGAAAATATCATTCCCTTATAATGTCGATGACATAGTCTTCGAGACACCTAAAAGTGATTTGCTATCACGTAACTCGGTACCTATAGCTTCCATTGAAATCGGTGGTAGCTTAATGGCTAAGGCGATTTACGTTACCGATCAAGTGGTTGCGGGTTTGAACCCCACCATTGTAAAACACCGATGTTTACCCACTCCTAAAATAGGCATTTAGCTTAGCGGTTAACAAGAATACTAATAATATGTGATCCACATAAGTACTACACACGTATTTCTTTAAAAAAAAACTACTTTTAAGTCCTATGTGCTTGACCTGGTAGCGACAGCTACAAGCGAAATGAATTTCTGAATTGACAGGAGCAGTAGTCATTTAGACTACCAATGTCAGTCGTGAAGCCTGTTCCAATACGGAGATAATATGGAGAAGAACAGGCTAGAAACTCTAAGGATACTCTTTGTTACAAGTTTCTGTTTACATTGCTTATAACCGCAACAGAAATGTGAGGACAAAGTAACATACGAGTACCGTTCTAAAATATAAACAATCGCGCAAATTACTATTATATTTAAGTAAAAGCAATCTGGAGATGACCAGCCGCGACCAACGTCACTCGTTCATGGGCATGACGCATGTGTCACCCATCGTCCACCTCAACCATAGTAAAGGCAGCCGAACGACCCTGCACATACGCCACCATCGACAGGACTTCTAGGCCAGGAACGACATACTCAAAACGACCAGGCAACATAAATAATTAACTTAATATATACTGACTGAGACTACACAGTTCTCATATGTACAATTCAAAATTTAATATCAAATTTACATAGGATAATGTCAATGTTGTGTAAAAATTAAAAATATCAATAATAATACTGAAAAAAATCAATAAATAGATACATGTCAGATAAAAACTAATTTATAAATAAAAATTCAGGAGAAGCTCCTGCTTCTAAAGGCAACCTCTTATTTACAGTGTAACTTCGGAACAGGACCACCATTTTGCCAAGTATTTTTATCAGCTATATAATCGTTTAATCGTTAATAAAAGAAGATAATATGCCTCCTGGTAGATGGTTGCTAGGAAAAATTGAGCAGAATCATCCAGGTCCGGATAATATTATCTACACGCGTGGTAACAGTACGCACAAAGGACACTGTTATTAAGAGACCTAACTCTAAGTTAAGTTAAGTATATTGCCTGTAACAACCTGTAAACTGTACTTTTTATATATTCCTAATATTATGTAGTAAGACATGGTACGGTAGGCGGTTTTAAAGGACAAAACTGTTGTTCAAACCTCAGTCACCACTCAAGTGATTGTTAACAACTTATATTACATTCCTACCCTTTTACAACCCCACTATTCATCAATATTTATCAACCGACCGGTATAACTAGTCATGATAATGTCTATTAACTCATTCTTATTAAAAAGTGAACTGTTTGTATTTTTAATCAAATAAATAAGAGTTTTTGATTTGTTTAACCCCTACATAAATAAAGGACTTCCTTAAGCTAGACCACAAACATCTTGACTTATTGCTCTAAACCTGTAGGTAATGGTATCCTCTGTCTTACTGATTATTTTAAATTAAAAAGGGAATTGAGGGTGGCTCTGGACTATATCGTCAGGTAATAAATAAAAATCCCATAGCTTGTGCAACCTCCTTCGTCTTATAACTACTAATGTCTAACCCGATATTAGTTTATACTAAAGGTTGTAAAATATAACGAATTATAACATACTATTGATGACAGAGATTGATCCCAGTGCCAAACGCGGTCATTTCACAAATGGTTAATATCTATATAAATGAACTTGCATGCAAAGTGCTTTATATAATAATATAATTTTATCTTACTTCTGTTTACCAACATAATTTTTTTTGCATAAGCAACAGAGTTCTAGAGTTTACACTACGTCGATGAGTAAGTGGAATCCATAAAAACAAAACGTAGGTACATCAGTTTTATTTTATTTTCACAATGACATATTAACTATTGCCTATAAAAACATCTTAGTATGTTCAGGTGTATTATTAAGTGTACGTGTAGACGGTTATAAAACAGTAAACGAATTAAAATACTGCACGCGTGACACTAAACCCTATCGTCTCTATCCACAACTCACTAAATTCTATCTCTATGTAATTTGTATTAAAAACTATTACAAATTCACAATAACTTTACAACATTGCAATAACACAGACTATACATTTGAATTGAACGTGGTTGCGTAAGAATCGAAATGTGATTTGCTTACAATATCGGGATATCCTCTAATGTAGGTTATTAAAAAGTAACCCTATTTAAATTGTATATCATATTCGGTTGGATGCCAAGCCTCCATAAAATACTGTGACCGTATTAATATTCTTTACTCTCTCATTATAATTCCAATTCAAAACTTTTATTGGTTTGTCCCAATTGTTTATTCTTCTCTTTTCTGGCTTCTAAAAATGGCATAGACCATAAAGGCGAGTTTCTCGACAACTCTTCTGCTTCTTCGAACGTATTAGGCATACCCTTCATTGCTGTTTCCGGCAGGGCAGAGGCGACTAACATTGCCAATGCACAAATACCACCAAATATTGCTAACGGGAGCCAGTAATAAAATATCTGCAAGTACACTATGTATGGAGACAAAAGCGTTGCAATAAATCCACAAATGTGCGCTAAAGCAATTCCTGATCCTCTTACTGAAGTTGGGAGAATCTCCGCACACCACTGCAGAGACACGCTAAACCCTATGTTTATTCCAAATCTTGCTACAACGGCATATATCATACTCCAAAATCCAGTAGTACTAAATATTATCAGAATACAAAATATGCTGCTTAAACCCATAGATATTATGCAAAACCACCGTCTCCCTGTGTAATCCATGGCGAGTGCTACGATAAGGACGGAAGGTAACTCTGTAAAGGACATTGCCGAAAAAGATATAAAGAAGTCATAATCCAATTGTCCAATACACCGCACAATCCCATCAAATACTATGCCACAACACGTATATTCCAAACACATAAGAATAAACATTTTCCTTGTCACTGGTCTCTTGAAACATTCCAACCAATTTTGATTCTGTTCCTTTGTGGTGTTGGCCATTGATAACTTAAATTTATCTATTATACCTGGTGGTAATTTCTTGTTATTTGTTCGGCTTATAACAAGTATTTTCTCGGTAGCATCATCAATGCGTCCTTTAGACAGCAACCATCTTGGACTTTCTGGTAAAATGAATTTTGTGAACACTGCCAGACCTAAGGGCAAACTAGTTACCATGGAAATTGTTTTCCAGTGACCGCAAGCCAAAGCTATCCAAGGGAGCGTAGTGACAAATAGTGAATAAAACACAGCAAACGAAAAGTTTGCTATAAACGTTCTATATTTTGGTGTTATATATTCTAAAATGACGAGGTACGGTATGGTCATGCAACAATCATATGACATGCCCATTACAAATCTGGCAGCCGTGAATTCTATAAAATTTCTTGCAAACGTGCTAGTGAAGCCACCTACACAGCCAACCAGGCAGCTACTTATAATGGCTGGTATTCTTCCGAAGCGATCAGCAACCCAACCTAAAGTTATCCCCCCAAGAATACTACCAGCGAAAAACATTGCCTGAGCGGTTGCCTGGTAACTTTTTTTGTCGCAGACCCATTCCATATCACTTCCTATAGTAGGATATGGTATTTCGGTTTTATTGAATTCCCATCCATATTTACACGGCACTATACTCCAATTTGCATTTGGCTTTTGTCCTGTTGCTAGCACCTCAGTCCAGTTAACTGCATACATCTCACATTGTGAATATCCAAATCTTGAATTCACATCTTTAGGAACACCGAGGTCTCTTCGCGCAATTTCTGTAATGTTTTCTAACTCTGGTATTCGGCACCAGTAGTTTGGCGATGTTTCTGTAATGAATATTTGTGAAAAGTACGAAAACGCTCCGAAGGCGAAGAAAGGACATACGGAGAAGAACAATGTCCATTGATACCGTCCTAATTCCCCTGCTGACGTAAGTAAATCATCGTAATCCACTTCATCTTTTGCTTTATCCGATTTGTTATCGACAGCTGCAACCATTATAAAACTTTTTTTTTTTAAAAAGGTCTGCCTTCGTCTTGCTCCTGGAGTGTACTGTGAGAGAGTGAGTGGGTTAAGAAATCGCGTTAAATCTTTTATTCCCTTATAAAAGTTAAAACGATAGCGTATTATAATTTTTATAAATACTTATTTACTTAATGTTATATATTTTGACGCTTTATTTATATAAGGATACGAGAGATAATTGTAAAGTTTTATTACGTACTAAGATAATTTTCAGTTTTTTCCTCATTATTTTAAACGAAAATATGAGTCAATGTCTATTCAGATGACTCAAAACTTATAGGACATTGTAAGTATTGCAGTATTAGAATAACAATAGGCTCTAATGTGCGTAGACACATTTTACACCTAGAAACTCTTAAAAGTTATTTTAGGAAGACATATACCTAGGTAGCAAAATACGGCAAAAAACTGTTACCTAGTCTTAATTTTACGCAGAAAAAATTCTTCCTTCATATTTAATCCAATTAAATTAACTTAAAATGTGAAATAAAAAAATAATTATTCATTTAATATAAATGTGTTCAAATGTCATTGTCAAAAATCAGTTCATCGAAGTCAGGTAGTAATAACTTCTTATACGCCAAGTTTGTAATGTATTTAGTCAATACTCGTTAAAAACACCATACCAGTAACTAAATTACATTATACTTATTATATTTATAAGCATAAGAATAGGTCCCCAATGATATTACCACGTTTCTAGTCCGTTATGCCTGAATCATAGTCTGGCGTATTTAATATCCCAATTTTTTTTTTTTATAAAATAAATATTTCAGATTATGCCAGTATAGAAACGATCAGCCTGGAACGCAAGAAATTAACTTGCAATAACGTTATAATAAAGTAGTAAACATTGCATTTTAATGGTATAAAATACAAGCGTGAAATTCGTGAAAGATTTTACTTAAGGTGTATTTATATACCGATAGGCTTTTAGTTGATAATTATCAAAACGCATAAGTTTTTTATTATGTGATAAGATGGTAAACGTAATAACTTAAACAAACCCGCACTTTTACAATTTTGTTTAAGATAAGGTGTTGTTCTAGTGTGCAAAATAAATTCAATTTTTTTTTATGTTGTTTCATCCGCGTAGGTATGTACATATATGCGTAAGTACGTAGGCATACAAATTGACAACGTTCGTACCTGGAAGCCTCACATGGAACTTCTTACTAGACGAGTCCGCGAGGTTCTTTGCTTTAAAAAAACTATAGTATCCTGCTCATCAGAACGCCTAGAAGACTACCAAGCTTCAGTTACGATGTGTGATACTGTTAATTCATGCCAAGCTTCGTTGCGGGGTTTGGATAGTTCACGTGTCTAATGTTTATTTTATCTTCCATTACCATTACCTTACCATTTTACCTTCTCCAACCAGAGGCAAAGCAACCGTACACTGGCACCGGTAACTATCAGATGGACGGTGCGCTTTCTTGCTACTTTAATGGCGTAAAAAAGGTTGATGGTTGATCTTTGATGTATCAATAAAACAATTAAATTACGTCCTTATCATTTTATTGTCACAAGGAAAAACGTTACCTAACGGATCTCTTAAAAATTACAATACCGAAAAAATTATTCACAGCTAAGAAACGCATAGCTGCTTAATACGATATATTTACAATTAAGCTCTTTGGCTTCTAAAAAGATTTTGCAAAAAATATTAAAAATCTTAAAATTGCGAATGCAAGTAACGCAAACATAACATAATTTAAAATTATTAATAAAATTTCATCAGAGGACTTAAATAAAATTATTATTATTACACTATACAAAGTGCCCAGAAATTTCTTTTTTACAATCGTGTCGAATACTGTATCGGTAAACGAGTTATAATTGCTAAATTTACAAACAGAACTTAATTTTTCATTAATAAAAATGAATTTTAAAATTCCTACATAAGTAACATTTAAAAGACAATTACAAGATATGTAAAGTTAAGTAAAACAAATAGGTAATTAAATGTAAAAATGTAGATTTAATTGTACAAAGCCCTCTTAGAGACAACTAAGAACATTATCTTATTATAACGCTTCAGAGGTATCCAGTCCACGGTCTCTGGTTCAGAAATAAACTTCACTTAACAAAAACTAAATGTTTGTAAAGTTATACATCTTACTCCGAGTGCAAATCTCGGATTTCGGAGAAAAACGTTCTTAAAAAAACATTGAACTGAAATAGACTTTGTATTTCAGTATCACTATTTTCGCATCATATAAGGAGTACTGTAATAAGTAATTTGAATCTATAATTTAATTAAGAATGGTATTTGGAATTCAACTGGCCCCAAACCGTGTACTGGATACTATACATATAGCTGTACGTTAATGCCATCAATTAAAGAAAACTTTCCTAAAAATCTCAAAACATTCGTGGAATCACATTGTACACCGGTTTAGAATCAAGGTTTTAACCAAATTTATGATGCTATTATGTCATATTTTGCACACAAACTTAACACTCTTCTCAGTATAAACATAAAGGTTTATAACTCTTGTACGTCACGTATTTAATTGTAGTCAAGATAAGAGTCGCATATGAGAGTCGAGATGGAAAAATGATAAAAAATACGAATGAAATATTTTTTAGGCTAAGAAGGATTTTAATAACAATGCAAGTCCACTTCTAGTCCAAAAACTCACTGAAATACTCACAACGGTAATGAAATAACTGAAAGCACAAACATCTGCAGGATTAATCCTAAAACGTGATATTAAAATGAAGTACTTTACAATATGGAAAGAAGAATATAGTCCAAGAGCTTCTGTGCATTGTAAAATATTTTTTGTTAGGGCTAGCTCCCAGCCTATAGTCACGAAGCGTACTACCTAGGTAGGCACAGAAGGATCAGTACATTTTGGTTTAAAGGGAGACCTTAAGTATATCACATCGACTATTTTACCCCTTGGTGCGGTAATATATTACAATTGGAATGTTATTCTCCGTGATTTTTTAACTATAGAAGAAGAAAATCGTTCACAATATTTTATACTGTCTATGTAAAAAAGTTAATAAATGTAAGAAAATTTATGACGTAATATCACAAATAGATATATTAATCGGAAAGTAACCTAAAAGTAAGGTTTTAAAAAAATATATATAATAGAAATAGCAAACGAACCCCACCCGGAACCATAGAAGCAATGTTAGAGTAAAAAAACATTATTATTTGTGTGCCTGAAACATTCCTAATATTATGTAGTAAGACATGGTATGGTGGGCGGTTTTGAAAGACAAACTACATTATGTCCTTGGTGGGCGGTATATCCAGTTAAAACATCCAACAGCGTTACCAATGTTTACTATACCTAGTAAATTAAGTGTCATTAGTTTGCTATTTGCAACTAGATGGCGTTGTTAGTGTGAAATTAATCACATCACGGTTTTGTTGCATTCTACTTAGGGCAGCCATCCGTCCAGGTTTCCCCGGATTTGTCTTAGTTTAGAGGGCGTCCGGGGAGTGTCCGGGCGGGGTTTTCAAAAAGTGTGTGCCAGGGGACAATTATAATTGTTAGATGAATCGTTTAACAAGCTAAACATTTGAATGGAATCGACCTTTTTTTTTAAGGTGTCCGGGAAAGAATCTCGATTTCACCTATGTGTCCGGATTTTTTTAAGCTTTTGTCCGGTGTCGGCAATTTAAGTGATGGCAGGCCTAATTCTACTGCATAAGTATTTATAAGAAATATTTGTTTTATGTGAATCGATTGTTGGAATAAACACACGGTTTTAATTGTGGAGTGTGTATTATTTCACGTCTGCGGACCTCGAATTTCGATCAGTCATATGGAGTTTTTTCTAAAAGTATTTCTATTTCTATTACAAGAGAATCCTTGAGTGTTTTGGAGGAACGGTAAGCAGGTACTTTGACGCTGGTCAAAGTATCCTCCTTGTTAGAAACAGTCTCACAACTATTGCTATAAACTATCAAAATCACTAACTAACAGTAACTGCTATGTTGTTCGAACCTCAGTCACCACTCAAGTGATTGTTCACAACTTATAAAGTATTCCTACCCTTTTAAAACCCCACTATTCGTCAATATTTATCAACCGACCGATAGCATTGCTTTACTGGTATAACTAGTCATGATAATGTCTTAATAGACATGTTTTAATAAGAATAAGTTAATACTCATTCTTATTAAAACATGTAAAAGGATTTATTTAATAATAATATCTGACTTCTGTTTACTAATATCATTTTTTTTTTTGCATAAGCAACAGAGTTCTAGAGTTTAAACTGCGTTGATAAGTAAGTGGAATCCATAAAAACAAAACGTAGGTACATCAGTTTTACTTACAGTTTTACTTTATTTTCACAATGACATATTAACTATTGCCTATCAAAACATCTTAGTATGTTCAGGTGTATTAATAAGTGTACGTGTAGACGGTTATAAAACAGCAAACAAATTAAAATACTGCACGCGTGACACTAAACCCTATCGTCTCTATCAACAACTCACTAAATTCTATCTCTATGTAATTTGTATTAAGAACTATTACAAATTTACAATAACTTTACAATATTGTAATAACACAGACTATACAGCAATTGAACGTGGTTGCGTAAGAATCGAAAAGTGATTTGATTACAATATCGGGACATCGTCTCATGTAGGTTATTAAAAAGTAACCTTATTTAAATTGTTTATCATATTCGGTCGGGTACCACAAGCCTCCGCAAAATACTGTGACCGTATTAATATTCTTTACTCTCTCATTATAATTCATATTCAAAACTTTTATTGGTTTGTCCCAATTGTTTATTCTTCTCTTTTCTGGCTTCCAAGAATGGCACAGACCAAAAACGCGAGTTTCTCGACAACTCTTCTGCTTCTTCGAACGTATTAGGCATACCCTTCATTGCTGTTTCCGGCAGGGCAGAGGCGACTAACATTGCCAATGCACAAACACCACCAAATATTGCTAACGGGAGCCAGTAATAAAATATCTGCAAGTACACTATGTATGGTGACAAAAACGTTGCAATAAATCCACAAATGTGCACTAAAGCAATTCCAGATCCTCTTACTGGAGTTGGAAGAATCTCCGCACACCACTGCATAGACACCGTAGACCCTATGTTTATTCCAAATCTTGCTACAACAGCATATAGCATACTCCGCAATCCAGTAGTACTAAATATTATCAGAATACAAAATATGCTGGTTAAACCCATAGACATTATGCACAACCACCGTCTCCCTGTGTAATCCATAGCGAGTGCTACGATAAGGACGGAAGGTAACTCTGTAAAAGACATTGCCGAAAAAGATATAAAGAAGTCATAATCCAATTGTCCAATACACCGCACAATCCCATCAAATACTATGCCACAACACGTATATTCCAAACACATAAGAATAAACATTTTCCTTGTCACTGGTCTCTTGAAACATTCCAACCAATTTTGATTCTGTTCCTTTGTTTTGTTGGCCATTGATAACTTAAATTTATCTATTATACCTGGTGGTAATTTCTTCTTATTTGTTCGGCTTATGACAAGTATTTTCTCGGTAGCATCATCAATGCGTCCTTTAGACAGCAACCATCTTGGACTTTCTGGTAAAATGAATTTTGTGAACACTGCCAGACCTAAGGGCAAACTAGTTACCATGGAAATTGTTTTCCAGTGACCGCAAGCCAAAGCTATCCAAGGGAGCGTAGTGACAAATAGTGAATAAAACACAGCAAACGAAAAATTTGCCATAAACGTTCTATATTTTGGCGCTATATATTCTAAAATGACGAGGTACGGCATGGTCAAGCAACAATCATATGACATGCCCATGACAAACCTTGCAGCGGTGAATTCTATAAAATTTCTTGCAAACGTGCTAGTGAAGCCACCTACACAGCCAACCAGGCAACTGCTTATAATGGCTGGTATTCTTCCGAAGCGATCAGCAACCCAACCCAAAGTTATCCCCCCAAGAATACTACCAGCAAAAAACATTGCCTGAGCGGTCGCCTGATAACTTTTTTTGTCGCAGACCCATTCCATATCACTTCCTATGGTAGGATATGGTATTTCGGTTTTATTGAATTCCCATCCATATTTACACGGCACTATACTCCAACTTGCATTTGGCTTCTGTCCTGTTGCTAGCACCTCAGTCCAGTTAACTGCATACATCTCACATTGTGAATATCCAAATCTTGAATTCACATCTTTAGGAACACCGAGATCTCTGCGCACAATTTCAGTAATGTTTTCTAACTCTGGTATTCTGCACCAGTAGTTTGGTGATGTTTCTGTTATGAATATTTGTGAAAAGTATGTAAACGCCCCGAAAGCGAAGAAGGGACATACGGAGAAGAACAATGTCCATTGATACCGTCCTAATTCCCCTGCTGACGTAAGTAAATCATCGTAATCCATTTCATCTTTTGCTTTATCCGATTTGTTATCGACAGCTGCAACCATTATAATTTTTTTTTTAAATGGTCTACCTTCGTCTATCTCCTGGAGTGTACTGGGTTAAGAAATCGCGTTAAATCTTTTATTTCCTTATAAAAGTTAAAACGATAGCGTATTATAGTTTTTATAAATACTTATTTACTTAATGTTATATATTATTTATAACATAGGTAACAATATGACGCTTTATTTACATAAGGATACGAGAGATATTTGTAAAGTTTTATTACGTATTAAGATAAATAGGACATTGTAAGTATTGCAGTATTAGAATAACAATAGGCTCTAATGTGCGTAGACACATTTTACTTCTAGAAACTCTTAATAGTTATTTTAAGAAAGTATATACCTAGGTAATATAGTGTTGTAAAAATTAACACTGAGAGTCGAGGGTTGAGCGCTGAGCGTTAAACCCTCAAGCGTTGAATGCTCGTGAGTGTTAAGGCTCGCAACTTCAACGCTCGAGCTGCCAGCTCAAGCGTCGAAGCGTTCTTTTTAATTTTTCATTGTGATTATATTTAATAAATAATTATATTGATTGTTAGAATATTGTACAGTAACTTTTTGTAAGAGTAGTTAGTCATTCACGGAACAGTTATTACCATATTGCGTATTTCCTATTAGTTACCATTCTTTAATTATATAGTTACCATTGTTATTATTATTTTATATTCGTAATGTCGAGTATTTCTCATAATTTCTATGAATACTCCATTCAAAATTGGAATGATGTTAAAGCAATCATCGATTTTTTACAACCATTTTATGAAGCAACAGTAATGTTATCTATACATCAATATCGTAGTATATAATTATTATATTTTTCCAATCATAGATTCGCTATCAGATCATTTGAAAAAAAATTAAAAACGTTAATATGTTACAAAATTCTGCAAAAGCAATGATTACTAAATTAAATGATTACTCTTCGAATATGAAAACCGATCTTGCAGAAATAGCTACGATCTTAGATCCTCGTTTGAAAAATAATTATTTTTTGAATAAAAGTAATTCAGAACCTGTAAAAAAACCCAAACAACTTTATTTGGAAAAATATTACACATCATCAATTTCTCAAGAACGAACGATTGACGGGGAAAGTTCAGTATCTTCTGACATTCGGAGTATATCTTTTGTTTCTTCGATATACAAACAACAATCTGATAGAAGATCCATAGATAAGATCGAAATTTATTTAAATTCTTCAATTGAACCTGAGAACATAGATGTTATGTTGTGGTGGAAGTATAAGGCATCCACATTGCCAGACTTAACTAAAATGGCATATGAAATTTTAGTTGTTCCAAGTACAAGTGTACCAAAAATAAAGTCGAGTTCGACGCTCCGAATGAGCTTTCGAACCGACCGGAACGCTCGAATGCCGACTGTCGAATGTCGAGCGTTTAAGCGCCGACTCGAGCGTTTTTACAACACTTTAATTTTATGCAGAAAAATAAAACCATTGATTTAAATTAAGTACTTTCTAATTCTTCCATTATATTTAATCCAATAAAATTAACTTATGTGAAATAAAAAAAATTGCCGTGTAGTGGCGGGTTAGAATACAAACCTGGTGGTTTGTATTCTAAGCCGCCAAGTGGTAAAGGGGTAAGGGAGCTAAAGGGGTAGTCCCCTTTTCATCCCAAGGGTGTCGTAGGAGCCGACTAAGGGAACCAATCAGGCAGATAATATTACTGTAAGAGAAGGAAAACTTGAAGTAAAACCCTTTACCAACCCGTCTGGCCAACGTGGTAGAAGTAGTCCAATGAACAAAAGCCACAAAAAAAGGCCCCCAGATCCCGGTAGTCCCGCTATTCCCGTTTACGGTAGCGGTCGCGGTAACGGCAGGACAGGGGGTGCGAAGAATCTCCGGGCTACGGGAGGCTACCACAAACGACTACACTACTGGCTACTTATAACTGTAACACCCTACGGTTGGGTCAACACCTTACTGAACTCGAAGTAGAACAAGGCCGCATAAACCGGCACATATCGGGGTTATCCGAAATCCGAAGACAGGGGGAGGACACGATAACTCTCGAGTCAGGCAACCTGTTCTACTTTAGAGAAGGTGATCAGCTCTCCCAGGGTGGTGTCGGTTTCTTGGTCAACAAGGACCTTATTAGCAGCGTTGTGGAAGTTAGCAGTACTTCGACCCGGGTAGCGTACCTTATACTAAAAATCACGAACAAGCATTTCCTGAAGGTGATACAGGTATATACACCGACCTCGACTTACTCTGACGAAACAGCCGAGGCCGTGTACGAAGATATAGCCAAGGCAATACACATTACCGCCAAGGCCACATACAGCGTTGTTATGGGGGACTTCAATGCTAAAGTGGGAGTACAAGATTGCGGCAAAACGAAAATTATACCCTGTGGAGTGGGGTGCAGAAATCACAGGGAGCAAATGCTGATCAACTTCCTAGAATCACAGGGGCTCTTCCTAATTAATTCTTTCTTTAAGAAGAAGCACAGGAAGTGGACTTGGCGAAGCCTCGATAACGTGACAAGGAACGAAATAGACTTCATCATTACGGACAGGAAACACATATTTAGAGATTTCTCCGTGCTCAACAGTTTTAATACCGGTAGTGATCACCGCCTTGTACGAGACACACTAAATATCAACCTAAAAGCTGAACGATTCCTGATGATATCCACTCTCCGACCTACACCGCTCCAAGCATCTCTAGGTTCTGAGAAGTTTTAACTGGAACTATAAAATCGTTTCGTAACGTTGGAAACCATTAGCAACATTGCCGAGAAAACCGACATAATGGTCAAAACGCTACAGGACGTGTCTCGAAAGTTGTTTCCCGGAAAACACAAACAGCAAAAGTCCAAACTCTCTCCCGAGACTCTGGAACTTATGAGTAGAAGGCGTGAACTGACAGTTACTCAACCGTCTTCGTCGGATAGGAGAGCCTCATACCAAAATGTTAGAAAGCTGATACGACGCGAGTGGAGACCGCAAATCGGTAAACGGAAGGTAGGACGCCCCCAGCCAGATGGACCGACGACCTGAAGAAGGTAGTAGGGATGGACTGGATGCGGAAGGCGAAGGACCGGGTACTATGGCGCACATTGGGAGAGGCCTATGTCCAGCAGTGGACTATGATAGGCTGATTGATTGAAATAAAAAAAAAATATTATTCGTTTAATATAAATGTGTTCAAATGTCATTGACAAAAATCAGTTCATCGAAGTCAGGTAGTCATAACTTCTTATACGCCACGTTTGTAATGTATTTAGTCAATACTCGTTAAAAACACCATACCAGTAACTAAATTACATTATACTTATTATATTTATAAGCATAAGAATAGGTCCCCAATGATATTACCACGTTTCTGGTCCGTTATGCCTGAATCTCTCAATATCTCAAAATCTAAGTTCTTTTCAGATTAAGCCAGTATAAGAGCGTGAAATTCGTGCAAGATTTACGTAGATTTGCCAAATGCAGCAATATTCATATCATAGATATAACTAACACGTACGCAGGCATACAAATTGACAACGTTCGTGCCTGGAAGCCTCACATGGAACTTTTTACTAGACGAGTCGGCAAGGTTCTTTGCTTTAAAAAAACTATAGTACCCTGCTCATCAGAACGCTTAGAAAACAGGCTACCAAGCCTCAGTTAAGATATGAGCCTTTAAAGATCTGGAAAGTCTTAAGAGCTAGCTTACCTGATAAATGCGGCATTACTGTTAATTCATGCCAAGCTTCGTTGCGTCGTTTGAATAGTTCACGTGCTAATGCTAGCAAAAAAGTTACATGAATCGATGAATGTGAAAAACATTCTACCTTCTCGAACCAGAGGCAAAGCAACCATACACTGGCACCGGTAACTATCAGATGGACGGTATGCTTTCTTGCTACTTTAATGGCGTAAAAAAAGGTTCATGGTTGATCTTTGATGTATCAATAAAACAATTAAAGTACGTCCTTATCATTTTATTCTCACAAGAAAAAACGTTAACGGATCTCTTAAAAATTACAATAACGAAAAAATTATTCACAGCTAAGAAACGCATAGCTGCTTAATACGATATATTTACAATTAAGCTCTTTGGCTTCTAATAAGATTTTGCAAAAAATATTAAAAATCTTAAAATTGCGAATGCAAGTAACGCAACATAACATAATTTAAAATTATTAATAAAATTTCAACAGAGGACTTAAATAAAATAATTATTATTACACTATACAAAGTGCCCAGAAATTTCTTTTTTTTACAATCGTGTCGAATACTGTATCGGTAAACGAGTTATAATTGCTAAATTTACAAACAGAACTTAATTTTTCATTAATAAAAATGAATTTTAAAATTCCTACATAAGTAACATTTAAAAGACAATTACAAGATATGTAAAGTTAAGTAAAACAAATAGATAATTCAATCTAAAAATGTAGATTTAATTGTACAAAGCCCTCTTAGAGACAACTAAGAACATTATCTTATTATAACGCTTCAGAGGTATCCAGTCCACGGTCTCTGGTTCAGAAATAAACTTCACTTAACAAAAACTAAATGTTTGTAAAGTTTTACATACATCTTACTCCGAGTGCAAATCTCGGATTTCGAAAAAAACCTTCTTAAAAAAACATTGAACTGAAATAGACTTTGTATTTCAGTATCACTATTTTCGCATCATATAAGGAGTACTGTAATAAGTAATTTGAATCTATAATTTAATTAAGAATGGTATTTGGAATTCAACTGGCCCCAAACCGTGTACTGGATACTATACATATAGCTGTACGTTAATGCCATCAAGTTAATGCAAGTCCACTTCTAGTCCAAAAACTCACTGAAATACTCACAACGGTAATTAAATAACTGAAAGCACAAACATCTACAGGATTAATCCTAAAACGCGATATTAAAATGAAGTACTATACAATATGGAAACAAGAATATAGTCCAGGAGCTTCTGTGCATTGTAAAATATTTTTGTTAGCGCTAGCTCCCAGTCTATAGTCACGAAGCGTACTACCTAGGTAGGCACAGAAGGATCAGTACATTTTGGTTTAAAGGGAGACCTTAAGTATATCACATCGACTATTTTACCCCTTGGTGCGGTAATATATTACAATTGGAATGTTATTCTCCGTGATTTTTTAACTACTGAAGAAGAAAATCGTTCACAATATTTTATACTGTCTATGTAAAAAAGTTAATAAATGTAAGAAAATTTATGACGTAATATCACAAATAGATACATTAATCGAAAAGTAACCTAAAAGTCAGGTTTTTAAAAAAAAATATAATAAAAATAGCAAACGACCTCACCCGGAACCATAGAAGCAATGTTAGAGTAAAAAAAAAATAGGCAGTCATGGGACTGCAGACAGAAGTGAAAACTTAAACGAAACTACGAACTTAAATCGTCACATTACCAGGTTGGTCACATTAATGTGACGGTCATGAGTTCAATGCTTTTTCCCCATAGCAAAAGTGCACAAACGTGCCTAAAGACTTTTTCACTTCAAAAATATTTTTTGTCTTACTCTTGAACCGAACATGGTGTAAGTGTAGATACAAGTATACCAATCACAAAGACCTCATACTTTCATAAAGAGTTGGCATAGCACGTGAACGCAATAGAACGTGTTAGGGCCGATATTTGTATAAACAATATTTTAAATTCAAAATCAGATTACAGATATGCCCGTCCATTATAAAACATGTTTTGATTTGTATTTCGAACGATGTTTTATACATTTGACAGATACAAGAAGCAATTCATTTTTAACGTCAAAATTGATGATCTCTAGATATTAGGTTACATATTCTCTACTAGCAGTGCCCGCGCGGCTTCGCTCGGGTACATATTTATATATTTTGTGGGGAACCCTCATTGTATTTCGAAAATAAAAGTAGTCTAAGTTACTCCTTATAACATCAGCTATCCAGCCAGTGAAAGTCCCGTGGAAATCGGTCAACCCGTTCCTGAGATTAGCCGGAACAAACAGACAGATAGACAGAAAACATTTTAAAAACTGATTTGTAGGCTTCGGTATCGTGCAAATAACTGTAAGAGCTTAAAAAGAATATTATTTTGACATTACAAACAGACACTTCAATTTTATTTATTTGTATTGATTAATATTCGACGTTAACCGTTACACATAGACCGATTTCACGATACATTTTACTCATTTCTTATATATCACTGATCTAAAATATATGTGTACTTACACATATTGATAATATAACATTTATGAAGAAATTCTCTATAAAATCTAGTTAAAAAATCACGGATCTCACAACCAAGGGTTTTAGGGTAAAGCATGAGAAATTACCACTAAATTATCCTATACCCTACAATAGCATTGAGCTGAGATCTCGCTTCTAAACGATTAATTAATAACATCTATTCTAAAGAGTGACTTTTAATGGGAACTGTTATGCTGAGAAAGTACCGGCTGAAATATTAAGAGTTTATGTTTTTATTGCATTGTATCTCACCAGTATATTGACCTTGTACGTGAATTTAGTGACGTTGATTTAGAAACTTCACTTTTCTGTTGTGCTGTGAACGTCGGAAAAATAATTTTAATGAACAAAAGTATTTTAACGGGAGAACCTTGCTGAAACAAATTTACCTTCTATCAGACATATAAATCGAGGCTTAATCGCCGTAACATTTATAAAGTACTACACCTTTTACTTTCCCCGACGTTTCAATCGAATGAGGCCGAGCATTTTCATGGGTGAACTGCTTTTATATCCTCACTATATAGGTCCACTAGCCGTCCCCAGTTTCACCTGCGTTTATGGTCACTGCCCCGCTCCTATTGATCGTAGCGTGATGTTCTATAGGCTATAGTCTTTCTTACCAAATGGGCTATCCAACACTAAAAAAATGTTTCTATTCGAATTAGTAATTCCTGGAATTAGGGCGTTCAAACAAACAAACTCTTCAGCTTTATAATATTAGTATAGTATACACTATACTGGGAGTTCCTGAATGTATGCAATGATTTTGATATCTATCATATTACATACAAATGTAAAGCTACAGTTCAAAATCTGCAGCTTTGATATTTAATCATGTAAGTAAATATTTCCAAGTAGAAATATTTTCACAATCACCACCAACATAACAGTACCTCTTGCATGTTTCTATTTACCAAATAACCATTGAAATTGGCTGCAGAACTGTGAAATCCAAGTGCATATACGACAAACGTGCACAATATCAATATTTGACTCAACGTGTTTCAAAATTTTCAAGTGTTAAAAACATTTCACATTGTTCCACAGTCAATATAGTAAGTACAGATGTGCTGAAGAAATATAATGCAATATTTTTATCTCTAGATTCAAAATGTAGTTTGTCCGGTACTTTCTATACTAAAATAGTACTAAACTTCGTGTCACGTAGACTAGTTTTCCTAAACAACTGTTTTACTTAACATATAGGCTATTTTATATTACTTAATGGGTAGCACACGAACGGGTTTAACACCGCGATTGGAAACTAAACGCTTAGAAGTAACTTCATTATATTTATACGACTTTTTATATCGCTTGAGTTGGAATTTCTTTAATATTTTGTTTATAGGGAGAAGATGAGTATAATGCTGTAGGTCATCGAGATATTTTCTCTAATATATGTTGGTTCTAAAATGCAATTGGTACCTATTCTATGCCACTAGACGAAAAAATTTGAACTATGAAAATCGGATATGTAATACATAAAAAAAAAATATAATAAAGTAAGTATCTTGCATTTAAACTACAATCTGTGAAGATATATTTTTAAATAAAATTACGCATTTGTAATACGCTAAAATTGCCTAATTTAATTAACTTTTCAAATTGACAAACACATAAATTCAAGTAATTTATGAAATTTTTAAGTATGACGATATCGGTACGTCAACTGTACCTTCAGTCGAATTAAAATATGTATACAATTCACATATTAGTACTAAGTATAATATACAAAAAAAAACCGTGAAGCACTGTTTTGTAGAGTATATGTAAAAATCACATAAACAGCCTACGTAGCCATATTGATTCATTTCGATAAGCTTTTAAAATATTATTTAAAATTTTAATTTTCAATTGACTAAACTGTATATATTTATATGATTTATATATTATATATTTTTTTTAATATATTAATAAATTTTACTAGAAATAATTTTGAAACCATTGTAAAATACTTTACACAAAATGTTAGCTTGTCATCGAAAGCTAAACAAAATAATAGTACACATTAATTTAGTGTTTCGTATAGCTGCCATTTTCTTTTCTGTATTAAATTAAGTATAACTCTACAAAACTGCGCCACACACGAATATTAAGTTAGTATTATACCTGCATGGTAACAAACTTTCAGTCACAGTATCAACATTTAACTTCAAAACCGACATTTAGAAATATAGAAAAAAAGTTACACTACACTTCCACATTTCCCATTCGTTAAAGACAGATTAGGACCTAGAGACGGTCTGCCCAGCGTGCTGTGGGGGAAATTCGCCATGCTCCCGTTGTGAGCATCAAATCCATTCATATATTGGTTGTTCTGCAATCCAATGAGAAGTTCTACTAACGCCTTACTCGCACTCTGAGCGTTCAAGAGCTCAAAAATAATGCAGTTGCAATCAGGTTCCGGATTTTTCAATGAGCTTTTGGTGCTTGAATTGGAACTAGTGGAATTAGTTGCGGAACTATTGGTGGAACTCACCGGGGGATTAGGGTGTAAGGGGCAGGACAGCTGAAGGTTCTTAGGGTATTGTATAGGGATCCCAGAGAGGTGGTTAGCTGCAGCTCGCGCGTAGAAGACGCAGGTGTGGCCGTCTGCATCAGGGTAGTTGGGATTGCCGTTGTGCTGTAGACAAAAAAAAAGAATTGTGATTTTTTTATGTAGAACAGGAGAATAAAGAGTTAACTCTCAAAACGAGAGCTGAACCTGTGACAACACTTAAACCTACCGACGATCTTAACAAACTAAAACCCATGATTCTTGGAATGTTGAAATTCTCACAAGTTCAATACATACATTAGGCAAGTACAGTTCACATACGCTAGCCTTTTGAACCACACACACCGGCACAATTAACGGGCCACCTCTCATAAGCATTGTTTTAATTATTTTTACCATGTAACAAGTTCTATCTTTTTCTGCATTATTTGTTTGATAGGTAGTTTTGTCAAATAAATTGACACTTGTTTCCACATTTATTTTACAGATAAAACTTGTATGACCAGATTATTTTTTTTATTTTAAACGCGCGGCTAGCGCGCGGCTTCGCTCGCGTGTACATATTTTTATATTCTCGTGTACATATATATAATATATATATTTTGCGCGGAACCTTAACTCTTTTTTGAAAATAAAAGTAGCCTAAGTTACTCGTTATAACACCAGCTATCTGCCAGTGAATCCCGTGGAAATTGGTCCACCTGTTTCGGAGATTAGCCGGAACAAACAGACAGACAGGCAAAATTTTTAAAATCTGATTTTTAGGCATGGTATCGTGCAAACAACTGTATGAGTTAAAAAAACTTATATTTTGACATTACAAACAGACACTTCAATTTTATGTATTTGTATGTATTGATTTGATTTTCTTTGTGGTTGAGTTATCATTGCTCTAATTATTTTTGTTTGCGTTTGACATTGTTTGTGCATTGCAAAAAGTTTTATCCTGTTTTTGGAGATATAGCAGGGCTCAGGTCGCCAGAAGTGTCACTCAATACTTGAATGACACTTCTGGCATTGGCATTGAAACATTACCAAGGCCATCGGGGTTACTTGTCATTTATAAATTCTGAATGTAATGTTCTGAAAGTAACCAAACGCGGGGTAAACGATGCTTCATTTCCCGAATTCCCACCCACCCAGTAAACAAAATATAAAAGAAAATTACATCCATCAGAGGAATGTGGGGCAAATAGAACACTTCATTTTATATGGTTAAGCTAGGTAAATAAATGATAAATAAAATACATAATTAATCTTGAAATAAAAAAATATAGATATATTTCTTAACAATTACTATACATTGAAATCTTTTATAAGGAACAGAAACTGCATATAGCTTTAAACAAACAATTTCCCTCTCTGTATACAATGAAGGCATGTTTTCCGCGGTAGATTCAAAGTTTTGAGTATCTTTTTAAATTACGTCTAGCCGCGACGCTGGGGAGAAAGCGACTAAGTGAAAGCCGGGCAGTTACCTTACTTTTATGTTGCCAATATAGAATGCGGGCAACGCATCTATGACTATAAAAACACTTCAGGCCGGGTGAGTGTATAGTCATATATGTATATAATCTATATGAAAAAATACAATACTTTTGTGGAAAAACCAATATTTTTCATTTATCCCATGAATGTTGGTCTACAAAGGAAACAGATGATGCTTGTGCATGTAGCTGAAATCTTAATATTGAGACGGATGTGTGATGTGACTAAGATGGACAAGGTAAAAATGAAGACATTAGAGAGAACTTTGTAGGCACACAGTAGTGCTAACTAAGCAGTTTGTGATTTGTTTGCACGAGTTGACGATGCAGCCAGTTGCTGCGTCCCGCGATAGTGTGTTCTTTACTCTCTCAACTTTTTTAACCAAATTGTAATATTCTGATAAATATAGGAAGTAAACTTTCTAACGTGTATTATCAAAGTCCAGAATAACTGGTAGAAACGCATAGATCTCCTAAAGCTTGAAAGTAGCGTCAGTGAATGAAAAGCTGAGGAGTGATAGATCATCGTGGTACGAACATGCGATGCAGAGGGATGAGTAAAGTATGGTGGGTACAAGAGTAGAGGACGATCAAAGAAACACCAAAGAAAAGATGGATGGACTACGAGCAAAGGATATAGCTAAAAAGTGAAATAACAAATGATAGAGAGACTTCAAGTGAAATTGGGAAAGCAGTGAGCTGTTTCATTTAAGACAATGGCGGTCAAAGAGTAGGTACG